>VXAD01004647.1:5113-230136 GCA_013399195.1 Dicrurus megarhynchus | reverse complement strand
ACCACGGGGCTGCGGTTACCCTCGATTTGGGGGGACTCCGTGCTGCTGCGGGTTTGTGTCCCCGTGAGCCAACAGGGACAGGTCACGGAGCAGAACTCCGGTTCAGCTCGCGGGGTTCAGCCCCTCTGCGGGCTCCCAGGGCGGGCCGCACCGGGTTTCAGGGACCCACGGGTGAGATTGATTTAAGGGGGAAAAGATGCAGCCCCCGCCATATCCCGCCAGCCCTGGAGTGGCTCAGTTCGACTGCCCGGAGCTTTATCCGGGGTCGGACCCGCTGCCCAGCCGATGACCGCATTCCTGGTGCGGGAGCGCTGGGAGCTGTGGACACCGCAGGGAGGCGGGAAAATGGGCAAAAAAATCCCGAAAACAGTGCATCAGCCAGAAACGGTGCTGGGGGGACCCTCCGGCGGGGCCCTCTTCCCCCCAGTCCCCAACCCCCCTCCCGTTCCCGTTTGGTCCCCGGGGAGCAAACGGCGGGTCCAGGTGGGAAGCGGCGCTCCCGGGCCAGCTCCCACCGCCTCCCGGGCATTTGGTCAGCAGGAGCGGGCGGGAGGTGCGGGCAGAGAGGAAGGAGCGTGTCATAAACCGAGGTGACAGCAGCCGCGCCGGGGCAGCTGGGTGGCAAGCTGCTGTCACCTGGCACTGCTGCTGTGTCCTTTTGGGGAGGGAAAGGGAGAAATCGGCCAACTGCTAAATTCAGCCCCGGCCGATGACATGTGCCATCACGGAGTGTCTGTCACACGGCCGGAGGACAGTGGCCTTGAGCTCCGAGTGTGACCTGCCCCACGGCCTGTTCCCATGGCTTTTCCCAGCAGCTGGAGCAGCCTGGGACCACTCCTGCCCCATCTGGGTCCTTCTTCTCATCCCAGCTGGATTTAGGCTGTAAGGAGCTGTTGAAGCAGCTCCACATTCTCCTCCCATAAGGGTCTGCTTTTCTAAGTCCATTTCTGCAGTTAGTTGTTCTCATCCCTATCCCCATTCCTATCCCATTCCCATCTTCGCATCACTCCCCACCTCCATGCCCATCTGCCCATCTCCATCCTGTCCTTGTCTCCACCCTCATCCTATGCCCATGCACACCCCCATCTCCATCCCCATCACCATCTCAATCCACATCCCCATCTCACCCATGCCCATCCTACGCCCATCTCATCCCAATCTCTACCCCAGTTGCATCTGTCGAGTCTCTGACTGTTTGGCTTCCCCAGGCCGGAGCTGTCCCCGTCACACCTCTCTAATGTGAGTGTGTTGCAGCCCATCGTTCTCATGGAATAGGGGGGATTGGACCGTTCTGGCTGCTGGGGGCTGCAGAGCCCCCTCTGCTCTCCTGTGCCTGTGCAGCTTCTGCCAGGATGTCCCTGTGCCACTGAGACCTGTGGCTGCTGCAGCGCTGGCACAGGCACTGAGATGGGCTCAGGGCTCGAAGCTCTGGGGGTCCGTGCAGGAGCCAGGTTTGCCTGAGGACAGTGTAGAGGAGCCACCCCTGCCTGTCCCGTCCCCCTGAGGGCCCCGTCCTGGGCAGCAGGCGGCGGCTCTGTCCCCATCACCCCAGCCATGGTGTCAGCGGGAATCACCAGCGGCGATCCCCGTCCTGTCTCCCTGTGTCGGCTCCCTGTGAGCGGCGGGACGTGCCGTGACTCACGGTGACTCACGGGAGCTCCGGTTGTGCCCGGGGGCCGGCACAGCCCGCAGTGCAAACAGCGTGCGGGGAGCGCTGGAGCCACCGCAGCCCGTGACCGTCCCCTGGCACCAATCCCAGCAAACCCACCCCGGCAGAGCTGGGAAAGGGAAGGCAGCGGGGTCATGCGGCAGCTCTGCCGGACCTGGGTGCGATGGCCCGGGGGTCGGGGCTCCGCTCTTCCTGGCTCACCCTCTCCTTTTCACTCCTAAATATTCCGGGACAGCTGATTTTGTGCATTTACGGGCCGTACCCTGCGAGGTGTGGAGCCCTGCGAGCGAGCCGTGGGAGAGTGGGAATTGCTCACACCTCCCCGGTCTGGGGCTTGGCCAGAGTTACATCCTCGCAAGCAAATCTGCATTTGCCAGTGACACTGGTGAGAAAAAGAGCCCGGGCAGGGACCCAGCCATGCAAATGTTCGGGACTGGCAGGTGGGGGCAGGACTCGGCCTGGGAACGNCGGGGGGGGGGAAGGACAATAAAAAGACAAATTTGAAAAGCTGCATTTCAACTCCAGTTTGGACCCACCCTGCGGCCGGAGAGGAGCCGGGAGCGGTGTGACGGCCGGGCCAGGCTCCCCGCACGGCTCCGCTGCCCGCCGGCCGCCGAGGGGCTGCGAGGGGCCGCGGCGGGCGCTGGGAGGCCCCTGCCCTCGCTTCTTGGGGCCCTGCACAACCAGCGGTCCCACCCAGTGGTTTCCCCGCTCTGAGGCGAGGGGAGGACGTGGCGGGAGGCGGGGAAGGGCCCCGGAGCTGCGATGCCTTAAGCGAGCGGTCACGCCGAGAGGCGCGGAACAAATTTCCCCTCCTCAGGAGACGTGACGGCCAAATTTCCCCGTGCCCGTGAGAGCCTGCGGCAGGGAGAAGGACCGGCTGCCACCGGCACCGCCGGCGGGGCTCAGAGCCGCCCCGGGGCTGGGCGCGCTGGGCTGGGCCCGTCGCAGCCGTCTTCCAAAAAATCCCAGCGGGTCGTGCCCGTCCTCCCGGCCAGGGGGACACGGCAGCGAGAGTCCAGCTACCCCCGAGGCCTCCTTGCAGGGAGCCGGAGAGCCGGGGGGACGGATCCGGGGCAGGCGGCGAGGGGGCGTGCCCCCACTTAATTCATTAAAATGTGTCGGAGAGCGTGGGAAAGACGGGAGCTTTTCTTCCCAGCGCAGAGCCCCAGCGAAAGGCGTGCGAGGGAGAGCGCCCTGCCCGCTCGGCTCCCCGGAGCCGGAGGAAGCGCGGAGCTTTCCTCCGCCGCTGGCCACGCCGGCGCTTCGCCTCCCGGCTTCTTGGCAGAGCGGCTGCCGCGGGGCTCGGCCCGGGCCGCCGGCCCCACCGCGGAGATGTGCGGTGTGGGGCGCGGGGAGCCCTCCCGGGGCTGTGGCTGCTGCCTGGGAACCGCCTCCCTTGTGCGGATTCACCTTTAGGGGCTGGAAAGGGGATCCCTGTCCCTGGCTGTGGGGGTCTCAGGGGACACCGGTCCTCCGTGCGGTCTGAGAGCTGCACAAGCAGGGCCGTGGCCTTGGGATTGGCCTCATGCTCTCCTCATGGACACATCACACACCAGGAGCCTTCGGTGGCACCCAGACTGTGCCCGGTTGGGCTGGGACCCTGCCAGCCCTGCAGGCAGAGCTCCTGAGGCCAGAGCTGGGGGTTTGCAATGGAAACCTCACGCTCTTGTGGTGAGGACGTGTGTGTGGGTGCCCTGTGTCCTCTGCAGGGAGCACAGCACCACGAGCAAAGCCCTCACGAGGGGTTTGGGAAGCTCTGTGGACAAGGGCACCCTCCTGGGACTCCCACACCACAGAGGCCACTGCAGGAACATGGTCTGGGGACTGCCACTTCCCACGGATGTCACCGGAGATGCTGCTCTGCATGGTCCCTCCCTCCCAGCCTGTGACAAACAGAATTTAAAACCTGAGTGAGACTCAGGCAGGGTCATAACACTGCACGTAGTCGTTGTCCTCTGAGGGGCACACAGGCAGGGGTGTCCCTGGGCTGGAGGATGTGGTGCTGGGCTGTGCAGTTTGGGTTATCTCACTGCAGCTTGGCCTTTAACCACTCCAGTGCCCCATCTTGTCAGTCCTTACCCTGCTGGAAATGCTGCAGTTCTTCTGAGGTAGCCTATGGTCTCAGTGTCTGACAGCACAAAAATGCTCTGGGAGCAAAAGGCCACCAGCTGGGACACACTTGGAGCTGGAGAATTCCTGCCCGGTGCCACAGGCAGGGATCTCTGGCTGCTCCAGTGTCTCAGTGCTGCCAGGCCGTGCCGAGGCATCCCCCTGACTGATGTCCCTGTGGCCATTGAGCACACGTTCTCCAAACTGCCATGGCTCCAGCCCGTGTTCTGCTAAACTGACACCACCACATGTCCCTGACCTGGTGTGCTGGCAGCTTCTAGTTCTGGAAAACTGGCACGTGGAGGGACCATATATTCACTTTGCAGGTGCTGATAGAGTTGGCTGGAGACACAGACCTGACTGATGCAAATGTCATCGTCCTCGATCAACACCTCTCTCCTCTCCCCTCACTGTGAACAGCTCTCCTGGCCTGTGGGAGCAGCATTCCCGCGGTGTGGGGCAGCACAAGGGCCGGAGCTCGCAGCCAGCTCGGGCTGGGTCTGTGTCCAAAACCCCGTTGGTTTGTTTGAAAACGGCAGCCAAGCAACTGGGAGCTCAATTGCAGCATCCAGCTGGAAGAGCGGCTCCAGGATGAGGATGGGCAGGGGTACAGCCCCCATCCTCCTCCTCCCCTGCCTTGCCGGCTGCCTTAGGGACCAACCAGCCCTAGTTCAAGGCACAAAGTCACGCCAGGGAACACTGAGCTGACTTCTGTGAGCCGGTCAAATATGTGGCGAGGTTTCCGCTCCAGATTACAGGAGGAAGGAAGTTTGCTCGGAAGGGGATGGGGATAAGGTGGGGGAGAAGGGAGGGAAGTGCATTCCTGCCTGATGAGGAACAATGTTGATGTATTCATTTGTAAACTAAAGCTGGCTTGAGCGTCAAACACCTTGTCCCTGTCAAACTCCGAAGGATGTGCGGGAGTACACAAGGAGAGGAGAGGAACCGTCCAACATCCGATGCAGCGTGTGGTTTCCCGGGGCTGAGGGATGGATGCTGCCCAGCCAGATCTCATTCATGATAAAGAGCAATAAAACCCTTCCTCAGTGCTGTTTTATCCCAGGGTCCCCCCATGACCACATCCTGTCACGCAAGGGCAGGAGCTGAGCCCAGGTGAAGCAGCCGGGGGATCCAGGGGCTCTGGAGTGGGCAGCCCACCCAGAGTGCTCATCCCTGCCAGAACACTGCTGGGGCTGCCCTTCCCACGCAGGATCAAACGGCTCCGTAAAACCAAGGAGGGCTCATTACTGCCCTAATAAATGTTAAACATTAGTATGACACAGACAATGGGATTTTGTAATTATTTTTTTCTAAGCAGCCAGATAAGGAAACAATATTGTAGGCTGATTAGAAAGCTGCTTTAATTCCCTTTGATATGTATCCACCATTCAAAACTGGACAATTTATTACCTCCTGGATGCTCCTCAAGGCTGATCCGATGTGGAATTTGCAGTTGACAGTGCCTGTGACTGGAGGTGACCTTGCTGCACGCTTCCCACCATGGCACCACCTCCTGCGGGCAGCAGGAAGGAAGAGGTGCTGTGCTGGGTCCCAGCCACTGCCCCTGTCCCCAGGAGCTGGATGGAATCCTCTGGGAGCTGTTTTGTGCCATGCCCACAGGTAGACACCACTTGCTGGGTTCTGCCCTGGGTTGGTGTCCTAGAACAAGTCCCAACCAAGGGACCCTGCCCTAGCACAGCCCTGACCCTAAGCGCAAGAGCTCACCCCTAAACTGGGGAGATCTCAAGCAGATAAAGTCCTGGAGTTGGTCAGGAGGTGACCCTACTGTCCCCAGGGATCAGAGGGAAAGGCACCTTCTAGGCAGCTGTCCCCAGGTGAGGGACAGGGCCATGTGCCCCATCTCCCACGAGCTCCCCTCCACAGTGGAAGCAGTGGCAGACTGTGCAACCACAGCTCTGGAAAACCCAGCAAGCAAAGGTCAGATGTGCACGTGGCCCAGCAGCTTCCCCTAAACAGGGCCTGGAAAGGCTCATCCCTTTCTAGAGAGGTTTATTTTGTGGCATGACCAAGCACCGCACGCTGTGGGGGCTGGCAGCTGGCAGCTCTGCATCGTTCCTGCTTTGCCTCGCCCCCAGTTTCTGCCCTCCCGGAACAAACCCTGAAGAAGCAGGATGCTGACACATGGATGAGTCCATGTGGAGCCTGGGGGGGCTTGGGCTGCTCCGTGCCTGGTACTGGCAGTGTGGGGAAGGTTGCCTTTTAGGGTCACTTGTACCAATTAATGCTCAGGCATTAATCTTATGGATCTTATGGAAAAGAGGGATGTTTAAAGTGGAAAAATGTTTTTTTCTTTTATTAAAGCATTGAGCCAGAGGGTGAGATGTCCCTGGGAGGAAGGAGCCCCTGGTACTGTGTGGCCAGGAGCTTTGGAAGAAGGAAAACGAGTCCTGCACTTCAGCATGAGCTGCCTGGGCAGGTGCTTCACTGGCCCATAAATGTCACATCTCAGCCAAGAGCTACTCAGGCCCTCTCAACAATAACAGCAGGGCCTGGCAGTAAACCAGGTTAGAGGAGGAATTTTGCAGATGCTCCTAAGTTCAGGATGGAGTGGTGTGAGCCTGGCCATGGATCGGGAGGCACTGGGGCGAGTGGGTATTGGGGGTCAGCACTGCTGGGGTGGTGGTTTTGGTTAGCAGAGCTCTGCCACCGTCTCGCCATGCGTGGCTTGGAGCAGGGCAGAGGGAAATAAAGCAAAGAGTCCATTCTTCAGCCACCTCTGCTTTAATGATCTCATGGAGGCCACGTGTTTTTGGGCTGTCGCAAACCACTGGTGCACCTGTGACAGTGCTCTCTGTGGTGGATCCCAAAATGAGAGCTCCCCCCTCCCCATTTCCAGCCTCTCTCTGGAAACCCAAGGCCCAAAATCTGCTGAGGTTCCCCAGGCAGTCCCTGTTCCCCTGTGGAGCCCCCCTGCTTCCCCTCAGCTCGGCTCAGCTCGGCTCAGCTCAGCTCATAGACACTCTGTGTGTCCCCAGAGGCCACAAGAACATCCTGAAACTGGGAGACGACACGTCCAAAATGGGACCCTTCCCAAAACACCTTCCCACAGCGGGTGCAGCAGAAGAAGTCGGTGAGCTCGGCTCTGTCCAGGACCCCGGGGGGGATGGCAGCGACCTGCAGGACCGTGTCCCCTGCCCACACCGCGGCTGCCCCGCTCTGCTCCGCCCGCTCGCCGTGCGGGGCGCAGCCAGGCCGGGCTGTGCCGCAGGCTGGCACGGTGACAGCGCAGCTCTGGCTCCCCGGGCAGCCTGTGGAGAGAGGAGATAGCAGATACACCATCAGTCACTGGTGTGATGAGCGGGACCTGTGAGGGGCCTGTCACCCCTGCAGGGTCCAGGCTGTGCCCCGCATGGCAGGGAGGAGCACCCCGTGAGTCTGGGAGAAGGGGGCTGTCACCAGCATCCAGCAGCTGCCTGCCCTAAGCGTGGCACCCCGGGCCGGGCCATCGCTGCCGTCGCACAGCGAGTGCCCCGACGCGGCAGTTTCGGCACCCGGGGAGGGCAGGGCCCCGGATCCGGGCAGTGGGAGGGCTGAGCTGCCTCCCGTCCATCAGGGAGCCTAGCAGCCGGGAACANGTCTGTCCTGCCCAGGCACCAATTAAGACAACAAAAGGCATCCTGCATCGCTCCAGCGGCACTTCTGGGTGTCCATCCTACCCTTTTCAGGATCACAGGGACCCTGTCGGGAGCCAACTGGGACCGAGAGGGACACCAGCACTCCCGGCTGACCCTTCCCTGCATCGCAGAGCCGTCAGGAGCTGGGACATGCTGGGGATTATCGTGGGGGAACGCACGGCTGGGGACAGCCCTGAAATGGCCACCTCATCGTGGCAGAGCTGCCCTGTTGTGGCAGTCACCCCCCAGCTGGGCAGCAGGGTCTGCCCATCGCATGAGCAGGAAGAGCCACAGCTCGGGGGAGGTGTGGAAGGCTCAGCTCACACCAGCCGCCGGGTCAGGAGGGCTCCCTAGACTCCCCCAAGACCTTCCACATGTCGCCAGGAAGATGCCCATCCCGAGCTGGTGGGGCATGGTCACCCAGCACACAAACAGCCCCGCTCAGGGCCATGGCTGTCACTGGAGATGTTCTCAGGGGGGATTTGCAGGCCTCCCTGCTCTCGAGCACCAGACCCTGAAGGGAGGGACATCGACCTTGGGTGGGACTTTTTGGTCCAATGCAATGGAAATGACACTGCCAGCACCTAGCACCCAGCACCCATGGCCAACAGCTTTCCCCATCACGGAACCTAAAAATTCAGTGGCCAGAACACGGCACCAGGATGCTGGCAGAACACTGACATTCTGTGTGCCTGCAGGGATCCTGAGCAATTTGCTCTCTCTCCCAACATGCTCCCTCTGCTGTCCTGCTGCTGGTGGGCAAAGCCAATGGCAGACCCCTCCTTCCCTGCACGGGGGGGTGAGAAACCTCCAGCTCCCCCAAACACCCCAATCCCACCCCCCTGCGCTCGTGGGAAAAAGGCAGGCAGGGAGGGAAAGTTCATCTCTTAAAAGCCTGGGGAGAGAAAGGCCGTGATGGTCACCCCGTAGTTTTGCCTTTGCTTGCACCAGCCCCCTCCTAATTGTGGCTCTTCAAAGGGTTGAAAATGCTACATCACTTCAAAGTGACCATTTCTGAATGGGAGCTTGTAAAACCCCTTCTCCCCCTCCCACCAAATTCTTCCCAGGGCTTTTGAAGATGCCTGCGCTCCCCTCACCGACACGGTGAAAGGGCCACCAGGCGCCAGGCACAGGATGCCAGCCGGGCACGTGGGAAAACTGAGCTGGGAAGGGCTGGATCCCCCGAAAAACAGGGGTTTCCTGGGGAAAGGGGGGGTCTTTGAAGGAGGTTTTGTTTCTCCCCTTTCAGACAGGCAGAGGCCTCCCCAGTAGAGCCATAGCTCCTTTGGGACTGCAGCCCAGCTTGCCTGGTGCTGCACACCCCAGAGTCACACCAGAGATGGAGCAAAAGGCATATGTAGGGTGCATGGGGCTGTGGGGAGTCCTTCCAGTGTGCCGGGAGCTTGTCAGATCTGTGGCTTCCAGAGCTCTGCGAGGTTCACACCAAAGGCTGGATTCCCACCGCAGCCCCGCGGAGGAGAAAGGGAAGCGATTCCTTCCCAAATTGATTCGAAACACTTCTTGGGAACTAATAATCCCATTATAAAACATCTTGAAAATAAAAACCCCTTCGCCTCTCGCTCACCTCTCCCCCTCTTGGCTGGGTCACCCCGGGGATGACAGAGCCTGAGTGAGGGGCTGAGCCCTGCAGCCCCCAGCCCCCCGCGGCTGAGCACCCCCACGTGAGTGCTGCAGAGCTCCACGGGCAGCAACAATTGTCCCCGGCACTGTCCCCAGCTGGGCAGTGCTCAGCACGAGAGCCATCTCCTCCTGGCCTCGCACGTGCTGCCCACTCACACTGCCAGCCCCTGCCCACCCCTGCTCGCCTGTGGGAATTAATCCCATGGGAACAGCACGAACTGCTGCTGGCCCCACCGTGACATGTCTCACCGTCAGCAAATGCTGCCGTGTCCAGGGGAGAGGGGGTGCTGCAGGACCCCCATTCTGCTTATTTCTGCATCAGGTTCTTCCCTGAGCTGAGCAGGACCACGCCAGAGGCCCATCCCACACCCTGGGCACCGCAGTCCAAGGGACCAACAGTCCCTTCAGCTGGGGGGGCAGGGCAGCATGTGGGACACTGCGATCACCGGCAGCCCCACACAAACCCTGAACTATTGCCACGGGGCAAAGGGACTTGTCCCAAGGTAGGGACGAGACAGGAGCTGCAGCTCTGTGTGCCCCACTGCCCCACTGAGGTCCTGCTCATGGACACGGGGCTGAGCCCAGTGGGGTGGACACGGGACAGGACAGGGGCTGCCTGCTGTGGGCAGGGGGACGCACACAGAGGGGCTCTCAGTGGGGGTCACACTGAAAGACCACCGTGATGGTGACACTGGTGACCTGTAGTCCCTCCAGCCTATTCTGTCAGCTGCAGTGCTGGAGTGCTGGGTCAGCATTACTGGGACAGCACTGGGACAGCACTGGGACTTCCATGGCAGGACAGGGGGGCACAGCAGGGCTTGGGAAGCTGGGACAGAGCAGGACCTGGGCAAACCTCCTTTGAACATGTGCCCATTCCCCTTTCCGGGCCCACACAGCCCTGATTTAGCTGGGAACAACCAGTCCCCGCTGCGTTAGCCCTGGGCACCCCAGGGTTTCAGTGTCAGGGTGGTAGCCAGCAACTTCCCAGGGGAGCCAGGTTCTTCTACCCAAAATCCTGCCCCACGGGCCCTGTTTCCAGCCCAGGTCCTTCTGTGTCACCCCAGCCTGAACCAGGGCCTTGGGGCGAGGAGCCGGGTGCCTGTCCCGGCTGGCCCAGGCAAGGCCCTGGCAGCTCCTGCTGCCTCTGGAGAGGCTGCGGGTCCGGCAGCCCCGAGCCCCGTGCCAGCCCCCAGCCCTGCCCCCGGCACTGCCAGAGCCATCGCCATGGCCACAGCCAGGGCTGGGGGTCTGGGAGAAAGCTCACGGCTTTATCCAGGCTTTGCACAACGCTGAACACAGACCTGGGAGCATTCTTGGAGTACAAAGGTGCATGGGAAACCTCGGCTGCGGTGAGAGATCAGCCTGATAAGAGGAGTTATGAGCCTGAGAAATGTGCTGATTGCAGGGCACTGAAGATGCCTGGTTATCTTTTCCTCCTCGATAAGGCAGATAAGCAAAGGACAAAGGACCAGGGATTGTGCAACCTGGGCTGCAGCAGCCTGGCCATGATCTTAAGATGTTCCCAGGGTGGAGGAGGGAGGATGAGCTCAAGCAAGAGGCAGCTCCAGCTGCTCTCATCTCCCCGTGCCGCTGTGAAGAGAGCCCTGCCAGCCCGTGCCCTCAGCTGCCGCAGTGTGGTGGCTGCAGAGCAGGGCCTGTCCTGCTGCCACCCCAGCCCGGAGCCCGCAGTGCGGTGGCTGCAGAGCAGGGCCTGTCCTGCTGCCACCCCAGCCCGGAGCCGCCGTCCCGCCCTCTCCACAGCGCGGTCTGCAGCGCTTCCTCCCGCCTGCCTTGAGCCGCCTCTCGCGGCCTTCCCCAGGCTCGGGGTGGAGCCGAGGGCTAAGGAGGGAAAGAAACCCCGAGTCACTGCTCAGGCTGGCAGCGCCGAGGTGGGTGCCCGAGCTGCCCAGAGCAGGGACACCCCGGCCGCTCCTCCAGCCACCCCTGCGGCCGTCCGGGACTTTTCCTGCGCTTGTGTCCCGAGACCAGCGCTGGCAGCTGGCCAGGGAGGGAGGGTGCCCACCTGCGTGGGAGGGGGGGCTCCACCGTGCCTGGTCAGCACCACAGACCCAAGGGCCGCGGGATCCATTGTTTTCATCTCTTGCAGCACATTTGAGATGGTGAAGGGGGATTTTACAATTAAATTCGCCTCCTCTGTTTGGCAACTCCCAACCCGCTGGAATGTGCTACATCCTCGTCTATCCCAGAGACCAGATTTCATCTGGCAGAGCACCCACCGAGCTCTGGGGCCCCGTGCCAGCTGGTTTTACTGCACTGACTAAGCAAGAGTTCCCCCGGCCAGACAGAGCCTGTGACACAGCCCATTCCCCCGGGGCGCTCGGGAGCCACGATCTGTCACTGCCTCCAGCAAGGACTTGCCTGTGCCCCGTGGTGACCCACAGCCCCGCTCCTCTGCCCCAGCCCCCGCCTGCTCCAGGCACCTGAGCTGCTCAGAGCATCCCACTGGGAAAAAGGCATCACGGGGCAAAGATGGCTGCTGGGACATTTTGGGGACAACCTAGTCAAGCTCACACTAATGCCTGCGATCGCCGCAGCTCCTAGCAAAATCCCAATAGAAATGGAACCCCCAGGATGGCCAGAGCCCTGGGTCACAGGGGACCCTGCTGGCAAGTCCCCAGGGGTTTTCACTTTGGGTGGGTGCCTGTAAGAACCCACTGTGCCCACCTGCCCAGGAATCACAGCTTCTATTTCATGTCTCCACCAACCCTCTGGGGATGCTGTGGCACCTTTGGTCCCTGCCCCTGGCTGCTCTGGGGCAGAGGATGTTCCCCACTGGAGGATGCTCCTTGACATGGACAGCGCAGGGGTCCCACCTGTCCTTCCCCCCAGGGACATGGGGGACCCAGCAAGAGCCTGCATGGCCCAATGGAACACGGGGGTGTTGCAGGTGGGGTGTAAAGGGCAGAGCAAGGTGGTCCCTGCAGAGTCTGTGCGGAGGAGCCCCAGCGCTGTGTGAGACCCTCCCAGCTCCATCAGCCTCATCCCGAAGAGGGAAGGGGAATCGGCTCACTCTGAACACAAACCACAGCATTTCTATTTCCCATACTCTGAAACTGGCTGAACTGGCCCGGCTGGTCGCTGGGTACACACGCAGAGAGTGCCCTCACCAGAGAAAGCGCTGGGGAGGATGTCCCGGCCTCTGGGGCAGCACAGCACTCCCAGGCTGCCGGCACCATGGGAAAAGCCGCCCCACCACGTTCCTCATCCCCAGAGCCACACGTGCAGCTCCCAGCAAAGCCTCAGCCGGCCAGGAGAGCCCGGCAGCCGCCACTTCCCTCTGCTCCTGCTGTCAGCAGCCGGGGCAGTGATGCACCAAGGGCTGGGGGCAGAGCCCGGGCTGGGCTGGAGCAGCGACAGGGGCACGTTCCCATTCCGGAGTGCCTGTGATGGGCATCGTTCGCCACCAAAATGTGTCTCCTGTGGGAAGCAGTGCGTGTGGGTCATCTCAGGCATCAGATCAGTGCAGCTCGGGGCACGGCACGGAGGAGCCTTCCCTCCCCCGAGCTCGCTGGAGCCTGGCTGGACAGGCGGCACTGACTCACCTCCCTGCAGCCTGACCTAATTCAGGAGGCACTGGGCAGGCGAGGAAGGCACTGGGCAGGCGGGGAAGGCACTGTGAGCAGCCCCAGCCAGGAGGCATTTCACCACCCAAGCTGAGTTTTCACGTTCAGGTGATGATGGCCTCAGGCTGTCACTCGAGCTACTGTTGGCATGTCACCAACCCCCTGGGCTGGGCAATCCCGTGCACTACCCTGTGCCTTGCAGGGCAGGACAGGGCAGTCAGGGTAGAGATATAAACCGGACTTGAAAGAGCTCTGTGGGTCTGTACCCCGTGGCAGGGTGGTGGCAGGGCACCCCGATCCCCCTGTGAGAAGCCCCCAGGCCCAGGGGATGGTCCCGCTCTGTCCAGGGCAGTCCCAGGGAAGGGCACAGGAAGGGGATCATGGCCAGCCCTGGGCACCTGCCCACTCACCTGCACTGTGCTCCCCTGATGCTCGTCTGCTGCCCTCCACCAGCTGCCTTATCCTCTCCCGTGGCACCTTCAGGTACTTGTTGCAGTTGCACACCTGAGAGAAGAGAGCGGGGAGGTCAGTGAGATGGGCACCGCGCTCCCCGGGCACCTCCTGCCTGCCCAGAGCACAAACCCACGCTGGGCACCCCTGGCACAGGCTCGACAGCCCCCACCACACGCCCCACAGCATGGGAAACCAGGGCAAGGCCTGTCCCACCGAGCAGGGATGGGCACAGCCACAAGAACAGGGATGTCCCACCGAGCAGGGATGGCACAGCCACAAGAACCCCTCCAGAGGTGCTCCCTCTGCCTGTCCATGTCTCCAGCCAGGCTGCGGGCACTGCCCACCCTGCCCGGCCAGAAAACACCAGCAACCGAGGCTGCCTTAGAGTGTCAAGCAGACACCCAAAGTCTGGGCTGTGGCGCCAAGATTTGTTCTCTCTTGTCTGACAGAGGCTGAGGAGGATGGCTGTGGACCCCAAAACACTCAGGGCTCTCAGCTGGCTCTGCTTGGCTTGGCTCTGCTGCAGCACTGTGAACACTGAGTCACGCTTTCTACCCCATCTTTTTTTTGCCAAAACGTACCCAGACAGGTCTCTGAGTGCCTGCATGTGCCAGGTGCTGGACCCCAAGGAGCTCCCCAAGTCCCAGTGCTGAGGAGCACCCAGGGCTGGTGCCTGGGGCCAGGCACAGGGTGCAGCTGGCAGCCAAAGGCACTCGCCCAGAGTGAGCGGCACTAAAGCAGCCCTGGGCCAGCAGCCGGTTGCTGGGATGTGCCACAACACCTTTTGTCAGCTGTTTGTTTTTAGGGGCTGTTTTCTGCTGGCAGAGCATTCCCAGCACGCTGCACCCAAGGCAAGGTGGGAGAGAGGTGAGCAACTTCGCCGACCAGAACAAGTCAGTTCCCTGCCAGGGGCTTTGCTCCAGAGCCTGTTGAAACCAGAAAGGTTTTTCCAGCTCCCAGCCAGGTCCTGGTGCGGGCTGGCGGCCGCTCTGCTGGTTTGGGGCTGGAGCGGTGCTGGGTTCATGGCACGGGGCAGCGACGGCTCTGCTCCCACACAGCTGCCTGCAGCAGGAACGGGGCAGGGTGATTTGTTTGGGAACGAGCTTGCCACCATGCCCCGGCTCTGCCTTGCAGCAGGAGGCAATTCCCACTGGCAGCCTCCACAAAACCAGTGCACACTCCTCATCCTTTTGGCCAGAAAGGACACCTGGGCTCCACTCCCCACTGCTCCAGCCCTGCAGAGCAGCAGCATGGACAGACAGACAGAGATGGACAAGGGGTGATCTTGGAAGCACTCAAATGACACAGAAACCACTGCGTCACTTGCTGGGGACGTGCTGGTCCCACTCCCCATGACGGTGACAATGGGCTGCATGCTGGAGAGGGACACTGAGCCTGGAGGGGTGGGGGATGGCACCTCTTGGGCACTGGAGAGCCAGAAGTTTCCAGGAAGCTCCCAAACCAGCTGTCCATTGAACTGCTGGCCAGGAGGGTGCAGCAGGGCCCAAGGGCACCCTCCTCCCCTGCCCTTCCTGCTGGCACAGACATGCAGGGGCTCCTCTGCCCTCTGTCACACACCAAATCCCTCAGGATGCCCAGCCCTGGCAGCTTGGAGCCCACCAGGTTGTGGAGCAGCACTGCCAGTGCGCTGGGCACGGGCTCCTTGTCCCGCTTGGGTGCACAGGGTGACCTTGCATGAATTTCTCTGCTTCTCTAAAATTCATGACTGTTGTGAACTAGGGGCAGTTCACTCCCTGGGCAGGGATGCCCGGCAGCTCAGGGGTATCCTGGAATCTCCGGGGCTGCCGGGTGCTGCCAAAGAGGCTCCGTGCCCCACACCACCACCCAGCCTCTGGGCCTTCACCACCTGCAGCTTCCCAAAAACAGAGGACGAGCTCAGGAGCCAGATAAGCCACTTAGCAGCAGCGCCAATTAGCTGTAATAAAAAATTGCAATTAATTTTTTTTAATGCTTTGCCAGAATGAGCCAAGAGAGATGAAGTGAGCAGGGAAGGCTGCCACCTCCACAGGCTGGGCTGCTCGGCTGTCTTGCAGGGACCAGTGGTGGCCTCAGGCTTGATGCTTGGCTCCTGCCCAGGGACAGGGCTCCCCACAGCCTTCTGTGCCTCCTTGTCACTACCTGGGGATGTGGAGCAGTTTTTTGTGTGGATCTTTTGTCTATAGGTAGGGAAGTGGGGAGCCTCTCTGCTGGAGAAGGGATGGCTGTTCCTTCTCAGGAAAGTTTGGTTTCTACAGATCCCTCATGGCAGGATTAGTTGTGGCCCCCAAAAATCTTCATGAGGTGAATCAGCAGGAGATGGCGGGACCTTGGAACACTGCCTGGGGTGCAACTGCTGCGAGCAGTGGCCATGGCCTGACAGAGAAGGGTTTGGCCTCTCTGCAACATCTCGGGGTCCCCCCAGCCCCTGTGCCAGGCTCGGGGTGGGGGTGGCAGCTTCTGCCCATGCCTCAGTCCTGCCCTGGGGATGATGTGCTGAGTGGGCTCTGCTCACGCTGTCCTGCCTGGCCACAGGGGTGAGGAAAGGGCTGAGTCCAGCTTGGGAGCAGGGCACTGAGGGCTTCTGAGTGCCACCCAGTGTGCTGGCACTGGTGCCCCTGTGGCACAGCAGGGTGCCTGATGTCCCCGAGCTGGTCGGGTGCCCAGCACCCCTGAAGCAGTGGGATGCCCGATGCCCCGAGGCCGTGGGTGCCCGATGCCCCGAGGCCGTGGGTCGCAGGGCAGCAGCGGGCACACCTCGGAGGAGGAGCAGCCCTGCCTTTCTCACGCTGGGGCAGCCCGTGCCAGCACATGCTTAGTCACTGGTAAATCCCAGCCGAGATCTGTTCTGCCCTCTGTGAAATGGATCTTGGCTGCACCCCCGCTGAAGCAATCCCGGCGCTCGGGAGCCCTGGCGGGCGCGCTTTCCCACGGCAGCCCGGCCCCCGGCTCCCCGTGTGAATCACCCAGCCGGGTGCCCCGCTCAGCGCTCGGCAGCAGCGGAGCGGCGCGTCCCTGCTCCCGTCCCTCGGCTGATGGGGAATTCGGGCTCCCTGGGCTGGGAGACGCGGCTGTGACACCTTCCCTGCCCCCCCGGGCTCTGCTGCCGCGTCCATGGCAAGGATGAGGAGCAGGTGCGGCTCATCTCAGATGAGGTCGTGGTCCCCGCTGCAATCCCTCGCTGCTGTCCCCTCTCCCCGTGCCCGTCTGCCCATCCTGGCCAAGGTGCTGCACCCCGGTGTGGGGCACTGTCACCCCCACACCCGTGTGCTCCTGCCCCAGGACCTCAGGCCAGCATCCATGGGGACACTGCAGCCCAGCTCGCTCTGTGCTGTCACCAGCAAGGGCGTGACACGGGATTAGAAGGAGTGATGTCATTGGACTGGGGCTGTGCTGATGTCCCTGGCGCGGATCTGTAGTCGCTGAGCCCAGCGAGGTGCTTGTCCCCAGCCCCAGCAGCCTGAGCCCCCCGCACTGAGGCTCTCCCTGCCTGTGCCACCGAGGAGGACGAGGCAGGTGAAAGGTCCTTTTGCAATGCTGGCAGCCCAGCCGGCGCCTTGTTTTTTTTAGGATGATCCCTGCCTCTCCCAGCCCTCCCGGGTGGGGATTTCAGCAGCAGTGACGCACGAACCTCCCAGGACTCGAGGGACTGGATGCTTGAGCCGGGAGCTCCAGGGCCATCTCAGCATCCCATCCTCTTTCTGTGCCTCCACCCATGGAGTTGAGAAGCTGAAAGAAAACTCAAGTTCAGCAGATAACAGGAGCCAAACCTTTGGTGACTCCAAAAGGGGTGCAGGAGCCAGTGTGAGCTTGGCTAAAGCTGGTGGCACGAGCTCAGGTTGACACGAGCTCAGTTGGTAACCAAAACACATGGGAGATGAGCAGTTCACACAGCACTGGAGTCAGTTTTGCTCCTTCCTTTGATACCTCTAAAAGCTGCATCTCCAAAGTGCTTTGAGTCACCTCGGTGATGCTGACCTCTGCCAGAGGAGCCACCCCTGAAACGGCCTCTGGGCCTCAGGGCTCCTTCCACCTGCTCTGCTGACAAACGTCACAGGCCAATGACACCAAGGGATCTCCTTGGCAGGGCTGTTACCAGTGAGACACAGCTCTCTGCCTGGAGAGCTCCTGGCTTGGGAAATCCTCAGTGTATCAGACCTGCTGTGAAGGACAACAGTGCCCGGAGTGAACTCTTTGGGGCAATTCAGGGCAGCTCATGTCAGGACAATTCCTTGGGCGTCTTCTGCTCGCTGTATCACAGGACTGCTCAACAGCCACCTGCAGTGATATCTCCTTTCCTACTCACCGCCTACCCTCTCCTCTTTCTCCCTCTCTCCAAGATGGATATCACCTGGTGAAAGGGCCACTCCTCCGGATGGAGGTTGCAACTCTCACTTTGGTTGTGAAAGCACAGCCCTTGAGTATCCAAGAGTTTCTTTCAGGGACTTACCGAGACTTGAAACCTCCCCAGCTTGCAGGATGCCCAGGCGCAGCACAGGCTGCCCTCTATTGCCTCCAAGCCCAGGAGTTATGGATCTGCCTCTGCACACCTCCTGCCTTCAACCCAAAGCAGAGTGCCCAGAAAGGTGGGAGATGGTGGGAAGGGCAATGAAGGAAAACCAGATAACAGATCAGCAGATGTGAAGCAGAGGTCAGGAGCTGACCATGCTCATCTGCCCACGTGTCTATTTTCTCACATTTTTCCCAAGTGACTTCAGCTGCACTCACAGATTTGACCTTCAGACACTCTCCTCTTCCTTCAGCACTGCTCTGCCCTGCAGCACCTTCGAGGTCCTTGCACAAAGAGCAGAAACTCAGCAATTCAGCCCACTGGAGACCTCCACACCCTGTGGGTGCAAAGGCCACCTCTGGGTGCAGTGCTGGGGACAGCCATCTCTCCAAGGGGATTTTCAGAGAGCAGCTGGCTGGGCTGTTTCCCTTCCCCTTTATGCCAAGAGCTTTCCTCACTGATCTCCTGATCACCAGTCCCTGGGAATCATAAAGGGGAATCATAAAGGGGAATCATAAAGGATCATTGCTGCTCCTGCTCTGCTGCAGTGGTCCCGTGTCTGTCCTTGGGTACCAGCAAACCCCCCAGCGGCAGAGAGATGCTGGGTGTGTCAGCCTGGTCCTTTGGGACCAAAGGCTCTCGGTGCCCGCAACAGCCCTGAGTGGCCACAGCACCAGGGCAGCCCTGCCTGCCAGGGCTGGGAGCTGGGCTGTGATGCTCCCACATGGAAATGCAGCCTGGGCATCCTCCACCCAACCTGCCTGCACAGCCAGCAGCAGGGGTTTTATGGCCACCTGAGCTCAGTGACATGCTGCCAGTGGAAACACAGGGCTGCCAGTGGGATCCTGGCATCAGGGGCTGCTTGGTTCACAAAGAGGGAAGGGCTCTGTTTATTGAATCATTAACATCACTTCCCTCACTGCCAGCCAGGTACTCTGAGAGGTCTCTTAGGCAAGTGCTGACCTAGCCCAACCCTGCTAAGCTGGTAAGATGACATGGATCCCATGCCAGCCTGGTACTGCGTTCCCACTGCTTTCTCTGCTCCCGCTTTGCTATTAGTCATCCGTTTCTGGAAGGTTTCTCATGCATAATAAAGTGTTTCAACACTTGCATAAGCCAATTCTTCTCATCAGGAGTGACCTGCTGCATTTCCCAACACTTTCCCTAGGCAGTCCTTCCGACTGCTACAAAATACGGAGTTAAAACATGAAGTTTTCTATCCCCCTCGAGGCAAAAGGTGTGGGAAATCAAACAGATAAGAATGCCTTTAATTAGTATCATTTGCATAAGCTCTGGGAAAGGCTCGCCTGACAGCTACAAGGGCCTTGCTTGTCTGGGAGCATCAGCCACGGCTGAAATGGGCAGATTAGCGCAGCTCCTCTGACTGGGGAGATGGTGGGAGTCAGGGTGACAGAGCTCCATGAGTACCCCAGCTCCTGCTGGCTCCTCCTTGGGGCACCCCAGCTCCCACCACCTCCTCGTCGGTGCACCCCAGCTGCTGCTGGCTCCCCTTCAGGTCACCCCAGCTCCCACTGGCTTCTTGTCAGGGCACCCTCTTCTCCATTTTCACCTCCCAGTTTGCGGCTTCTCTGAGCAAAGATGTGACTTGGGGGCTGGGGTGAAGGGCAGGGATGGGCAGAGAGGAGAGGAAGCACAGGCACATCCCTGGGTGAGGTGTGCAGCAGGGATGGCAGCAGGCCGTGTGATCTCTGCTCTTCTCTCCCCTGCGCTCCCTCGAGCAGACGCTGCCGTCCCCAACCACAAACCCCATCCCGCTGCCGTCACTGCCGGGGGTAGCCCGCGACAACGAAAGCCCTTTTCAGCACCTCAAGGCCTTTGCAGTGATGAGAATCTCACCCGACACTACACCTAAACCCACATGCAAAGCTGAATTTCCCAGAGGAAAAAAAATTATGCTCAACCTGCCTCCCACCGCACACATCCCCCCTCGGGTCCCTCCAGCTGCCTCTCAGCCACCTCAAGTCTCACTTGCTCATCTTCCCTCCCAGCTGGGCTGAGCACCCCAAAAAGCTGAGGCTGCCACAGCACCCTTGACCCAACCTTCACCGTAGCCGCCAGCCCTGTTTATACAGCACCCAGCACACGGCTGCTGCTCCGGGACAGGCTCACGGCAAGTTTCATAACAAAACAAGCCAGTAATAACTGCCTCCTAACGAGGTTACACAGCATCCCTGAAGACTTGGCTTAGGGTGAGCTCCGTGCCAGGAGCTGCCGGGGCCAGGGTGTGAGCTGTCCCTTCCCACCCTCCTAACTGCACGGCTTCTGCTCCTCCAGCCCTGTGCCAGCACCTTCCTGCCTTGTAAACGCTCTTTATATCCAACCCTGGGGTGAGGCTGAGCCCCTCCCGGGGGTGCAAACCTGTGCCCTGCAGCTGCAGGACACCCACCTCCTGCTCCAGTCTGCTCCAGAGCCTGTGCCACAGCAGGAGAAGGGTTAATTCGCCCAGCTCCCTGCAATGCAGCTCATTGCTGCTCCTCTTTATCAAGCTGCTGAGTTTTATCCAGCTGGAGGTGAGAGCTCAGCTCTTGGTCAGAGGATGCCAGAGGCCGATGAATCTCAGGGCTGGGAAAAAACCCCAAGTCAAGCTCTGGAATCGCCCAGCACTGGAAACAGAGTGAGGGTCCGCGTCCTGCCAGCTCATATCCCAAAGGCTTTCATCCCAAAACTAAAAGGCAGGTGGAAATCTGGCTACCAAGCAACCCCAGACCTTCAGGAGCATCATGTCTTGGCACCAGAAATGGAAAAGGTCATGGAGATACATTTTCTACCCTTGAGGGTCAGAGCCCTGGAAGCTGCAAAGGGATGAAGCCTCTTCCCTGCTGCACCTTGCCCTGGACACGCAGCCACACTGGGGGCTCTGCCCTCTGCTCCCGGGGCTGGACAAGCTCCAGGAAATCATCTTTACTGTGTATTAAGCAACAGCCACCCTTATTCCTGCTCCTTCTGGCTTTCCCTGGCAGCTGTCCTCCCTCTGGTTGAGGTCCTGGGACCAGCTGTGTAATGTATGTCAGGGGCTTGTCCCCCTGCCCTGTGCTGAGCCCTCGGAGCTGTGCCCTCAGCTCTCTGCTTTTCCCCAGAGCAGTTTTCAGCCCTGTACAAGTGGCCAGGGCCACCCTGGGCCAGGTGGCTGCCCGGCTCTGCTCCTCCATGGCCATCTGGTCCCTGAGCATCCCGCTGCCCTCTCCTCTGCCTTCCCTGGCCTGGGGCTGCCCTGGGCTGGTTCCCCAGGCCAGGACTGCAGCTGATTGGGGTGAGGGTGTGTGGGCAGAGGCAGAACCGGGGAAGTTGGGCTCATGTTTCAGCTTCTATTTTTATCTGGGAACCCAAGTCTGCTATGCAGAGGCCCCCGGGGGACACACTGCCTTCCCCAGCTGGAGCCAGATACCATCGGAGCACTACCTGCCCTTCCCTGTCCCTGTGCCAGACCTCCGGGTACAGGACAGCATTGCCCGAGGCACTGGGACATCCTGCCTGGCTCCCGGTGTGCTGTGGCAGGAGGGAAGGAGCTGGGGAGCAGCTCTGCAGGCCAGGTCCCCCTGCCTCCAGCCGCTCTGAGGCTGGGAACACCTCATCACAGGTAGCCCTTGGAGCTGCAGAGCAGCCCTGTCACACTCTCACCAGGCCACCACCCGGGTCACCAGCTCGAGCTGGACTTCAGTTCTGTGCCAGGGGAGTGGGATGCTCAGGGCCCGGGGTCACGCCTGCAGCCCCCAACCCACCAGGAGAGCCCGTGCTGAGGCTGCACCAGCCCCATCACTTTTCATTTGTTAAAGCAAATAAACCTCATTTAGCGGCCAGAGCTGCAGGAAAATGGAAACCTGAGCCACCCCAGCCCGAGCAGCTCGTGTGTAGCTGCAGGTTGGCCAGGGCAGGGACTGCAGAGCTGGATTCCGGCGTGGGAACTCGGTGTGGAGCCCAGCCCCTGGTCCTGGGCAACGACAGCGAGCAAGGGGGCACAGCTGAGCCCCCCACCCCGGTGGGCAGCGCCTGCTGCTTTAACTGGGGGAGAGTAGGAGCTGCGGCAGAAAACGGGAATATGAAGGAAAAAAAAAAAAAAGCGTGAGAAAGGAAATCTGAGCGAGGCCTGGAGCAATCTACCCAATCCAGCGGAAACAATGGCCCAGGAAGAAAAACCAGTTCCTACACATAAGGTAGAATAGGCTGGGAACGCTGGAGGAGGGGCGGGAGGCTCCCAGCACAAACAAGCCGGGCATTATGCGGCTGCGCTGCTCGGGGCGCGGTGCCCCCTCCCGGCATGGGGACCCCTAATCCTGCTGGGCTGGGCTGGGCTGGGCTGGGCTGGCACCCACCCCCAGGGATGGACAGCCAGGAACAGCAGCTCGGGCTGGCGGGGCTCAGCACCCGGGCTGGGCTGGGCTGGGCTGAGTTCAGCGCTCAAACTGGGCTCAGCTCCCCGGTTTAACTCAGCTGGGCTCAGCACCCAGGCTGGGATCAGCCACTGGTTTGAGATTAGACCTGAGAATGGGATTAGAACAGTTTTGCCCGGGATTAACCCACATTTTGAGATTAGCCCCCAGGTTGGGCTCACTTACAGCCAGGGTTTACTCCAGGACGGGCTCATCTCCAAACCAAGCTCACCCCTGGGATGGACTGATCCTCAAACTGAGCTCAGCCTCAGGATGGGATGATCCCCAGGCTGAGCTCACCCCAGACAGGGCTCATCCCCAGGCTGAGCTCATCCCCAGACAGGGCTCAGCCCCAGGCTGAGCTCAACCCAAAGGGCTGCAGAATGCACCTTCAAAGGTCATCTAGTCCAGTCCCCCTGCCATGGGCAGGGACACCCTCAGCCGTCCCGGGCAGTGGGATGGTCCCTGCTGCAGTTCATCCCTGTCACCCATGCCCGGAGGAGGAGCAGGATGTCCCCACAGTGGCTCCGTGGCATCACCTGCCAGTGCCTGAGCAAAAGTGTCACATCAGCCCTTGCCACGCTGCCTGCACGGCCAGAGCAGGAGGGGAATGGATCCAAAGGGAGCAACTGTAACACCCAGGAGCACATTCCCAATTCATGCTGCCAGCATCCTTCCCCCTAGACACCCCCTCGTGGGGTGGGACTTATGCTGGTCACCTCTGGGGTGAAGGCTGGCTGGGGATGGCTGTAGGACCATGGGCCACGTGCTGCCCAAAATTTGCTGAGAAACCTTTGGTAGGGCAAGGGTGGGCAAAGCAGGGATTTTGGTGAGGACCAGGCTGGTGCCAAGCACCTTTGTAAGGCTGTCCCTGTCCGAGGCAATGGCTCAATGCACCCTGAGGGTGCAGCTCTTCCCGCGGTGAGCAGAGCACGACGCTGCACAGTGGGGCTCAGGCAGCACTCCCAGCACAGAGGGCTCACGGGGACCACCACCTCCTTTGAGATCAACCATCTGCATCTCATCCTGAGGGAAAAAACAGCTCTTCACACACAGCTTCTCCAAAAGGCTCCCCAAAGCAGTCTCAGAGAGAAGCCACGCTGGCTGCTAGCTGGGACTGGCGAGAGGAAAACCCTGGGAGCAGGGGAAGAGCTGCTGCTGCCAGAGCAAGGACAAACCCCAGGAAACCTCAGGCACTTATTGCCCACGTTCCCAGCCTGACACCTCCCAGATGTGTTAACGTGACCCCAGAGTGTTGGTGACACGTGGGGTCACCGTGGTGTGATGGGGGCCCAACCCCTCCACAGCTCCTCACCACAGCAGGGGGGGTGCAGGGAGGGATCTACAGCACCACAGACTTGTGTCACACACACAGAAAAGGTAAAAAGGGCAATAATGTACAAATGTGGCATTTTTTTAGGCTCTTGCTGGGCCCAGGGGAGCTGCTGTCTATTGTTTCAATGGCCAAGTGGAGGAAGCAAAGCTTGGGCAGATGACAGGAGCGATCTGACCCTGCCACACCTGGGTTTGCCCTTTCCCTGACGGACAGGACGTGGGCAGCTGAGTGGTGGCAGAACTGTAATTTCACCCTGCAGAAAAAAATACCTGCGAGTGGAAAATGCTGATGGGCAATTTGTGGGGGTGAAGTTGGGGAAGAAAGGTGTATGCTTCATTCCTCACATTCCTCCCCAGCTTCCTCGGCATGGTGGCTGTGCTCCCCAGGGCCCTCCCAGTGCCCAGGGGGTGATGGAGCAGGCTGAGGATCCTGTCCTGCCACCTTGCTGCCTCCACCAGCTGGGCAGGGCTGAGCATCTTCCCCTCCTTTCCCACTGTGGGGGCGGAGGAATGGGACTGAGGTCTGAATCCTGCGGGGGTCTGTGAAATGAAATCCATGATCAGTGTGGGCAGCACCTTCAGAAACACCCTGGGTGAGGGACCCAGGGCAGCGCTGTGACCCCAGGTCCCCTCCTGCTGAACCCCGGCGTCCTGCCCCACGCAGGGCCAGCGCACTGCCCGCCTGCGGGGCGCCGGAGGGGGCATCTCGGGCTCACCCAGCATCCGCGCACAGAGGGATGTCCCCTCCCGCAGACACCTCCCGCTGTCCCCTCCTGCAGCACAGCCCGGAGCGCAGGGGAAGAGCCGCGCTCCCATCGCCGGCTCCCTCCCGGGCACCGGAGGGCACCGCGCCAGCAGCTGATGGGAAAGTTCAGGGTCGGGGCGAGGCGGGGAGAGGCTCATAAAGGGCCCTTTGTGCCGCGGGTCTCCCCCGGCTCCGCGCACGGAGCCCGCGGCCCCACAACAAAATGCAGCCCAGAAATATGACAAGACATCTTTTTCCCAGGCTGCTGTTAAACTCTAATTAAACATTTCAGCACACTCGAGCAGGGGAATGTCTGCTTCTCAGGCCCGGGCCATCTCAGCTGGAAACCATCCCCTCCGGTGTGAGCGAGCTGGCGCAGGTTGACCCAGAAAGATGCTCCTTGGGCGTAGGGATGGTGTGAACCCACACACCGGAGTGGACAACCTGCTCCTCTCCAAGCCCTCCACGCCAGCATGGGCCCACTGCTGCCTCCCACTCTGGAGGAGGCATCCAGGCTGGAGCAGCTGGAGGAGGGGACGTGCAGACAGGTCTGTCACAGGCAGTGCCACCCCTGGCACTTGTGCGCTCCCCACCGTGGGAGCTGGGGTCCCTGTTCCTCTGGGGCAGCAGCCCAGGGTGCACAGCCTCCAGGGGCAGGAGACATGCTGTCAGAAAATCCAGCGAGGCTGGAATTGTCATCCTGCTATTTTAAAGAATGAAAGAAGAAGAAAACAGCAGAAAAGAGCTGAGCAGTGAAGCCAGGCAGTTCCAGGAGTGAGGAGCCCCATAAGGAACAGTCTGGGGCACAGCAGCTTGGAGACCCCCTTGGATCCCCTGCATGCCCAGGGTGGGCCTGATGACAGCCAGCAGGCACAGCTCTCCACATTATTAAACACTGACTTTGGCCATTAATCGCAGCAATTCCTCAGCACCTTGTTTCTAGCAGGCACAGACCAGATGCCAAAATATCCCACCCCTGATGCTCTGGTGACTGGCCCAGCCTCGTGGAGGGGACACGGTGGCCCTGAACTACTGCAGCATCCCTTGTCCCACCTGAGCACAGCCCCGTGGGAGCAGCACACCAAGGACAGGCAGGGCTGGGGCTGGGGAGCTGCTGGTTTCCCATGGGCAACCTCAGCATCAGAACCAGGTCACCCAGGAAAGGATTACTCCAGAAAGGAAAGGATTACTGCCACTTCTGGGATCAGTAAGCAGTGGGAAGGTGTCTGCCCTGAAGGACTCGGAGCGGAGTGACAGCCCAAGCAATGACACTTGTAATTTGGCATCCCATGGGGTGGAATTTGGCAGAACTGGTCTCTCCTGCTCTGAGGACATTCCAGCTCCTGCATGGGCAGTCTGAATTGAACTCCCTCAATACCTACAGCAACCGTGGGTTTAATCCACCTCTGCCCCCCCAGTCAGACATGCAGCAGCAGCAGCAGCTCCTGGGGGAGCTTCATCCTGAGGCCCCAGGGCCGAGGCTCCTGTCACTGTGCTGGCCATCACCCCTGGGAGCCCTCACCCTGGTGCTCTGCCTGCCCTCACTGGATGCTCCCCCCCTAAGAAAATGGCAACCCCAACCCGTATCAGGTCCCCCCGCTGGCATGTGACTGTGGGTGGCTGACAGCCCTGGAGGGGGTCACAGCCACATGCAGGGCTGTCCCCAGGTGCCACATGCTCAGGGTTTGTCCTCCTCCTTCACTGCAGTGGGATGGAGTGGGAGGCTGGATTTAGGAAGAAATCTTGACTTTTCCAGGAAAAGCAAGGCAGGCAGCAGGGTCTTTACATCGTCCCTGTGCAGCACCCGGGCTGTGCTGCACTGTCCAGGCTTTGTGGGACATACCTGCTCCCGAATCCTGATCCACTGGGGGTGCCCCAGGTGGCACCGAGAGCCCCAGTCCCAGTACAGACACAGCTGCCAGGCGGCAAGGGAGGCGACAGCCTTGGGGACACGGACTGAGAGCACCCACCCCCCGGGCAGCACACACGCCAAGGAGGCTCATCCCTGTGGGCCCCCAGAGACCCCATCCCCACCGGGAACCACGACCCACAGCCTCCCTGTTCGCCCACAGCTGGGGACACTGTGACACCACGAGCCGGTGACAGGGAGCCAGATCCTGAATTATCGTCCCACTGTTTCCCAGGCTCTTCCGCCGGCTTCGAGGATGCAAGTGCCTGCGGGATGGGATCGGGGTGTGAGGGAAGAGGGGACAAAGGCGGTGCACCACCCTCCTTCTCCTCCCTGCGCTTGGCAGGGCGGGGGACTCCGTCTGGGAAGGGAGAAGGTTCCCAAGGCGAAGGTGTGAAATACCCTTCTCCCGTGCTGCTGTCACCTCCAGTGCCGGGGTGTGAGAATCAGACTCCACTGTGCCCTCCCGAGGAGCTGACATACTGTACTAACCTTTTCACATGAAAGCCACGCTCTGTTTGCCAACAAAAGCCGACGCTTGGTTCCCAGGAGTGGGGAAAACCCAACCCCACGGCACTGAGCAGGGGCTCCGGGGCCAGCCCACCCCAGAGCCCCTTCCACCCCCCAGACTCCCCAGCCCGGCAGGTGCAAGGGGGTGGAAGGGGCTCTGGGGTGGGGTCCAGCCGGGCACAGGCCGCTGGGGTGGGGCAGGAGAACCCTCCCCAGGGTGAGGGATCCTTCTTCCAGGGCCCGGGGTGCCAGGGGTCCCTCCAACCTGTCTCCCCTTGCAGAGGGGTGGATGGGCTGAAGGTGGGGCTGCAAGGGGACTCCCTGCCCTGGGGTTTGCGCTGCAGGGAGCCCTTCCCCACCAGGGCACACTGTCTCAGCTGTCCCCAGGCTGGCAGACCCTCCTCAGCTGCCCCAGGCTCCCCCAGGTCTGCAGGGCTCAGGCTGGTTCTTCTCCCACCACTGACCAGAGCAGGTCAGGCTTTGGAACATCTGAAACTCCCACTC
This sequence comes from Dicrurus megarhynchus, assembly GCA_013399195.1. Taxonomy (NCBI): domain Eukaryota; kingdom Metazoa; phylum Chordata; class Aves; order Passeriformes; family Dicruridae; genus Dicrurus; species Dicrurus megarhynchus. Next base: position 203,144 of record VXAD01004647.1, on the reverse strand, counting down.
CCCTTCAGGCTACCCTGAAAGGTGGGAAGCGAGACCGGGAAAGCATCACCAGGCCATGGAAGAACCCGTCTGCACAACAGCTGAGCCCCAGCTCGGCACCAGCGTGGCCAGGTGAGCCCTGAGCACAGCAGCCCTGGCCTCCCTGGGAACGTGGCAGCAGCAGGGATGGGACAGGCATCACCTGGGACCAGGACTCCCTGCCCCAGACATTGGCAGACGTCTTCTGAGAAGACAAACAGCTGGGGTAGCAGCTTCCTCACTCTAACTTTTAATTAAACGAGACCTGTCTAGGGCATCGCAGCTGCTCAATGCCGAGGTAAAGAAAGGGCCAGAGGAGACGTCTTGAAGTGAAAAGGGTTTTTCTGTTTTTTTCACATTAACAATACCTGCTCTGCCCCATTTTTGGCTGAATACCCTTGACAGCTTGGGGCAGATGCTGAATGCCTGAGGAGCCCCACACCTGGGGACACATCCTTGCAAGACCCCACAAATTCCAGATTCACATATTGCCTTGGAGCCTCAACTAGGTCCATGCTTCTAATGGGAGAAGCAGGAGGAAGGAGGGATGAGTCCTCTTCCCTCCTCTCTATTGTTTCCTCCCATGCCTACCTCCACCTGCAGTCAGCTCTGGAGGCAGCTTCCTCCCTGACCCCACAACCTTCCTGCCCCAAAGGGCTGGAAGGCTTTTCCGGGTCCCCCAACTGGCTGCTGGCCCACTCCCAGCACTGGGGTGACCCTGTGCTCCCCCAGCCGCCTCGGCGGGTCCCGGTGCAGACAGGCAGGTGGGCTTGCATGGCTCACAGGTTTATTGCCCCAGCGTTTCCCACGGGCTGTCAGTGACAGAGCCTGCAGAGCTGTCCCGCTGCTGTGGGTCCTTGGAGGTGCCATTGGCCTCACGCTGCTTTGCAAAGTAATTGAATTAAAGCTGGTGAATCACTTTGGTGCTGCCTGGCTGCTCCTCTGTGCACGGGTGCAGCGGCCTGGGGTGGCCTGGAGCACACGCGGGGGCTCTTTGGGCTGCTCTTTTTGGAGGGTCATTTCTCCTCTCAGTTGCTGCAGTCAGATTTGGGTCATCAGGTTTGATCTAAGCATGTCAGAGAACTGGAATTCACAGGGAAGCAAAGGCACAATAAAGCAGGCTCTGTCCCAGTGTGATTCTGGGCTGGTTTCAAAAGCTCTTGGTTCACTCTCAGTGTCCTGGGAAAGCCAGGGTAGGTTTAGTTCCTCACCTGACACAGGTGCCTTGGTGCTTGAGAAGTGAGGGCAAAGCCTGCCCTACCCTGACAGGTGTCCATGTGATGGAGACAAGCACGTGGGTGAGCTGCTGCTGCCTGTCCCTGGCTCAGAAGCAGCTTTGAGCCAGGAACTGAGCCAGGAACCGAGCCAGGGCCACGGCTGTGAAGCTCAGGGCAAGGTGAGAGGAGATCCGTACCCAGCACCTGGGGCGGACGAGGCCAGAGGAGGGAGAGTTGGTGCAGAGGGGAGGTGCAGAGTGGAGGTGGGACCCTTGTCCCTCAGGCCAGTGTCCCCAGGCTTCCCAGCGCCAACTGAAGCCCACGGGTCCTGAAAGGGCTGGTGTTCTCCAGGGAGGAGCAGGCAGAGCACTGTCAGACTTGCTGCAGCTGTGAGAGAGGAGCTGGCAGGGTTTGTCTGGCATCTTCATTCCAGCCCAGCTCCCCAGAGCTGCTCCCCGGCTCCAGGTGTCCCGTGGGTCCAGCGTGGGCCATGCACAGAGCGGTCCCCAGGGCAGGGGAGAGCCCTGGACCTGCCGGGAGAGCAGCAATGAACAGGAGAGGAGACACAAACAGAGGGCTGGTTTAGAGGGCGGCTCCAGATTTTCTGCTTCCCCACCTGAGGTCTGCCTGAACCCAATCAAGGAGGTCCAGGACCAACCACACCACCCTGAGGCAATGCAATTGCAAACACAACAGTTTAAGCTGCAACAAAAGAGTCCCTCAATTTTTCAAGCCATGCAGGGATGAGCACACAGCAGTCTGGGTCATGCAGAAGCCAAGCTGGAGACCTGTCTGGCTCCATCAGGATCTTCACCCAGCTCTCTGTGGGTCCCCAAAGCCTGGTCCTGCCATGTCAGAGATCATCCCTGTTCCTCACTGCCCTTTGCTTGTGGCCACAGCCAGTCAGGGCCCCTGCCTACCACAAATCCTGCAGCCTGCCAGAACTCTGGGACACGCAGGGCCAGGGCTGGAGGATAAACCCCTCTGAGCTCTGCCTGAGCTGCTGGGATGAGCAGACTTGGGGTTTACCCTGGAGGCAGCAGCTGGGTGGGAACTGCTCCTGCTCAGCCCCAATTCATGGGTACCTGCACGGCTGAGGTGCCTCAAAGCAAGAGCCCAGCCTGCACAGGCTCTTGCATCCAAAAGTAATACAAAGAAATGAAAAATGGACCTTCACCAGGTCCCTGGGGAGAATATTTTGGGAGCAGCAGCTTGCCATTTGGTCTTGGAGACTCCGCTTCAAAGCCCAAGGTACATCAAAGTCCAAAGCTCCAAGTCCGAGGCTTCCTGGGGAAGCTGAGGGTGCCCGTCTGTCAGTGCCACCTCTGCTCTCAGTGCCCTGTAGGGGCCTCTGGGCACACACGGCTCCAGCGCAGGAGGTCAAAGGGGCCTCTGGAGCCGAGCATCCTCGGCAGCCCAGGGACACCCGCTCGGCTCATGGTGACTCTGTCCCCAGGACTCCGGCTCCTGCAGCTCGTGGGGAAATGTCTCGGGCAAAGAAGATACTATTATCCCCCCGCGATAAAAGATATTAAAGCAGAGATTATTACACCCCTGCAGCCCTTGGTCCTGCAGCAAACACCGCGGAGCCTCCCTTCCTCCACGAGCACCACGCTGACGGATGCTCAGCCCGGAGCAGGGAGGGGACCCTGGGAACGCCTGGCGCTGGCTGCCGCTGTCCTGCTGCGCGGCACAGATGAGAGGGAAAACAGCTCCGGGCTCCCCCGCACCTCCGTGCCCGCCCGCCGCGGCCCCGCCGGCCCTTTCATCTGCCGGCCGCGGCTCTTTCATCTCCGGCCGAGGTGCGATCGGGCCCCCCCGCCCGGCCCCGCCTTCGGCCGGCGCTGCCGCGGCCAAATGGCCACTGGCCCGGCCTGCCCGGGAGGGGGTGACGCTGGGCGCTGGTCACCTCTGCAGCCACTGCCTGAGAGCTCGGCACCCCCACACTGGGCTGCTCTCAGGTGCCTGCAGAGAAACGGAAGCACCAGATTTCTCCTGGTTCTCCCTGCAAAGCAGGTGATGCCGGGCTCTCACGGCTCGTGTGGGCTCAAACTCAGCTCACCTCGGTGAATTTGTGCCCACACAGAACCAGCCTGCCGGGCTGGAGTCACGGGGGGCCATGAGGGCAGGTGTCCCCGTGTCCCGGTGCTCCTGACTGCGGGCAGCAAAGTGCTTCCCACAATATCCAATCTAAATCTCTCCTCCGTCAGTTGCAAACCATCGCCCTTTGTCCTGTTGCAACAGGCCCTGCCAAAAAAACTCATGCTTGTCCCCATTCCCATTCAAATTCACATCCTCACCCTCATCCCTATCCTCATTTCTATCCCCATCTTTGTCCCCATCCGTGCACTCTCCCAGGATCACCAGGGACGCCCTGGCTTGCCATGAGCTGGCTTGGCCGTGGGTCAGCAGACACTCAGACGTGTCCAGGGACAAGGACTCAAAAATGCAGCCAGGTGGTGACTTGCTTGTTCCACCCACCAGGAAGGACCCAGACCAGCTGAAAATCCAGCTTCTTGGAGGTCATTCCCACTTTTTTCACAGGTCTTTCAGAAAAACCCTGGCTGCAGCCCAGCCCTAGCAGAGCCATGCTGCCCCTGCAGCTCCTGGACTCCCAAGTGACCTCCATGAGTATTTCCACAGCTGCCCACACAGATTTCCCAGGAAGGGCAGTGTGCATCCTCAGCAGTGAAGCAGCCGCGATCCCACTGTGCCCTGAGCTGCCCCATTTCTCCGGGGTAATCACAGCTCATGGGGGAAGCTCCTGTTTTCCCCTCTGATGTGGTGGAACGCAGACACAGGACCCGCCAGCAGCAAATATTTGTCACTCTGCCCCTTTGCCTCCCAGCTGGACACAAAGCCTGTTGGTCCACATACACGTGGATATGGCTGTTCAAACCATTTGGTTCAGCTCCTTTGAGCTTTTTTGACCCTGTGAGGATCCCGGAGCTGTGCTGGAGCCTTTGACAGCAAAACTGGGCTTCAGAGGAGGAGCGAGGGCTGGGAGCGAGTCCCAGCCTTGGTGCTCAGCTCCTTTTCTGAGCCTGGGCTGGTGGATGAACCACGCAGAGCCCAGCCAGGACCACTGGCAGGGTTCAAGGTCACCTTCAGCTCCTGCTGTCAGGTCACAGGGGGAAAAGGAGGGATTTTCCCAGCAGGCTCCCTCCCTGGCGTGCTGCTTGTCCCCAGATGCTCCGCGTTGCTGCTCCAGCCTCAGCACCAGATGCAAAGCAGCTGATCCTCGTTTGGCTGCTCCAGGCAGCTTCACTGCACCAGCCCACAGTGCTCGTGGGGAAATTCCCTGCCTGGCGTCTTCCTGAAAAGACGCCCGAGCAGGAGCTGGACCAAGGGTCAGACCAGTCCCGGGCCCTTCTCCCACCTCTCTTGGGGTCTCCAGGTGGAAATTAAAAGCATCAGGATGAGGGATGCTCAATATCCCAGCAGGTGTGAGGTGGGGCAGGAGCGCACACCACAGACACCCCTGGGACTCACAGGGCTGGGTGGTCATGTTCTCAACCCAGCAGATGTTTCCCAGCAGGAATTTTTTGGCAGGATCACCCCTTTCCTCTGGGAAATTTCCCTGATAACACTGGGGCTGAGATAAAGAGAAGCACCCTCCATGTTCACACCCAGCTGTCTGCTGGAGGATCCGTCCCACCGGGCTGGGATGGTCTGCACAGGGAGAGCAGAGCTCAGCTCCCGGGGACCCCTTGAGCATCCCCGCTCGCCTCGGCAGAGCCGGGACAGGGCTGGGACCGCTCCGGGCTGGCCGGCCGGGTTCCCACGTCCCGCCTTGACGTCACCCCGAAAGCGCCGAGTGAAAGGGGGGCCCTCGGGCGCCGGACAATAGCGCTTTCCTTCCCATCAATAGCGGCGAGAGCCACGCTGGGCTGACACGGAACTGTGCACAACAAAAGCCAGTGTCCGAACAAATCTTCTCAGGCGCTGGGTTCCCCCGGGTGACCCGGGGTTAGCCCGGACTTTTGCTCCCGCCCGGCCCTCCGGAGCAGGAATGTCCCTCCGTGCTGCGCCATGGCTGGTTCCCACGCTTCCAACCTGCTTTCCTATTTATCAGCAACCAGCCCCTAATCCCCTTTGTGAAGGCCCGATTCAAGCTCAGCACAATGTGGCGAAAAGGGAGGGGGTGGGTGGGAGACGAGGGAGGGGAAAATGGTCCCAGGGAATGAAAATCAAACCCTTTACCTTTTTCCCCAACCCTGATGACGATTCCCTGGGGACTCTTTAAGCTGTCACCTCCCTGGGCAGTGCCAGGCTAGGCGGGGCGTGGGCCCAGCCCGATGGAAGGGGCTCCTGGTGGGATGTGCTGATGGTTAAAGAACAAGCAAACACACGCTGAAAAATCCACTTGTGTACCCTCACAGGTTACTTTGGCTTTGCCGCCCACTGCTCTCACATGATCAGATATTAGGGAAACTTTTTTTTCCTGAAAGGGTTGTCAAGGCCTGAAACAGGCTGCCCAGGGCAGGGGTGGAGTCAGCACCCCTGGCACATGGGGACGTGGTTAAGTGGTGAAGAAGGTGGTGATCACGGTTGGGTTTGATGATCTTAAAGGTCTTTTCCGACCCTAACAGTTCCATGATTCTGTGATTCTATGACTCCGTGATCCTCTCCTTCCGTGGCTTCATCCATCAGGGATGTGCCTGCACTCCCCACGTGTTCCCAACAGGATGGGGGTGTGTGCTGGAACATCACTGGAGGGTGTCTGTGGGGGAACAGGGAATGTTCTGATTCACTCCTGTTCAGCCACCTCACTGCAGCCCCTCCCTGCCACCGCATCCTCTCTGCTCACAAATCCCCTCGGGGGGAATAACCCGCTGGAATTTCCCCAGCCCTGGGTGTGATGCCCCATGCTGGGCTCCATCCTCCCCGGGGCTGAGCCCCTTGGCCAGCTCCTGTTTGCTTTAGGAGAGGATTCACAAGCCCTTCCCCAGATAACTTTGGAACAAAACAGTTTCCAAAGGCTGTTCTACTTACAAATGAGGGGTTTCGAGCTTTTGTCCCAAATCCAATGCTGTTTTCTTTGCAAACGGCGGGGGAAAAACGTAGAAGCAGAAGAGCCGACCTCAAATGCTAATCTTGTTAGGTTAAACTGTTCACTAAACAGATGGAGGTGCAAGGCAATGGGATTTTTGTCTTTCTGAGGAAGGGGTTAGGCTTGGAGGGCACAGAGGTCATTCCAGGCAAACTGGCAGCTTTGCTCTTTGTGTCACAAGAGCAGGGGGAAAGTGAAGGGGCACAAATGCTCCCAGCTGAGCTGGTCTGGTGGTCTCACAGGATGAAGCCCCCAAGCCTCGCTCTTGGTTATTCAGAGCCAGCACAAGGCCAAGGCACCCCAAAAGAGACACACTGCCAGAGACTCCATTTCTCCCCAGGGCCACAGCATCTCAGCATTCCCATGGAAGATCCTTCCAAAGCCGGACAACCACCCAAAGTACTCAAAAAGGCTCCAAATTTTAGGCCTGAACCCCAGAGGACTCTCTGCACTGCTGCCAAGACACAGGATTACCACGTGCTGGACCTGCTAAGGCTGGCATGAAAATCCTTGTTTTCAAATAAAGGCTAAGGAGAGGGTGCTGGTGGGGTGTCCTGGTGGGCCCTTGAGCACTATCAGCCTGTCTGAGCATCACCCAGAACCGGAGCCTCACAAATCCCATGGGAAGTCAGTCAGGACAGACGAGTCCCTGCCCAAGGGGCTGCTTCCAGCACGGTCAGCAGTGCCCACAGCTGCTCCTGCAGGGCCCCTGCACTGCCCAGTCCAGCCCGAAGCCACCCTGTGAGCTGAGGCTTGCTGGGGACAAGGGTCCCCTCCACTGCCCATCTGGCTGGGTCTGCTGGCACTGAACGGCAGGGACTGGGCACTGCCAGAGCCACCGGGAGGAAACTTCAAACAGAGTCACGGCAAGAGCAGGATGGATCCCGCGGTCCCGGCTGGGATGAGCTCTCCAGGCTGCTCCCCCTCCGTGAGCCCACGCGGCCCCGTGTCCCTCCCCGGGGGCCGCAGGCACAGTGAGCAGGGGAGCAGCGGGGTGGCTGCAGGCAGCTGCTTTCCAGTGACCACGCTCCCAGCAGGCGCCTGCACGCCCCGGCCGCGCCACGCCCGGCGTGGTCCAGGCTGGGAACGCGCCGTGCTGTGTCCGTCCCCCCGGCACTCAAAACAAACAGGAGATGTGAAAACACAGAAAAATGTGAGAAGATGAAAACAAAAAGGTGAAGTGGCTGCAGAGCTCAGAGGCTCGACTGGGGCCCCACGAGGCTGTGGCAGTAAATAAATAACAGCCCCGGTGTCCAGGGATTTGTCACCTCGCTGTGTCCCGCTGCCCAGGCACCGTGAGGGACACAGCGGCCACAGGAAAGAGGAGCAGCGAGCCTGCAGCACGGCAGGAGTCCAGACACCCAAATGGGGGTTGGCTCCATCAGACCAGGTGTCCCTGCCATTGCAGACCCCACGCCGAGGGCTGGCACCCAGCACCAGCACTGGAGAGAGCCACGGTGCCGTCCATCCTGGTGGGAACGTGTGTGAGTTCCCACTGCGGCTGCCACACTGAAACCCTGCCACGAGCAAAAGCCAGAGGTACACGGTGCCTGGTTAGTTCTAGCCGTGTTTTTCCAGCCATGAGCATTCTGCAACCAGGCTGGAGCTGGGACGCTTGAGCAGACAGGGAAGGGGAAGTTTAGGCTCCAGGAAAGGCAGGGACAGCCCAGAGCTCCCTGCTGCCCAAAGGAAATGGCCCAGGACATTGCCCACCAGAGCATGAGAGCCAGACCAGCATTCAGGGGCACCACAGGCTCAGGATTTGTGCTGAGCCCATTTCTGGGCTCTATTTCCAGAGTTTCTCTCACTCTGTACAAGTTGTTGGAGGCCTTGGAGATTATGGACTTGGGACCACACCAGACATGGTTTCTTCCACACACTGAACATCTATTCCCCCACTATCTGTAACAAACAGAGAACCAGCTTCTCAGAACTAGAAAAAGAGACTACTGCATCTTTTACAATCTATTATTTTTTCTTCTCTGAACATTTTCCCAGAGGAGAAATGAGAAATGAGGAACCTCCTGTGTCAGACAGCACCATAAATGTCTCCTGCTACTCTGCAAAGTCTGAAAGGAAAATGCCATCACTTGAGCCCCTGGGGACATCACGTGTACCCCAGCACAAAAAGCCAGGCCCCAGGCCAAACCTGCTGTCCTGGGAAGCTGTGACACCCAGCTCTGAAAGCCAGGCCTGGGGTCTCCTGAGGACATGAGTCATGGAAAGCTGTTGGATGAGAATCCTGTGGCTTGGCGGGCTTCAATGTAATTCCTACCTGAGCATCCATGTGCTGTGCAAGCATCGCCCACGGCCTCCTGGGGTCAGCCTGCACTTCCCCTGCCTTGGAACCCCTCACAGGGGTGGGCTGGGTTCGGATCCCCCCGAAGCCTTTCCTTCCCCAGGGAAATGTAGATGTGAGATGCCAAAAGATTTAGTGAAACATCAAGGCTGGAAGGGGCTTTATATTGGACTAAGATGGGGCAACCATCCCGTTACAAACAGCCTGATGAAGAGAGGGACACCAGCCAAGTCTGAGCCAGAGGAGACTGCAAAACAAGGTGAGAAATTCTCACATGCCACATTCTGTGAGGAACCGTCTTCATCTGTCATGTAAGGGGAAACATTGGGTGGGAATAACATTTGTCAGTAAGGGAGAGGAAAAATTGGAAAGAACCTCCTGAAATTAGAAATCACATTGATGACAACCATAAGCATACCAGTAGGGTCAGCAAACAAAACACCCAAGCTGGTGGCTCATTCTGCACAGGCCAAACTCCAAACTGCAAAATCTTCCTGAGCAGGAAGAAAATCTCTATTGCCGTGTTCCCCACAGTGCCATTATTAGTCTTGTCCGTGGAAAGTTAATGAAGATAAAAGGTCCTGGATGACCAGCACAGTCCAGGGCAGCTTCTGCCCAAATTAATCAACCTGAACAGCTACTGCTATTGCCAAAGAAAGGGTTGTGCTCCACATTTTGTGACTTGCAGCAGCCCACAACCTCCTGGATAAGGTTTCTTTCACCTCATCATTTCCTCATTGACTTTTCCACTTTGTCTCTGTGGGGACCTCACACAGACTTTTGTGCACCAGTGGTTGTGTGTGATGGTTTCGATGTTTGCAGTCTGAGGGAGCCTCCAGTGCTCAGGTAAGGCTGCCCTTTTCCCATACAGGGCCAGATCTTCCTCACAGCAGTGGAAATTTTGGTAAACACAGACATCTCCCCCAACTCACCGTGAGAAGTGTTTCCCCCGGGTGGAGAACCCACAAAGTCCACTGCAATTGGAGACCCTTGGATGGACATTTTAAACAGTCATTTTTAATGGGTTCCCTGGGCTGGCTCCCTGTGAAGATAATTTTAATCAGGCAAAGCTCTGCAAAGCAGCTGCAGAGGTGAGAGCTCACGGGTGCAATGCAGAAGTGGCTGAGACAGTGACTGCGTGGGAGCCACTTGCTCTGATTTCACCCAGCCTACAAAATATTCCCTTCTCCTTCACGACAGACACAACTTCTTATTTTTCATTGTGGAAAAGGCCATTTAAGGGACTTTCTGGCAGTGGCTGGGGAGTGACAAATGGGGGTTTCACTGCCCTGCATGCTACCTGGATTATCTGCACCGTGTCTCGTGCTCTGTCAAGTGCTCAGTCCCACAGTCCTGCATTCTGCACCTCCTAAAGGGCTGGGAGGTGACCCCTCCTGGGGACAGCTGTGGGCACTGGAGGTGTGAGAGGTTTCAGCAGCACTCCTGGATGTCCCAATCCTGCCCTCAGTGTGATGCTGAGGACTTTGCTAGACCCCTCCCCACCACAGCAGTTACATGAGATGGACACAGGGCACACCCTGCATTGTGCTCTTAAGTGCCAGCAAAACCTGCTCCATAAACACGATTGTCAGAGGCAGAAGAGGGGAAAAAACTGGAGGAGAAACCAAATCTTACACAGTAAAAAACATGAAACAGAAAGACATGGACTGATTTGAAAAAGAAGGGGCAGAGAAAAGTCACAGGGGACCTCACACTGATTGCACCCATGGAGAAGGAGCCACAGAGCAGAATATTGCAGGGGAGGCAGAGATGCCCCTTCAATGTCCCCTCACACGGGCTAAAGCCAGCACAACACAGCGGGCAGTGAAGGCAGGAAAGGGGAAGGGCTCCAGCCCTCCTTAGAATCATGGGATCATTCAGGGTGGAAAAGCTCTCTGAGATCATCGAGCCCAGCTGTTCCCCGGCACTGCCCGGAGCAGGGAGCGAGGGGGCTCAGCCCGGGCACGGCGGGTGCCACCCGCGGTCCCCCCACCGCCCTGCGTGCCCCCGGCAGGCTGGGTCCCTCCCGCGATAAGGGCAGAAAGCAGCTGAAAACAAACAAACAGTCGGAGTTAATGGGGCGGCAGTTATTTTTGGCCTAGAGGGAGTTCACACACTCCGTGTTGTTTTAGCAAATAGCTGTAAATGGAGCTGGCGGTGCAGCAGCGGGCTGGGAGCGGGCTGGCTCCGGGCACCGGGAAGAGCCGGGCTTGTTGCCTGGTGCTAACAGGAAACCAAGCGCTCACCTCCCTTCGCACCTCGCCGGCATCACTTTTATGGGCACCGCATCCTTCGGAGGCCACATCAGAGGGGAGCCGAGGGGCCCGTGGGAAGGTGGCCCCGGGTCTGTCCCTGGGCTGGCCGCAGGGACGCGGCAAGAGCCGCGCTGCCGTCGCTGTTGTCACCCCGGGGCCGGGCCAGGGGACGCAGGATGGGCTCTGGGCCAGTCACCACCGCCCCAGTGCCCACCGAGGCTGCTCGCCTGCGTCCCCAGCACCCCCGGCCAGCCCCGGCTGTCCCGGCGAGCCCACCGCAGGGTCCGCATCACCCGGGCCAACGAGCCCCAGGAGAAAGGCAGCTCCCGATGGAGATGCATCCTGCAGGAGAGCCAGGACTGTCTAATGCCCTGGCCGGGACACCGGGGCCTTTGCACGTGCTGAGATGCAAAATTAAACATTTTCTTCACAGTTGATTTTTTTTTAAAGAGCAATTACACTGCCGGGTGTCTGGGATAGGAGGCCGGGCGGCCGCGGAGGGTGAGTGGCAGTGGCTGAACTGGCCTGACTCCATAAAGCAGATGCAAGGCTTTGTGCAGGCAGAGAGCACAAGCCATCAGAAAAACGCGTAAAATCAAGCCACACATCATCTCAGTAAGAGAAGGATAGTTGGAAACACCCCCCTTGCACAGCCTGTAATCTCAGAGCAATAAAACTTGAAAATAAAAGCCAGATAGCAGCTGCTGCTGGAGCAGGGGACTGGGACACACTGGGACACAGGGGTTGAGCGGTGGCATCAGGCTCATGACAATTTCTGCACCAATGCCAGTTTAAATCTGCTGCTGACATTTCCTTGGGGAACCAGGGAAGAACAGCTCCAGTGAGGGAAGGGGCTGGAGCACAAGTGTGATGAGGGGTGGCTGAGGGAGCTGGGGATGCTCAGCCTGGAGCAAAGGAGGCTCAGGGGGAACTTCTGGCTCTGCACAACTCCCTGACAGGAGGGGGCAGCTGGGGGGGTCTGGCTCAGCAGATGAAGCCGAAGGCTGGCGATCCAGGTGCTGGCTGGAAAATGGGCTGTGAACTCAGCACTGCAGGGCACAGCCAGGAAATGCTGGTGCCAGCATCCCCCTGCCAGCTCCTGCTCCCTGGGATGGAAGCAGGCAGTGCCAGGGCTGAGCAGGGCTGCAGGAAGGGAAGAAGGACGCTGTGATGGTGGATGCAGAAGGCAGCACCCGATACCATTGGCAGGGAGCAGCCCTGCACCAGCAGCTTCAGTGCTGAAATATCTCTTGCATAATTTCAGGGTTTTAGTGGGGGTTTGCCTGTGGGGAGATGCCCGTAATGAGTGGCTGGGGGATGATTTTCCTTTAAGTTTTTAATTTGTACACACAGAACTGAAGGTCTTTGTGGAACAAACAGCCCTTCCATCTGGGCTCCATCCAGTCCCCCCAGCATGGCCAAGCCAAGCCCCACTCCCAGCCCTTTGTGTGCAAATCACAAAATCTCAGAAGCAGAGGCTGGTTTGGGTTAAGCACTGGTGCTCAAATGCTGCCAGTGCCCAGAAAAGGCATTTGTAGCAGCTGTGGCCATGTCTCAGCATCCTGCAGTCTCCCAGAAAGCCTGACAGTGGCTCCTGGAGTCTCAGGGCAAGAGCTGCCAGTCCTGCCAGTCCCAGGTCTTCATCTGCCTCCCTGGGGAGGACCTGCTGCTTCCTGCTGCCATGGGGAACAGGGGTCACTTCTGTGGGATGATCTCATCAAACTTGGGTTATATCTGCAATACAGATCCTAAAACCACTGTTTGTAGGCCCATAAAAGGCTTCCCTGGGGGGAGATAAGAATTGAAGACAACTGGCCTTAATGGTGTTGGAGAGATTTATGGGATCACCTTAAAAGAATTTATTGGAGGGCTTTTTTAATGAGCAAATAATTAGTAGATTTATCTGCTTTTAGCTGCCTTGCTGTTTTATGGCCTTAGTGAAATTGCTTTCTAGGGTTTTTAATAAATCCTGATTCTGCCCCTCTTCCCAGGGCCTGTCCTTCCCTGTCTCTGCCCTGGGCATTGCGAGTGGAAGGCAGGACTGCAGGGGTCACTCTTATTTTTAAGGGACAAATCATTCAGAAAAGGAGCAGAAAAGGAGGAGAAGCCTGGTGAAAGGCAGGGCTCTGAGAAGTTCATGTACAACCCCAGCAAAGCCCAAAGCCCCGCAGGGATCCCAGGGCAGCAACTCCCTGGGTCAGAGCCCTTTTCCAGAGAAAGCAGCTCATCTATTTCCACAGTGAAAACATCCCTGCCAGATGCTTTTCCCAAGAAATCCCCTTCCCCAGACAGCTTCCAGCACTTCCCCACTGCCAGGACAACTCCTGAATCCCCCCCCAGGCCACGGCTCCCTGGGGTCCCTCCAGCTCCTCGGCAGTGGGGACTTCGGCACGGCCACAGCGCCGGGGTGGCCACCAAGGGACAGACCCCGACCCCCCCCAAGGGACAGACCCCGGCCCTACAAGGGACAGACCCCGACCCCTGCAGCCCCTCTGCACTCCCCAGGCCCTGCCCACGGCCCAGCTGTGCTGACCCAGGGGTTCAGGTCCTGGTGAGCCCCAGCACAGCCCGGTCACTGAGCTCGGACACGAGCTGAGCAGGCCACACGAGGGAAAGGGGGTGGGGAACTGGGGTGTCTGGGGCTGGCAGGGCCTGTGGCTGTGACACAGGGATGGAGAAGAAGGAGCAGGAATTGCCAAGGTCCCAGCTGAGCAGGGGCTGCGCTGGAGCTGCACATCTGCCCCTCACGTGGGAAGTGCCAGCTGGGAACATCCCTGGGAAGGTTGGGGAGAGGGACGTGCTCTGCCCAGGAGCAGCCCCAGGAAGAAGCAGTGGCACAAATCTATCAGCAGGGTCATTAATCACCCAGAAAGGGGCTATGGGGGCTGTAACTGCTTGTGGGAAAAGCAAAATCCTGAGCAGTCGTGTCAGGAGCTGGCCCCGGCCCCGAGCGGGATGGTCATTCATGGACAGGGACCTTCCTGGGGGCTGACGGCGTCAGCCCAGCCCTGAATAGAGCCACGGTGACACTCCCAGGGAGAATTCTGGTGTTTTCCTGAGGTTTGGGGCTCCCAGTGAGCCAGCAGTGCTGCCAGGGAGGGGTGAGCAGCCAGGCATGTGCAGCTCCAGGGGCTGGGGTGGTGCAGCCCCTCACTCCTCCTCTCCCCGGCTGCTCAGTGAAGCAAAACCTCATTTCCAGGGCCAGGGTGTCCTTTGGTTTGTTTTACTTAAGCATGAACACTACCAAAGTCTCCAGAAAAATTCCACAGCCTCAGCACATTGCAGTGGGATCTAATATATATAAATATATATACACGCACTCGTTTATATACAGTGTGTATATATATCTCATGAGCTAATATCTATATCTATTAACAATTTTAATACATTTTCATACAATAGAGACAGTGCTTTAATGTGGAGGGAAGGGGATTTTCAGAACAAGCCCCCCCAGCACTCAGAAAGCACCACTTTTCCCTCGAAATGGTTCAGCCTCCAGCAGAGCTGATTTCTCCTGGGACAGGCCATCCAGTGTGTGGATTTTACTGGCAAAGGGTGGCTGAAAAGAAAACAGTCCCAGAGTTCACAAGGTCTGTGAGAAGAGTTGGAGGCCGGAGCTGCACATGCTGCGTCGTTAGTGGCTTTTGCTGCTAATTGGGAGCGGGCTGCCAAGCTGGACTTATGCCAGCGGAAAAAGGAATCTCTTCCCTGCTTTTTCCCTGGACAAGTCAAAGGTCAGACACCTTAAAAGCCTGTACAACTACTTAAAGCTTTCCATGTTATACTTAAAAGCTTTGCTGTGGAGCCCCCGTCCCACCACTTTGCTTCCTCCCGCTGTGAAATTCCCTCTGGCTTAAAACTTCCCAGAGTTTGTCTCAGTCCTGCTCCATGGCTGCTGCCAGACCCAGCCCACGCCAAGCCTCTGCTGAGATGCTCTTTTGTTCTTGATGGCACATTGGGCAACCTTGAATTTTTTATCCAGGTCCCTGGCTCCTCCTGGAAAGGGGGAGATGTGGCTTCACCAGCCAGCTGTCCTGCTAGGTAAAATTCATGCAGACCAGCAGCACCTACACTTCCCCCATTATTTCTGTGGAGAGAGGGTAGAATCATAAATCATACATCTCTCTAGAAATAGGTGATGCAAACAGAGTGACAGGGAGGAGAAGCACCCATTGTTTTGGAAATGCTGGTGCAGAAATACCCCATGGCAGGAGGTGGAACACGATTGGCTTTAAAGGTCCCTTCCAGCCCCAACCAGTCTGTAATTCTATAAAATAAGTTGCCCTATTTAATGCAGGTGATAAATTATAGATCCCACATTTCAAAACCTCATTGAACTCCATAAAATGATGAGCAGATGCTGCAAACTTCCAACATTTGCTCTGGAAAACTGCAGGCGTTGCTTGTCTGAAGGTGGGCTCCTGTGTGCCAGGGCTGGCAGGGGTGGGGTGGGGGTCCTGCCAGGGTGCGTGGCCCCCACCCCCAGCACGTGGCACAGCTGCATTTCCTCCCTGCTGGTGGCCAAGAAGCTTTTGTGGGTCAGAGTGGGACTCTGCAGCATCCCTGACCCTGCAGAGCTGGGCACGGTGAGGGCCAACGGGAGCTGTCCCGTGGGACACGGAGGGGACACACAGAGCCCTGCCTGCCAGCGGGGAGAGCAGAGCTCCACCGGGCTGAGGAGTCCCGGGGAAGCCCATGCTGGGGCCCAGGCATCCTCCTGCAGAGACGGGAGCCACTGGGAAAACAAATGCTGATGAGTCCTTGCTGCATGGTGGGAATCGGCCTCGCTGGCTGCCGCGTTTTTATTTGCAGTACTGAAGATAAAACCCAGGGTGTTGTGGGAAACAGGAAGACCTTATCTCCCATCCCAGGCTGCTTCTCCTGCCACAGCCTCATTTCTTTTTCCACCCATCGCTGATAGCACACGATTCAGGTCAGCAGAGAGGGCTGTGCGCTGCTGCTCTGTGAGCACCGCTGAGGCCCTGAGCACCCGGGTGGCACCGGCAGGATCGGGTTATTACCAGGATCACAGAATCATAACGCACTTGGGCGTGAAGGGACCTTTAAAGCTCATCTCATCCAACTCCCCTGCAGAGACCAGGGACTTCTTCCACTAGATGAGGTTTCTCAGAGGCACATCCAGTCTGACCTCAAATGTTTCCTGGAACAGGGCAGCCACCACCTCTCTGGGCAACCTGTGCCAGTGTTTCACCATTCTCATTGTAGAAAAATCCACGGATAAACCCACAAGCACATCCTCAAGGGCCCCCAGTTGGGAATTCACCAGGAGGCAGGACCCGGCCTTGGCTTGATCCACCTCTGAGTGACTTCTCATGGTTATACACCTCATGTATAACCAGGCAGAGTGGTGTCACTGGCAGCATCTCCACCCTCCTGCAGCCCTGTCTTGGCCCCTGCCCGCCAGCGAGATGCAGCGTGTGGTGACAGAGACATCTCAGCTGGATCTGGGATTTATCGACAGCGACTGGGATGGAGCCACCAGGGAAGGAGGGAGATGACAAGAAAGCACCCTGACCCAGGCAAGGAGGGGAGAAGGGGATTAAAGGGAGGGATTAGCAGGGAGAAAACGGCAGGTCATCCTCAGTGAGAACGAAATGAGGCAGCAGCAGCAGAGGCAGCTCTGCCCGGCCGCCCCGGCTACCCCCAGCGCGGCTCCCAGCTCCCAGCTCCTTTGTGTCTCCCGTGACCCGGGGATTATGAGTGTGGGAACGGGGCTGTGGGTACCCTGCGCTCACAAAGGCCAGGGCAGAGCTGGGGAGGAGGAAAAGCAGGGACAGAGGGAAGGCTCATTGCTGGGAGGCTGCTGGCTGCAGGGCTGGGGGGGATGATGTCCCTCCTGCTCACCCTGTGCTTGGCTCTCTGTTGGAAGCACCTCAGAGCTGCTGGAGCCAGGGCAGAGCCAGCACGCAGGACTGTCCCCTGACAAGCCTTGACCATCTCCCACCACAGTGCAGGAAATCAGAAAGCCTGGTAAGTCAGAGCTCTGTGAGTGCAGCCCCCGCGGGAGCGTGGGCAGGGACCAGCCCAGTGGGTGCTGGGGATGCTCCTCACTGTGCGGGGAATGCTCAGCCTGGGCGAGGCTCCATGTCCCAACGTGGGTATTTCATCCTCACCCACCAGGCTCTTGAGATCTCCCAAGCCCTCCCTCTCCTTTCCTCCCCGCTCTCCAGGCAGGAGCCAAGTCATGACTCCCTTTGTGCACATGGAGCATCCTGGAGTCCCTCCTGGGACACGGCTGAGCCATGGGGACCACAGCTGAGGGAGCAGAAAAGGTTTGGCAGGAGCATCAGTTCCCAGACCATGTCAGAAAGGCCAGCCCATGATTAACGACTAATTAGGAAATGTCTGTCATGATTATTATCCTAATGATCCTGGTAAGAAAGGCTCCTTACCTTAGGAAAAAAATGGATGTTGGCTCCAACAGTCCCCAAACATAACAGCCCACTGTGGGAAACTCCAGACTTTAGTAAAAACAAATAAGTCTCGAGTTTGCGCAGGAGATTTTATTTTTAAATAAGCCAAAGCCAAAGGAGCAATTTTTCAGGGAGCTCTGGAACCTGTGGGCTGGTTGGGCCAAGGGGGAGGCAGGAGGAGGCTGCTCTGCTGGGGATGGCCATCCAGGAACTCGGCCCCCTGTCCTGGCCCAGCTGAATTTCCCCATCACTCAGTCTCCCTATGGGACAGCAACAGCCAAACCCCATCACAAATCTTCCATTAAAACCATGAAGTGAAGCATAAAGCTGTGGAAGGGACCGGTGCCATGGCATCAGGTGACCCCATTCATCCTGCCTGGACCTGATACCAGCCCACAGCAAAACCGAGGACAACGGGCTGCGTGTCCTGGTCAGTGTCCTGGTCAGTGTCCTGGTCAGTGTTCTGGTCAGTGTCTTGGCTGCACACTCAGGTGTGTAATTGAGTTTTGCAATGCAGTGGGATCGCTGTTAATCAGTTGCTGAAGGATATTGGAAACAGAGAGGTTAATATGAAGTAACTTTTTGAATATATAAAAATTTTCCTGGAAAGACATTCCCAAGTGATACAATGCTGCTCTCTAACGAACAGGAATTATTCCAGTCTGGCTCCAAAGCCATTTGCCTACATGCTGCTCCTCAGGCTTTCCAGTAACTCCCATTAGCTTCCGGAGCTCAGCCCAAAGGATTAGGAAATAGATTAGCTAAAACCTGCAAAATGAAAAGTGCTCCATAATTGAGCTGTGCTGTCACAGGGATGACCACTGGGATCCTCCTGTGTGGATCAAGGGAAAGGAGACTTCTCCAGTTGGACTGGGGAGTATTTTCTACGACGTCAACCAAAACCCACTCCATTTTTATCAAGGAATCACTGAGCACAGCCGTAGCCACGCAACTGGAAAGTCAAGAAATCAGTATTGCCCTGAGCTAAAGACTCTGAGAGAACAAATAATGAGCTTTAAGGTCAACCCAAGCCAGTCTGTGATTCTTTTATGCCGTGATTCCACGGGGAGCACCTTCCCCAAAGAGAGACATCAAAGTGTGTCCGACTCTGGCACTTGGAGCTCCTGCAGCAGAGCCAGGGCACCACCACATCCTGGCCCATCCCAGACACTCCAACCACACAGAGTCCTGGTGCCACCAGGCCACGCAGGGCTGGGGGCAGGTCCCTGGGCATCGGCACACCACGGCTCTGTGTCCCTTAGGAGAGGTCAGATGATGCTCACTGCAGACCATGCACTCCATCCCATGGATGGTGACTAATTCCATCATTCAAAGAGCTGACGATGATGAAAACAAGTGGAGCAATCAGGAAGGAAATTAAAAATAGCCCTGATGTGGCACTGTGTCAAGTGCTCATGTTTAGATTTTAATTTTATTTTTTATTCCAAGTTTCTTTGATAAAATATTTTCCCATGCTGACTACACTTGGAACGTCCCCTCCATCGCGGCATTCCTGACGGATGAGCCAGGCTGCTGCAGATCCTATGCCAGAGCTGTATTGCCTCTGCTCCATGATTCTCACTCCCACTCCACACCTTTGGGACCTGGAAGTCATTAATCATTGCACACCAGTTGGGAATGTACCTCTGAGGGCAGAAACATCACACTGGGCACAGAATGGGAAGGAATCATAGACTCAGGGACTCATTGGGGTTGGAAAATACCTCTAAGATCATCAAACCCAACCATCAACCACCATCGTGTTCACCACCAAACTGTGTCCTCAAGTGCCACATCCACAGGGCTTTTGAACACTTCCAGGGATGGTGGCTCCACCACTGCCCTGGGCAGGCTGTCCCATGCATTTTCCATGAAAAAATTTTCCCAAGGTCCACCCTGCCCCTCCCCTGGCCCAGCCTGAGGCCGTTCCCTCTCCTCCTGTCCCTGTTCCCTGGCAGCAGAGCCCGACCCCCCCGGCTGCCCCCTCCTGTCAGGGAGTTGTGCAGAGCCACAAGGTCCCCCCTGAGCCTCCTTTGCTCCAGGCTGAGCCCCTTTCCCAGCTCCCTCAGCCGCTCCTGGGGTTCCAGCCCCTTCCCAGCTCCGTTCCCTTCCCTGAACACGCTCCAGCCCCTCAATGTCCCTCTGGCAGTGAGGGGCCCACAGTGGAGCCTCTGGCATCCAGCACCAGCCTCGCAGCCCAGCTCTGCTTGGCTCCTGGGGCTGCAGGTAAGATTCCCAGCAGGGAGGTTTTCTGGATGCGAGACTCAATGATCTTGGTAGAAAGTGGCTGTTTCTGTCCCACTCTTTCCAAGTTCTGCATTCATTGGAACCACCTGAAGGCAAATAATAATCTGATTTGATCTTTGAACAAAAATGTTTTTTCTTGTTTTAAAACTGCAAATCTAAATTACAGTTTTTAATTGCCTTTCTCACCATGAGCAATTATTTGCCTTTGGGGTTTCCTTCAATTTTTTTCTCTTTTCTCCCTTTCAGACTTTTCCCTTACTGCAGGCACAAGTTCCAGGCAGAAGCTGCCAAGATCTCACCGTGCAAAATTACTGAGTTCAAACACAGGAAACACACCTCTGTCCCCAGGCCCCCACCACCCATTTATCACCTGCGCAGGAAACACAGACACTCACAGCCTCTGCACTGAGAGGGAGGCATTAAAATCCCGCTTGTTAAAATTGTTAAAAGAAATCCAAGGATGGAGGGACTCCTGAAAACAGCATTTACAGGGAAAAATGCATGTCAGGCTGTTTTGGGTACTTCTGTGGAGGCCCAGAGGTGTGACTGGTGTCAGTGGAACACTGAATAAGTGTGGTGCCAGCCTGTGCCATGGCCCTGCAGGGGAAAGATGCTCAGCTCCAAGCAGGGCAAGAGGATGAAGCCACATGCACCAAAAGTACCTAAATTTCCTCTGACGTGGTAGGCAGGGAAGTGCAGACCACTCACAGAGTGGGAAGAAGGTTTTATGATGCAGTTACTGAAAGACTAAATCTGCCTTCACAAAGGAGCGGGGAAAGCCCGGACTCATGGAGTATCTTTGGAAGGTTCCTGCAGCAGGTACAGCCTGGTATCCCTGCTGCCGTGGAGGACAGCCCGAGGTGCACATCCAGAGGCCAAGATCAGCCACTTCCAAATAAACATTTACACCTGGCCACCTGCCCAGACGTTCCTGATGATTGAAGCGGGCTGGTGGTTTGGATGGAAGTGGTGTTTTCCTGCCTGTGAGCCCCTCACATCTTGCTCTGAGTGGGAAAGGAAGGGTAACTCCTCACCCATTGTTCCTACATGCAGTGGAGAGAAATGTTTTGAGCTCCTGCTCTGTCTTGGACATTGGATTTAGAGGCCCAGGAGGGACCTTGTCTCCCTGTGGGGGGCAGAGGGGCCTGAACAATTCACTCTCATGGAAAACCTTAGAACTGTCTGGGTTGGGAGGGACCTTAAAGCCCATCTTGTTCCACCCCTGCCATGGGCAGGGACACCTTCCACTATCCCAGGTTGCTCCAAGCCCCGTCCAACCTGGCCTTGGACACTTCCATACAAGGAAGAGTTTCCTCCTAATATCTGATGTAAATCTCTCCTCTTTTAGCTTAAAACCATCCCCCCTTGTCCTATCACTGTCTCCCTTTGTAAAAAGTTGCTCTCCATCTTTGCCAGCATGGAGCCATCTCCGGTGGGGATGGCTGAAGCTCAGCCCCAGGACTCCAGCCTGGTTCTCTTGGCTCCTCACTCCACATCACCCTATTTCCACCCAACAACTCTGCCTCCCATGTCTGGCTTTCACCAAAGGCAAAGAGAGTCCAGCCTGACCATCCAAAAGGCACCTGGGGAGAGGAACCCCCAGGGCCCTGGAGAGAGACTCTCCCTTTAAGGAGAAAGGCGAAGCCCTCTGTGCAGGGATCTGTGCTTGTTTTGTCATGGGACACATTACCCTGAACCCAAAAGAGGAAGGAAAAAGGGGGGTGGGGGGGAGCTTTTGCCTTTCTGGTGGGAACAGTGTTTGAACTAACTTTGTTTCCCTTGGGGAAAGGCACCAAAATAACAGAGGAAGGGGGGTGTAGTGGGGGGACGGAGCTAAAAAGGCCGAGTAATCTGCCTGGGAAAAAACGCACTCCCAACAGCGCTTGTGAGCCCGGCGGCGGCAGCGCGGCTGCCCGTGCCCGAGGGGACCCGGCTCCAGGGGACACACACGGCTCTGGGGACACACAGGGCTCCTGGGGACACACACAGCTCCTGGGGACACACACGGCTCCTGGGGACACACACAGCCCTGGGGACACACACAGCCCTGGGGACACACACGGCTCCTGGGGACATGGCTCCTGGGGGATTGCTCCATTACCCCCTGCATTTTATTACCCTCAGAGCTGTATTGGACAGGTGGAGAGAATTTGTTATGGGCACTCAGATTGCCTCTGTGCTGAGTGAAATCCATTTCCCTTTTCAACTGTAATACCTTCAGCAAATCAGTTTATTAAATATCTTCCCAAGTCCTTGGTGCAATGACTCCAACAACAGCAATGCAGACAGGCCCAAGCCCATGTGGGTTCAGGCCATGGTGCTCTCCCTGGCCTGGGAAGTCCTTCTTCATGAATTTAGGCTGGAAGATATTCACAAACCTACCAGCTCATGCCTGACATCTGTCTTCTTCAGAGCTGAAATAAGATTAAAAAACGGGTCCTAGTTAAGGAGCCCTCCAATTTTTTTTTTTGTCTCAAGAGAAATGAGAGCTGGAAGGGTTTTAGTAACTACAGATGTTTCTCCAGCAGCTTCTCTTCCACAAGTGAATGATTTGCATTCTCCTGAGTGGAGGACACAGGGCACATGTCACCACATCGACTGAGGTGTATGTGTAAGTTCCATCCCATGTCCAACAAGTCCCGTTGTTACACAGGACAATGGCCATGGGACTGGACCGTGGGGCTCATCCTGGACCAGTCTCCATGATTTGTCTCCCAGCATTATCTTCTGGGCTCTTAGAAATTGACTTGTAATGAACCAAATCAGTTTTTTTCTAGGGGTTAATTTAGGGTTCAGTATTTTGCCACAAGGCTTTGGACAAATGGCCCATTTGATTTTTTGCTTTCTGCCGTTGATGAAGTCCTTAAGTGGCTGCTTCCAGTTTGTTTCCTTAAAAAGCAGATAAAATCTCTGCCCTGTTGCTTTATTTCACAGGTGTTTGCACCAGCTCTTGGCTTGTGCTCCCCCTCCCTCCCAGCCACAGCCTTGGCTCCCCACCCGTGCAGGTGCTGCTGTTCTGAGCAGCAAAAAAAGCTGTGTGTCAGCACCCAGAGGGGAAACCCCTTCTGCTTTTAGGAGGTGCTGGGAGGCAGGAGGGACGGAGGCCTTGGAGATGGGAAGGATCCAGGAATCCCTGGGAGCGATTTGGCCCTGGGCTCTCTCAGCCCGTGGCAGGAGGCTCGCCCTGCTCCCAGGGGACCCCTCTCCCCACGCTGTGGGACCTTGCCCACCTCCCTGCTCCTCTTCCTTCCACGAGCTTTCCCTCTCCCTGGCGTTTCATTCTCCTGCGAAGCCTTGTCGCTCACAGGCGGGGAGGTGACAGCGCTGGCAGTGACGAGTGGCACGGGAGAAGGGGAGGCAGGGAATCTCCCTCCTGTGCTGTGCTTGGGGAGCAGCAGGGGCTGCTTGGCCATGGTGCTCCGTCACAGCCGTGCTGGCACATCCCTGGCTCTGGCATGTCCCCAGTTCTGGCGTGTTTCTGCCTCTGGCTGTCACCACTGCCCCGAGGTCCCCCCAGCAGACAGAGCTGGGCTCTGATAAAGAGTTAAGGCGCTCTTGGGGGCGGTTCTGTGAGAACATTTCTCAGAGGGCAGTGCACTTTTATTCAAAATAATTTTCCATTCCATTTATATCTATATCATAGGAGGTGGCTGCAGGGTCTGAATTTTCCATCACCCCAGACCTCATTTCCCTGCCTGGGCCTGACCCCTGCTCAGCTTCCCCAGGAATAACAGGGAAAAGTTCAACGGGAGCAAAAGGGCCTGGGGCTGAGCTCCCACTGCTGCGGGCACCCAATTAGGCTCCCTTTGTTAATAGAAGACATTATATATACAGAATATATACATTTATATGCATATATTATACACACATTGTAGAGAACTGAATATACACATTTATATGTATATGGGAAAGCCCTGGGAAGAAATGTACCTGGAAAGGGATTTCCAAGCAAATAGGGCAGGACTGGAGCTCAGAGCACATGCTGCAGTCTGATCCAGGTACTATCATCACCTGTTTTCATACCTTTACACTTGAATTTCAGCAGCGAGGTGACAAAGACAAAAAACAAGATTACCAAGGCCAAAAGAGGGAAAAACTCTATAAGTAGCAGATGTGGGCAGAGAACCTCACGGCAGGTATCGATCAGATGTTATATGTGCTTCTGAGTGACAGCGCTTGATAACGGAGATATTGGGGTTGGCTTCTTAGTGGTGGAATTATTCTTTCTGCTTTCTGCTCCTGACAGCCCAGCATGGGCCATTCCTCTGGTTAAATCAGAAATAAAATACTGAGAAACGAAAGATACAGAACTGAGAGTTTACCGCATCTGCCGTCCCCACAATTCCATCGTGAAAACACCTGCTGGGCTGGGGCTAAGAGGGACAAACCTGACAGAGGGGGCGTCTGTCCTGTGGTCAGCAGCGTGGCCATGGGAAGGGACACAGCCTAAGCTGGCACCTGACGAGCTACGAGCTCCTGGATTTTGCGTGGTGCCTGCTGCCAGCATCCTCACAGCCCTGCACATCTCCACATCCCCTCAATCCTCGGAGAGCTGGGCAGCTTTGCTATGGAAATGGGAGCTGACGAGCTGGGATGGCTGGATCCAAACCAGCGTCCCAGTGACTCCCAAATGAGCTTTCTGAGGAGCCGGGCGAGTGATAATGAGTGCTGACAACATTTCAGTGTCAGCTCACATCCAGATTCTCACTTACAGCCTCAAAGGACCCCCAGTGCAGAATTTAAGCTGAACCAGAAACTGCCAAGCTTGTAAATTCCTCCCCAGGCTGCTAAAGGCATTTAAACTGATACTTGCAGAGCTGTCTCAGTCTTCCCTCACTCCGTAACAAGTTTTTTTCCTTGACAGAGGTTCTCTGAACATGCTGGTCACTACCAACAGACACAGCCCCACAATGCAGATCATCACAGACCGATTCGGGTCGGGAGGGACCTGAAAGGTCCTCTCATTCCTCTGCCTGCCACGGGCAGGGACACCTCCCACTAGATGAGGTGCAACTCATAGCAGTTCACTGCAGCACAGGTGCCACACAAATCATCCTGCACTTCCCAAACAAGACTTTGGGGATGGCTGTGGGTGCATCCTTGCAGCTGGCTACTTCTTGAGCTCCCTGATTCTCGGAGTTCTGACCTGGCTGCAGCTGCTCGTGGACTGCACCTCACAGGTGCTGAAGTGATGGGAAGTCAGAGGGAACATTGCCATTCTTGGCAGAGTTCTATATTTCAGAGTTTTCAGTAATTCCACAAGATTCATGAAGTGGAAACAAAATTCAAGTGTGTTGCTGAGTGCAGAGGGATTGAGGGACACGAGGACTCACAGCTTGCAAAGCTGATGGTGCCTGTAACCACGAATAACCTCAGCTCTGCTTTGGGTTTGAATCCATCCCCAGAGGACATGGTTTCCCCACTGTCAGGTGCCTGACTGGATGTCAGCCCAGGTGTGTGTGAAGGTGTTCCCTGAGCCACACTTGCTCCCCATGGCAAGATCCCCACATCTGCAGCTCCGTGTGCAGCTCAGCACAGGAGCTAACAAGTCACAAGGTAGTGTCGTCACCCCAAATTGCAATAGCAGAAGGAAGGGGGGAGCACCCCAATCCCACACCAGCTGCAGGGTTTTGCTTTCCTAACTCAAACCAGCTCAAACTGTCCACTCTTTATCTTCTGGGCCAGGGAAGGGAGTCCTGGACATCTCCTCCCTTCTTCACACGGGGGTTGTCAAGTTGGCAGAGGAATACTAAACACTTCTCTAAACTTCATAAATGTCAAGAAAATATTTACAGGGCCCACTTGTGCTGAGCTGAGCCGCCAGCCCAAGGGCAGACCCGCACCCTCGCCCGGTGCTGCCTGGCATGCTCGGGGCAATCCATTTTATTAAACATTTGTGGTTTTCCTGCTGAAAAACCCAGTGGAAGATTAATGCCAAAAAGTGACTCCTCTGGGGCTGAATCTGTCAGGGAGCCAGGACACAGGGAAGGACGGAGCCTGCCTGTCTGTTCCTTCCCTGGTGTTTTACAGCCAGCGAGACCAGCCCCAGCCTGGCCAGGACTGCAGCAGGGCTAGGGGGGATCTGGGCTAATGCTGACCATGCTCTGGGGACACAAGAAAACTTCAGGGTCTCACTTGTGAACATTTTACCAGCAAATAAATTAATAAAAAACCTTTTCCCATGTATGTTGGGTTTTTTGGGTTTTTTTTCTGCTTTAAAACAGGATCACTATGGTGTCCAAATTTCTCCAGGCTGCAATCACAGCTTTGCAATGCCTGCAGCTGCTGAAATCCTGTGCTAGGCATGGAAATGTGCTGAGCACAGAGCTCACACCGTGGTGCAGGCAGGCTGGCAGCAGGGGCAGTGCCACCCCGGGGCTGGTGAGTGGTCAGTGCCATGTCCTGGCCGGACGGTGCCCCGGCCCGGTCAGCGCGTGGGCGGCAGCGCCTCACCACAGCACCAGCCCTCAGTTATTTCCAGCTTCAACTATTACACGTTAATGAAGGTTTTCTAATGAGCTGTTTAAATAGTAATTAGAGGCCGGCACTGAAGAGGGAGATAAGTCTTGTGGGTATCTTGCCTGGCAAGAAAGGACTTGATAAGAAAGAAGTGAATGATTTTCTTCTGGGATCAATTCCAACGAGCAATTATCCCCTTGATACCACTCTGCCTAATCAGGAGCAGGCTGAAAAAACACTTGACAGTGGCAGGCAATGAATGGGCCACTTTCCCAGCAATTTCCCAGGCAAGGCTGCAGGCTTTATGCCAGTACCTGAGATAGGAGATGATCCAGATAGTGCTGAGAGCTCATTTGATTTACATAAAATAATCATCAATGTTTCTTTTTAAAAAGCTTCACATAGATGGAAGAATCATCAGCTTTGTTTCCTGATGGGTTCCCATCGCTGCTGTTCAGGGGGTTTAGGTGTTAAATTTAATTTCAGGTGTTGGGCTCCAGGGACTGGAGCACTGACCAGGAGCTCGGCGTGTCCTGGCTGTGCTGGGCAGGATGATGGCGCTTGGCTGAGCGGGGCTCCCTCGGCAATTACAGCAGACAGATGAGCTGAGCAGCGACAATGGTGCAGGACAAGATGACTCACAGACTTGGCTGAAAGCTGCCTGGTTATCCTCTGATGCTGTCGGAGAGTTAAGTAAGCTCGAGCATTTTAATAGGCTTATTTTCTCACCATTCTACTGCCTCAGGTGATCCTTTGTGTTGCAACACAAAATACGGTATCATGGGAGTATTAAAAAAAGAGAAAGGGCCACGCTCAAACCATCTTTTTTTTCTGTCACCCTGTGCCAGTGCCAGTATCTGGTAGGGACGCTGGCACAGGGTGCACACAGCAAATGATGCAAAGGGGTTTGGCAAAGGGCAGAACTAACAGCCAGGAGGGATCCTTTTAGGGCTGCAGCATTACTCACTCTCCGTAGCCAGGAGAGATAACTGTGCAGCAGGGCACAGGGACCAAGCCTGGTGCCCACAGGGGTGTGGGGAGCACAGCCAGGACACCTCGAGGGTGCAGCCCTGGCAGTAGGAGCACGTGGCCCTGCAAAGCTGTGCTCTGCCCGGGCACAGCTGGGGGACAGATCACACTTATGAGAAGCCCTGAGCACGGGGTGGAAGGGGCTGTGTTACCCAGGCTGGCCTTTGCTCCCACACTCCCTTGTCCCCTAGTTCTGACAGGAACTGAGGTGAAATTTATTTTCCACCAACACAAGGCGTGGAAAACTGTTTCCTGGGGGATTTAGAGCTGCCTTCTAATTTGCAGCCTGGCTTCACTGGCACTGATGCTCAGGGTACAGCTTCATGGCACAGCAGAGCCAGCCTCAAAGCTCTCTGCTGCCAAGGAGGGACATCTCAGGAGCTCCACCTTCCCTGAACCCCTCCCTAGTGCTTGCTCACATGCTTGGACTGGTCCTGGCACAACCTCATATCCCACAGGAGCCATTCCCCTTGCAAACATGGAAATATTCCCCCTTTTCCTGCTGTTGCTGAGCACTGAAGCAGCTCCCTGGCTGGCCAGAGGAGCCTCAGGACTGCTTGGGCTCAGCAGAGCACACCTGGGAGAGCTGAGGTGGAGCAGCAGCAGTGAGTTAAAGTGAGTCAGGTAATCCCATGAGATCACATCCTGCAAGCTGGAAAGGACAGCGGGGCACAGGGGAGTGAATCCTCCCCAGCCTGCAAGAACAAACACGCTCAGCACATCGGGGGCCACAGAGGCCACGTCACAACACCCCACAGCCACAGCAGGGCCTCTGCCTCACGCTTGGTTTCTGCACCACCACCCCACAGCAGGCTCCCGATGCAGCCACGCATCACCCAGGAGCAGCAGCACTGCTTCCCCTCCTCTCCTCCCTCTGCCCACAGACTCCAGCGCTGACCCGTGCTCTGGAGGCTTTCGTGTTTCTGAATTTGTTGGGCTCTGGGTGACTCTCATCTCCACACCAGAGCAGAAATCCAGCTGCACATACCCCTGCGCATCACTCCTTGACTCCCTCATTTCATCACATTCCTTGTTTTCCTATCCTGAAGGGAATCCTGTTCTTTGTGTGCAATTTCCCCCAACTCCTTTGTTTTGATGATTCCCAATTACAGGTAATCACCAAATTTCATTAGCCATTTGTACGTTTTGTGCCAAGACCATTAAAAATGTCAAACAACAAGGCCAATTTTTGAGAAGCCCATCTAGCACAGTTCTCACAGCCCAGCATCTTCCTCCCCCAATGGATTTAATAGTCTCCTTTACTGCAGACCAGACAACTTAGATGTATCCTGTCTGCTTTGTCGAGAAGTTCAGGTTTTTTTATCTACTCTGGCATCATTTACTTTCAGAATATCTGTACATCATCTTATCCATTTTCCATGTTCTTAATTATTCTCTATTTTAATCTTTATTCTGAAGCTTTGCATACTCACAGATTCAGACTAACAGACACCTACGTGCCAAGAACGCCTTCTCCCTCCCAAATCCACAGGCCTTGCTTGCTGTTCTCCAGCAAAATGACCCAACCCCCAAGCTTTGACAGATTTATTACAAGCCGTTCTTCCATGACTTCAGCTTTGTGTGAGCCCTTTCTCATTCCTGGAGGAGAAGCTAGCTGCTCCTACCTGTTTCCATGCTCAAAGCTCCTTGCCTGCTGACTCCTTGCTGGTCGTGGCACTTCCCATTCCCAGGCACTCATCACCCTCCTCTCTGCCCTTTGGCCAGTGTTCCCAGTGCCACCAAAAACGCGGGAAAAGTTTTCATGTTGGTTTTTTTGGAACTATACATAGATTATCCTGTATCTCTGTCCCATCCTCAGCACATTCCAGCTCCACTTCTCCTTTCCTGCTTCCCCTTTCCTTTACATGTCTGCAGTTTCCAAGAGTTGTGCAACCCATCCTTTGCTGTTTCCTTCAATAACCTTGGCAAGGTTGGATTTTGCCAAGCTTTCAGACTTGCCTGCTTTACAAAAATTGCAAAAATTCCTTTTTAGTCCTGTTTCTTTCTCTGTTGCCTGTGGACTCCCAGACCTCCTTCAGCGGCACCTTCTCCTCCCACCTGCTGCCCCCGGAGCCCATTCCTTGTCCCTGCAGACCCCCGGCCCTGCCTCATCGGCACGGGAAGCAGGCAGGGCTTGCTGTCGGCAGGAGGGAGCTGCTGGTGACTCACAGCCTTCCCGGCTGCAAGGCCACGGCCATCCTGTTTGTGTGGAGCCCGGGCAGCGGGAGCCTTTGCAGGAGAGGTTTAATCCCACCTTGGGGCTGGCAGGTGGGCAGAGCTGTCCTGCCAGAGGGAACGGTGAGCCTCCAAAGCTGCCCAAAGCCCCCCATCCCACACCTGGCTGTCAGAGGAGCTGATTGGGTGGGTGCTTGTGTCCACCCTGTGCAGCTCCAGGGGCCAGGACAGATTCCTGGAATCCCATAGACCTTGATAACCATCACTATTATTTTTAGTTCTTTCCTTTCAGCCCCTCTCCAAAGCAGGCTGAGGCTGTGCGAGCCGTGCAGCACGGAGCGCCTGCAGTGCAAACCCACAAATATCCACAAAATTGGAGGAAAGAGGTAGGCGGGAGGAGGGAAACCCTAGGAACTTGCCCTGGGAAACAGCTCTGTGCCAGACTGCCTCGCTGCAGGAAGAGTGCCTCGGTCACCACCAAAGGCTTTCCGAGCCTGCCACTGGGTCCTGCCCACACCCCGGCTCGTGGATGCCCCGGGTCTCCCCGGGCAGGGAGCAAATCCCCCCGGAGCAGGACTCCAAACCTGTACTTCTGCACGAAGTCTCTCCTCTGGAGCGCCTTTCCTGACACCGCTCTCCCCTCCGGCGGGAGGAGGCACGGGAGCCTCGGTTGGCCGCACGCTCCAGCCACAGGCTCTGGGTGCACCAGGCTCGGGGCTTTGCTACCTGAGGAGGCTTTTTCCAGAGAGGAGCAAAGGAAAGTGCTTCAAAAGAGGACGAGAACCACGGCAGCTCTTGGAAGGGCTCCAGCCTTGGCTGGGAAGTTGAGACATGCCTTGGAGGGGATGAGAGTCCCCTTGGAAGATAATCAGAGATTTTGAGTCTCTCCTACTTCCTCCTGTTTACCAGAAAGTTGGTTCTCCACCCCCACCCCACACAACAGCCGCTGCTCATGGCAGGGCTGAGGAACACCTTGATGGGAGGCTCCGTGGGGCCCTTGGAAATGACTGCGGGGGAAGCAGGGTTGGGCTGCAGGGGAGTTTTCAAAGCCCTACTGTGGCCGAGAGCAGGACAGTGAGGTGCAGTGCTGGAGAGATCTCCCTAAGGGCTCATCTCCGCCGTGGGGCACACATCCCATGGGCATGCAGGATCCTGGGGCAATGGAGCCCTTGGAGCACGAGGAAAGACCACTCTGACATCTTCTGCTTAACCAGAGCTGCCCCTGGTGTGCTCAGAGACAGCCCATGGGTGGGCAACTGCCTGGCTCACTCCCCCTGAGCCTCACACCGGGCTCTGTCCCAGCACAGTGACCTGCCCGTGTCTGGCACCTCTCCGAGCCCCTGCAGTGCTGTGCGGGCACAGCCACGCTGGCTGGGGGGGCCCATCCAGAGCCACAAGAGCCATATCCATGAACCCCTGGCTGTTCTGCATGCCTGCACTACAGCTCAAACAATCACAGAATATCCTGAGCTGGAAGGGACCCACCAGGATGAGAAAATGGAGAAATCCAAGCAAAACCCCCAGAGCAGCTTAGGGACCTGGGATGCTTGCACAGAGGCTGCTCCCTAGTGACATTTCCTCCTGGTTTGAACCTCACACTGCATCTTGTAGGCAGCAAAATCCCTCCATTCACAAAGTCACAGGGCCTTTGGGCTATGTCCATGTTGGACAGAAAAACAGAATCAGATTCCTCAGGAGAAGTCAGACACAAGCTCAGGGAATAACTGGAGCCTGATGATATATTATAGTCACGGTGATGTTTACATAAAGCAGTGGAGGTCACACACTGACTAAATAACTCGGTCTGAGGGCAGCCAAGAGACACACACAGCCTCCCTGGCACCTTACAGGGCCCAGAGCCATCGCTTTAACTTCACAGGCTTCAGCTTCCCTGTTTCTACCGGCAGCTACAGGAACCTGGTTCTCTTCCAGGGGCATGGAGAGACAGCATCACCAGCGGCAAGAAAGTGGCTTGAGAGCCTCCAAGGGCTTGAGCGACACCAGAGGTTACTGCCTGCAGCCTGAGCTGCACTAGCCAGCCAAGCACTCAGCCAAGGGGGAAAGTTCAGTCCCTGCTGCCAACACTTGGCAGACTGAGGGAGCACTGGCTGAGGCTGCTCAGCCCAGCTGTGCTGCCTTGGACCTCCCCCAGCTCCCACGAACACAACTGTGAAAGGAGGGAGAGAGGCTTCAAGTGCAGCAGATTCCCCTGGCACTGCCGTGGGAAGCTTCCAGCTCTCTTCACTGCTCCTATCAAGAACTCTTTTTCAGCCAGGAGGCTCTTCCAGCACCAGTGCACAGAGACAGAGATCCATGGCAAGGCAGGAACACGAGCGCACAGGCTGGAAAAGGCTTGGACACTCATTTTCCCATCAAAGGAAGCACAACATCCTCCCTTTACCCAGAGATGCAGACACACAGTCACGTTGCTCCCCTAAATCCCAGGCTGCCCCGTGCCTGTCCCGTTCCCAGGCGGTGCTGTGCTCTCCGAGGGGTGAGTAAGGACTCAGACATGCAAATCCACAGGCAAGAGTGTGCGTGTTGCAACACGGAGGAGGCTGCTCGGCCCGGGGACTTGGCTCCTCCTGTCAGCAGCGTCAGGGAACAGGCTCATGAAAAACCTAAGTCTCCAAATATTTTATTTTGATCCACGAGCCTGGCAAGATCTTCTGTGAACATCCACTTGGTTGGGACTACATGGGCCTCTGAGGAAGAAGGGGAAGTGGTAGGAAGTCAGAGACAGACTTGAGCTTGGGCTTGCGTTTGGGAGGACTTTCACTCTTTCTAAATAAACATAGAAGCCTCGATATTTAAGGACAAAAAGCTTTTCTCCTTGTGGCTCTTGGTTTGTGTGTTTGAACAAAGGTTTCTTGGGCATCTGCCAGCCTGACTGAAGAACTGGCGGTCAGTAACAAGGTGAGTGCATCCCACTGGCACAGATCAGAGCAGGGCAAGAGGTACCAGCTGGTGAGATGGGATGGAGCAAGACACATCCAATTTTGGCTACAAAACTTCAGAGAACCATGGAACGCCCCATCCCTGGAAGTGTCCCAGGCCAGGTTGGATGGGGCCTGGAGGAACCTGGGATAGTGGAAGGTGTCCCTGCCCATGGCAGGGGTGGAATGAGATGAGCTTTAAAGTCCCTTCCAAAGCAAACAAGTCTGTAATTCTGTGATTCTTTGAGTGATAACTGGAGAGACATTGCTCCCTCCGCTCAGCACCCAGCACATCACCTGTGTGGGACATGGATTCAAGACAGTCTTGTTTGCTCAAGTGCCAGAGTCTGTGCATGACACTGGTGGCTGGTGTTGGTGACCATTGGGACAGCCCCTGGTACCTGCAGTGCCCTGCAATAACTGCTGAGCACAGCACCTTTGAATCCAGGCTGTCAGCACAGGCACACAAAAATGGGAACGGGCTGTTCAGCCACCCAGGGGTTGGATGAACCAGAAACAGGATGTAAGAGAAGGGGAAGCAGCAGGCCAGAGTCTCCTTCCAGGGAAAATCCAGAGAAGTCCATGGATGTAAAGAGCTGAGAAGAGCTGAGACTGGGAACATGAAATCAGCCAGCTGCCCTTCTGCCCCGAGATACGGAACCCAGAGGAGGTCCCGGTGGGAATGAGAGGCGAGCTCGCGCCGGGGTAGCGGCTGCTGCCCGTCCGTGTGGCCGCAGCGGCCACATTGCAAACCCCTGCTCAGCTGCTGCTGCTCACAAGAACCTCTGGGGACAAGGTCTTGCTTTCCCTGCCTGGTCACCTGTTGGAGAGCCACATCCTCTCTAATGACTCAACTCTGAGTTGCTCAAAGTGATGTTTCCCTATCTGACCCCACCAAGGTTTCACAGAAGCACAGTCTGGTTTGGGTTAGAAGGGACTGTAAACTCATCCCATTCCGTGCCCTGTCATGGGCAGGGACACCTTCCACTAGACCAGGTTCTTCCAAGCCCCATCCAGTTTGGGCACTTCCAGGCGTCCAGGGGCAGCCACAGCTTCTCTGGGCACCCTGTGCCAGGGCCTCCCCACCCTCACAGGGGAGGATTTCTTCCTAATGTTTCTTTCAGTCGTTCCAGGAAGCCCCAGGCCATGCTTAAACCCGACTCTGGTTCAAAGGAGAAAGGTGAAAGTATAGAAATTAGGACTTTAGCGATCAGGATCTCCAGCCATGCTGGGACTTGATGGCAGTGTCCATCGTAGCAGCTCTCCCTGTCCCTGTTTCTGTCCCTGTCCCAGTGGACGCGGCTGTTGCTGCTCCAGTGGGGATCAATACTTTCAGTTAATAGGGCTGGGGTTTTGTGGAGTTGGGCACTCAAACCTCACAAAGATCCAAACCACTTCCAGTCCCTGCTGCAGGCGAGGGGAGCTGGAGATGCCCACGGGAGGCAGAGCGGCTTTGCTGGAGAAGGGGCTGGGCCGGTGCTGCCTGGCAGCGAGCGCTGTCCCTGGCAGGAAGCCGTTTGTCTGCGAGGCAAGGAAACAAGGAGGGTTTGGAGACGGCAATCCCATGCAGCTTCTCACTGCTTTTCCCAGCTACTGATCCAAGAGCGCCTGTGTTTACTCCCAGCCTTCCTCTCTGCTCCGCTGCCAAGCAGCCTCGCTGACCGGACACAAAGTGCTCCACCAGGAAACGCGCTGGGCCCCATCAGATAAAAAGGCCTCTGCACAGAGACACTCCGGTGGCATTAACCCTGCTCTAGCTGGTGCCAGCGCTGTGGAGCGCAGCCGGCCCCGCGCATCGCCCGGTCTCTGCTCCCAGGATAAAAGGTGTTGTACTGGGGCTGCTCCTCAGTGTGACAGCAGCTGGAATCCTGCCCGTGTGGCACCGGGATGCTTGGAGGGAGGGAGCGTGGACGTGCCACGTGTGCTGTGGCTCTGGGTTCAGACTCGTGTGCCGGGGTCACGGCAGGGGGACAGGGGCACATGGGAGATGGTGCTGTGCCTGTGGGAACCTGCACTGCAGCCAGGCCGACTTCACCAGGGCCTTTGGTCACTGGTCTGAGAATGCTTTCAAGGAGCAGATGAGGTGGGACTGCCCTGCGGGTGGCGGTGGCTCACGAGAAACAGGCCATGGATTGCTGGGCTCTGGCCCAGCAGCTCCTCTGCCACAACTGTGAGCTCCTGTTTGGCTGAAGCAGGTGAGAAATAACCCCATGAGTGAGGTTACACCAAAGTGACAGTCTAACAGAGCTTGGAAACAAATCTCTGAGCAATCCCTTCTCCCCACCTAATTCACCATCTTTATTTAGTTATCCCAAATGTTCCAGTATAATATATATGATATATTCCTTAACCTGCAATTATCGTGTCTCCTTTTCCCTGCTGAGGTATTCTTCTCCCTGGTCCCAGCATGGTGGTGATCAGAAGGCAAATGGAGGGGAGAGAACCTCTGCTCTTCCTCAGCTCCGTTCCCAAACCAAGCTCCATCTGTACTGAGAAACTCCAATGTTTCCACTATGTGAGAACGGAAACCTGAATTCCCTGCAAAGAATTTGGTGGAGTCACAGCCATCTGAGCAGGCAGTGACAAGCAGTCACCAACAACTCATTCTGGCCATGTCTGCCCACGTTCAATGCACTTTCTCTTCCCTGTGTTTCAAGGGATAAAGGGTATTTTCCAGTGCCCTCCCATCGCACAGGCCCCTGTTGCTGCACTGACTGCCTGGGGCAGCAGTTCACCTCAGCCCGCTCTTGACTCTTACAAGGACCAACCACTGCATTAAGCCAGTGCATCCAAAACACAAACCCTGCCCGGGCTTGAGGACTGGAGCAGAAGGGCCATCGCCAGCGTTTGGTTGCTGAAATCAAGGGTTGAGCAGCAGCCCCAGCCACCCCTCCTGTCTCCTTGGCTTACAGCAAGCTGCACCCAGGCTCTGCAGATTCACTCCATCCCAGTGAGCAGCAGAATTACTGATGGAGCAGAATTTCTGCACACCAGCACCTGTCTGGGCAGAGGTAGGAGGCTCCCTTTTTTTGAAGAATGCTTGAAAAAAAAAAATCTGTTTAACAGCTTTGCCGTACATTAGCCTGACTGCTAGTCCCGCTCTGCTGATCCCTCCCAGTGCTCCTGCACACCCGCCCGGGTCTGCAGGGAAGGGATCCTGTGTTTGACATCCGTGTTATTGTGTCTTGCTCGCTCTCACGCTCGCTGGCCCGGGGCCAGCAGCAGAAGGACGTAACCTTGAGCCGGGCTGGACCCTGCCTTTCCCAGCCACTGAAGAGGGAGAGGGGCTGGAGCAGGAAAAACAAGGAGGCAGCTTTTCCCTTTCTTTGGGTGGCGATCCCCCGGCCCTGCCCAGCGCACACATTCCTGACTCGGTGCCAGGGTGGACAGCGGGCAGCCCAGGGGAGCCAGCGCCGGTCCTGGAGGCTCCGCTGCGGCCGGGAGGAAGCTGCAGCTGCCTGTGCAGGGCGATACGAGGCTCTGAGTCACCGGCCAGCGCAGCACACACGGACCCAGCCGGGGACACGGCCTCACAGAACCATCCCTGCAGCCCGTAAGGAGCCGCATCGGGAAGAGCTCGGCACCGGCTCTGCTGTGGGATCGATGTTCTGCATTTCTCCAGGTCCCCAACCTGCACTCAACCACGCTGTGCTGAGGTGCAGCTCCGGCCGCAGGGACCAAAGCATCCAGCCCACACCTCAGGGATGTGCATTTCCTCTCCATTTCATCACCCTCACAGCTGGGGGATGGCCAGGAGTTAGGGGGACACAGAATCATGGAATCATCGTGGAAAAAACATCTGAGATCATCAAGTCCAACTGTTCACCCCACACTGCCAAGCCCAGCACTAACCCCAGCTGCCACATCCACCCTGGATGGTGACTCCACCAGTGACTCTGAGCAGCCTGTTTCAGGGCTTCACAGCTCTTTCTATAAAGAATTTTTTCCTAAATACTGGTCAGGGGATGCTCTGGGAACAGATGTTTGGCCTCAAATGGGGCAGGAGTTCTTTGAGAAACAAAAAAAGCCACGATTTACAAAAACTGTAGCAAGGTCTGCTGGGGTTTAAGGTCTGCAATTGCTAATGGCTCTGCTGCAACAAGAGCATCTTCTGCCATATTGACAGTCTTCTGGACCATATTCTGTGTAATTCTTGGGTAATGGTTTTAAACTGAAGGAGGGTTGATTTAGATTACTTATAAGGAAGAAGTTTTTTACAATGAGGGTGGTGAGGTCCTGGCACAGGTTGCCCAGAGAAGCTGTGGCTGCTCCATCCCTGGAAGTGTCCAAGGCCAGGTTGGACGGGGCTTGCAGCAACGTGCCTGTGGTAGGAGGGTTGGAATGAGATGAGTTTTAAAGGTCCCTTCCAACCCAAACCAGTCTGGGATTTGATGGTTCTCAAGACAGGAGGTACCACCTGCTCCTGAGAAGGCACAGCATCCACCTACCATGCTCCAGAGACAGATCTGCAAGAAGCTGCACAAGATTCCACCCATTTTTAACAGGATTGGCTTCAGGTCAGGCATGCCCGGCTCTGCCGGCCGAGGTCGTGGAAGCAGCAAACATCACCCATTCCTCACTTGGTACCATGGCACGAGGGAGGGACCCCGGGTAGGGCAGGGATCCTGGGCAGGCTCTGTCTCCTGGCTCAGGGCTGCCCCTGGAAAATCTGCCTGCTCCACTTGGCTCAGCTCGGCTCCGCTCACCCGTGGGCACAGAAGGGCTTGGGAATGGGGACCCAGGGTCCCGGCAGCAGCAATCAGGGAAGGAAGCACCAGGCCCGGGACACTTGCAGATGAGACAGGAAGGGATTACACACATCCCACCGCTCCAAACACACGTCCCCCTTGAACAAAGCCGTTCCTGCCTCTGTGTGCAGCCGGGGCTGGGAACGGGCTCCCAGCGGCTCTGGGAACGCTGCGGATCACTTTCCTTTCCCACTGTCAGCACCTGCTTAGAGGTTAGTTCCTACGACCTTCAGGGTAACGCTGTATCACGGTTTTAGTGCCCTGAGAAAGAGATGGGGACGATAAACCAGGGCCATCCCTCCCCCCGATCCCTGCAGCCCCAGCGGACGCGCGGCCTCTCCGGGCGCCCGGGCCTGTCCCGGGAGCCGCGTCCCCTGAGGGCGGCCTGCGTGCACTCTCTCCCATCAAACTGCAGACCAAGGCAGGAATAATATGGACACATATTTTTAGCAGCAGCAAATTATTTCTCTTACAGAAGGAATATTTCCATGCTGGGCTTTTTCCCTTCCCTTATCACAGATTGTATATTTAGAGCGTGAGAACTCTACCTCGCGCAGACAGCCGCTGCCAGGCCCCGTGCTCAGGCAGGGAGCCACTGCTGGCCTCTCAGACCTGCCCCTTTTTGGGACCAAACCCCCCATCTTCGTTCCACAAGTGGGAACTGCCAAAGGGAGAGCTGAGTTTGGGATATTGTGTGAAAGGAATGGGAAAAGGCACTCCAGAGAGTTATCAATCAGCATGTTTGTGAAGTCGTGGCTGCTGAGCTGTAGGAAACACGGGGCAGACCGTGAGCCCTGACACAGCCACCAGCAGCGGCTCAGGCTTCACCGCTTCCCCTCTGGCTGCAGGTGCACGAGGGATCCTGAGGGACGGCTGGAACAGTTGGGGACATCCCCAGGGCCATCTGGCTGCTAAAGCGCACTGCACTTGCCAGCAGAGTGTCTCACCCAAAGAGTGGCTTTACAGCCTGCCCGGCACAGAGCCTGTGAATGAAAGGCCATGGGTGCTCAAAGCCCCTTCCCACCATGGATGCACGTGCCAGGTTAAATGGGGTGGGGTGACAAACCACAGCACCCTCTGTTTTCACTCTGCTTTCCCATCCCCCTGGCATGCTGGAGGCTGGGTAGCCCTGCCTCCCTGCCTGCTTCCCTTCTGCCTCCCTGCCTGCCTGGCCCTGCTGGGAGGTGCTCTCTGGCAAGGAAGGCACAGCCAGCCGGCAGCCCTGGACTGCAGCTTTGGAGGTTTCTCATTCCTAGAGAGGAGGCTGATTTCACAGCCCGACCGTGGCAAACATCTCTGCGATTTTCGGAGTTTGTCATGGATGAGCCGTCAGGCACCGCTGGATCCACACCCCTGCTCCGAGAGGGAGTGGGATAGAACAGCTCCTCGTGGTCGATGGACACAACCCTCCCCGTGGCCCCCTAAGGCAGATTTAACGCATTTCAAACAAAAATGCATCAAATGCCGTATTTCCACACCGAACATGGGGATTTCACGGTCTGGGTGACTTTCATGACATCGAGATTGATACGGACTCTTAATCATAGGTAACAGTTGCTGGATGCAGCCCCAGGATGAGGGCTGGGCATCTTGGATGCCTGCCTGGGTTTGCCCCTGTCAGCCTGGCCCTGTTTATTTTCTTCACCTCTCTGCTTGGGCATCGCCCTCCCAACGAGAACAACATGTCAAGTCATTGAGCTTCTTGCAAACCGTGGCCCTGTGCCTTCTGACCTGCCCGGGATAACTCCAGCAGCAGCATGGGAATAGAAAGGGATCCATCTGCTCCAGCACTCACCCCTCGTGGGCAGGGGCTGTGGTGCGCAGGCAAAACCTGCATCGAGCAGCTCTCACATGACAGCACACTGACCTAAATCTCCCCTAGCACAACTAGGGGCTGTTTCCACTTGTCCTGTTGCTTGTCACTTGGGAGGAGAAGCTGGTGAGGAGCAAGGGCCAGTTCTGTGCCAAGCCTCGTTTCTCCCACAGATGGGGCCAAGATTGGCTGCAGTGACCTCAGTGACAGCAGGGACCTCAGTGACAGCAGTGACATCAGTGCTATCAGCCCCACGTTCTGTGTGGGGCTGGCTCATCTCTGCAGGACTGAGCTCTCTGGCAGGAGCTGTGTGGGGCCAAACCCAGGAGCTGGGCTGCTCCACGTGAACCACCAGGAGCAGGAACAGAATTCCACTAAAGTCAGAGCGTACTGGGCACAGTGCTCCGAGCACAGCCATCCTGCAGCCGAGCTGGCAGGGGGGAGAACCAGCACTGGTGTCTCACATGCTCACCAAACACACACAAAACGCTGCTTGGTGGCTCTTCCCAAAGGAGAGGCTCTCAGGAGACCCCAGGAAATGAGGGATGGACAGAGATGGGCACTGCCGGCTGCTGAAAGCCTGAGGTTAAGGGACAAAGCAGGAGACTGGAAAGCATTTACACATTTCTCATGACCTGAATTTCCAAGAAAAGTGGCTTGGCAAGGACCAACAGGCTGAAACTCAGGACCTAGGTTCATCCTGGAACAGGGATCTGGATGGTTTGGGCTCCCTAGAAGCAGCGAGTGTCCAGGCTCAGCCAGTGGGCAGAGCTGTGGATGAGGGAGGGGTGGCTGGCAGAGCAGCCCAGGGACAGGCAGGCATTTCAGGAACCAAGGAGCCCCAGCTACTCCTGAACACTTTTATCTAGAAAAATGCCTCACATGGGGGTAGGGGAGGGAGAAGCAACTGATAGCCAAAAAATAGAAGGGAAAGCAGATGCATGTTTGGGACAGGGTTTGAATTGAAAACCCAGACAGTGGGAGTGTTAAAATGAGATTTCCAGGCAGATGCCTTCTCTCCTGTGTGACCAGGAACAAACCATCCCATACTGGGAGACGCACGTCCACACACATCTCCCTTTGGGTATCTCCAAACCTGCTTTCTGCCCAGTCCCTGTGTGGAGGGAGGGTCCATTCCACTGGCACTACTCTTCCCAAGTTTTTCCATAGGGGCCGTGCCCCTGTGTTGCTGTGGTCACCGAGAGGCATGAACTCAGGAGCCCTGGAACACCCAGAATTAATCCTGGCTGTTTCAGGTTAAGCCTGAAGGCTGGGTGAAGACTTCACCCGCTGAGAAATAAAGGGAATGTTTTTGCTGCTCAACTCACCTGCGCAGGCAGAGCTGGTGTGAAAATTCCTGGTATGAGGGGGAAGAGCCCGACCCATCCTGCTCCCCCTGGCAGTGACCTGTCCCCTGCAGAGCGGTGGCACTGAGAAGGGGCAGGGGCAGGCTGGGGATGTGCTGGGGGAGCGGGATGAGGGCAGAGCTCCTGTCCGGCCGGCCGGGGCTCGGCGCTGCAGCTGCAGCTGACAGCTGCAACAGGAACCAGCTGGGCTGGACGGCGGGAGAGGAGCAGGAAGGATTTCCAGGATGGGAGGCCGAGAGGGAGGCAGGGGCTCTCATGAGATGGACGAGCTGAGGCTGGGGGAGGCCTTCCTGTGATAACCATCACTGCAGGGCTGTGGCAGAGGACGGGGAGGTGGAAGGAGGGGTCAAGTTCTCTGTGAAGAGTGTTCAGAAAGGATCAAGAGAGAGAAATCAAGGTGTTAGGACCTTGTACGGCCCCTGTACAAACAGTCCGTGGCACTTTGGGGGTGGGTACTGTCTGCACCCCTTGCTGCAGGAGCCTCCAGGCAGCACAGAGGGGAGAGAAAAGCTTAATTCACCCTAAACCAGACAGGTGCAGTCAGCAGCAACTTGCACTGTGCCTGGGTCTGGGGTTCATTCATGCTCCACTTAGTTGCTCTGCAGACAATGACCTTTCCTTGCTCAGGATCTGTTGTTTCACTTGTCCTGCCATGGCAGCAGTTTGATGGATGAATGGAAGGGTCATATCCAGCAGTTCACTCTGGATTTTCCCTGCTGCACCACTAGATCCTTGCTGACATGCGAGTTAGGAAAATCCCATGCAGTCTCCAGCACATGGGACCCCACGGGGCAGGCACCAAGGGACTATTCTCTTTCTGGAGGGATGAGAAACTCATTACCCCTGCAGATGGCCTGGCTCTTCCAGGCCTCTCGCCTCCAATGCCAGCCCAGCAAAGGCCACGGGCTCTCTGAGATTACAGCTCCTCGCAGTTTATGAGGTGCCATAAAACATCTACGGTGGGTGCATTAGTAACACAGTGGCTTGTATTTATGGCTGGGCTGCATGCCCACTGCAGAGCAGGGGTGACCCCCAGGCTTAGCTGGAGCCCCTGTGCTGGGTTTTGGATGGCTTCCATCGGCATCAACAGCTGGGCCCTGCGGAGCGGCCAAGGGCAGCTCAGATGTCGTGTCTGTGCTCCAGCACCCACCCACGGGCTCCCTCCAGCACTGGGAGCACGGAGTGCTGCTCCCACCAGGATGGGGCTGCCACGTCTGTGGGAGGCAAGACCTCCGAGCCAGCGTGGCTGTGGTTTCCCAGCTCCCTCCTCCTACCTGATGCACCCATCACCATCTGGCCTCCAGCACCTCGCATCGCAAAGGATCCCCTTTATGAGAGTAAATTAATGGTGTGATGGGCAGGGAGAGACATTTCTGAAGGCAAGGAGCAGCCTGCCTGTCTGGGAGCAGGGAGGGGGAGCAGCAGGATTCCCTGAGCACGGGGCAGGGTGTCCACACAGCCCCCGCTCCCCTCAGGAAGGAGGAACAACAACAGGAAGAGAGAAGAGCTCGCTCAGACAAAAGATAAACAGACCAGCAAGATAGTGAAGCCAAAAGTTGCTAATTAATCTCAAATTGCTTCGGAAAGGACTCCAAGTGGAGCGCTCCCTCTGGAAGGCGAGCAGGCAGGGCTGTCCCAGCACATCTGCTGCCACAGCCCCGCTCTGCTGCTGCACTGCGGCTCCTGGGGCTGTTTTCCTCTCAGGAAGCCTGAGCTGTCCTGGGTGTGAAAGCAGGAGTCAGCAATCTGCAAAGGAGCAGCACTTGCTCTTCCCTCAGACCAGACCTTGTCTGGGTTCCACAAGGACAGGCTGGAGCCTTTGGTGCCCCCCACCAGAGACCCTCTCCCTGCGCTCCCACCGGCATCACGCGGAGCACTGGCAGGAGCTGTGTCCAGCTGAGCTCCCTCGGAGCAGCAGCGCACCCCGAGCAAACCTCCTGTGCTGCAGCACTGCTAAACCCAGCACAGCCCAGTGCAGGACCCAGCCCTGGCCCCTGTGGAGCGCATTTCATACTCTGCACAATCGGGAGATTTGTGGAAGGGGCTGAAGCCCGGTTCCCTCAGGCCAGGGAAATAAATGAGGGAGAAGAATTAAAAGTGATTGCTCAAACCCAAGGGCCAGTCAGGAACAATCTGGGCTCCTAGGAGCAGGAAATGACACTCACTGAGCATCTGGGTGCATGTCAGGATGGATTAGGAGCCTGTCAGGAGTTAGACATCAGCTTTACAGGCGACAGGGCTGCTGTGGGCTCTGGGCACCAGAAGCCCCACTGCAGGCACTGCAGCCCCAGAGCAGCTGCCACTCTCCTGCAATGCACTGTTTCTTCTTTCTCCACTGAAGGTCCTCAAAAAATGACAGCAGCTGGGATGTCAGATTTGGCTGCAAACCAGGGCAGGTTTTCAAGTGCAGCATCCAGTGAAGCTCAGGGATGTGATCTCCCTACTCGGCTTACGAGGTGCCAGGCTGCCCCTGCTCCAGGCAGACCAGCTGTGTCTGAGGGTTATGGGGTAGTTTCCATCCTGCAGTACTCAAGGAGAGGTTTTGGCATCAGCACTCTCTGGGTCTGGTGGTCTGGACACACAAACACCCTTAGATTTGGTGCTGTCCCAGCACTTTTGGAGGAAGAGGGTTTACAAATAAACCCTTCACCTGCAGATGGGTACCTGAGCCCTCACCTTTCACCATGCAGAGATACAGGGCTGTAGGAAGGTAATGCTGAGGCAGCCAAGTGCACTCAAAGTACTGCGTGGGTCACAGAGGCTGTCCCAAAACCTGGTGGAGAGAGGCCGGGACCTGCAGCAGGTCACTCACATCCCCCTGTGCCTCAGGGCTGGTGGAAGTTGTCTAATTGTTAGGAGTCCAAACTTTGGGGACATAAATGTCACCACAAGGATCCTCAATGGCAAAGGCAGCCTCTGCACTTACTTCAAAAGGATCTCAGCTGAACCCCAAGAAACATTTCATGTAAGCACTCACAGCCCTTTTCCTATTTAGATCAAACTCATATCAATGCTATATCAATGCCAGGGATGCCCCGAGGTCCTTTCTGACTTCTGCCATTAAAGGATTCCAACTAAATTTCCTCTTTTAGTTGTTCAAGCCTTTTGAGGAAAAATACACTGAAGTCACCAGCAAAACACCTTTATGTGGGCTGGACTGTGTTGCTGTCCCACCTGGGAAACAAGGCTTGGACACTTGCAGGGACTCTGGAGCACAACCTGACCGTAAAGGGGCCCTGACTGGACACCCTGATTGTTCTGATTTATATAAACATAAAAGCCATCAAAAGCTCATCAAATTTTAAATGCTCTAAAAATCTTTTAAAGCTTTCTGTGGTAGTTTAAACTCTCCCCAGGAAACACCCATCATCTGTGCCAACCTGCTCTCTCCCGTCCCACCCTGAGACCAGAGTGTCCCATTCGCCTCTCCCACTGAGGAGATCCCACTCACAAACCCACTCTCAGCAATGCAAGGGCTGGCACATGAATTTAAAGATGTGCTGAGGCCTCCCTGTCCTGGGGAGGGCTCTGCTCCATCTCCTGGGGTACACCACAACCCTGCTGAAACGTTATCCAGCACCAGATGACCTTCCAGTTAATAAAAAACACTAAGAAAATAAGTAGGCATCCCAATATCTGTCATGAAACAATAATTGATTGTGCAATCGATGGATGAAGCTCAGGTAAATGACTTGGGTATGTGACAGCTACGGAAGAGGAAAGTTTGGATGTGAACAGTCCCAGTGGCTGAGAACATTCTCACGCCTGAGCAGGGATGGGAATGAGGCTCAACACAGCTCACAACTGCCATCACTGCTTTGCTTCCTAAACTTCACTTTCTTTTATTTGGAAAAATAACCACGAAATTAAAGCAAGCAAATAAAACAAACAAACTATCCTTATCTTAGAAAAATCCCAATGTCACGCTGAAGGGAGATAAGAAATGGTGGAGCAGTTATTGTCTTGCTGTCGATGGGAGCCGTAAGTGTTACATGGCAAGAAAAACAAACACTCCCTGTCGGATGGGAGAAAATGTTTCTTCTCAGTTGGAGAAAGAAAAACACAAAGCGGCTCAACTGCATCCCCAAAATTGTGCAATTTACTTTGCATATTTGGCAGCAAAAGTA
This sequence comes from Dicrurus megarhynchus, assembly GCA_013399195.1. Classification (NCBI taxonomy): domain Eukaryota; kingdom Metazoa; phylum Chordata; class Aves; order Passeriformes; family Dicruridae; genus Dicrurus; species Dicrurus megarhynchus. Next base: position 158,967 of record VXAD01004647.1, on the reverse strand, counting down.
GAAGAAGCAGTTTATAATCCAGGGTTTTCATGCAAATGACAGGTTCTTGGTTCTTGAAGGAGCACTTCATTTTGGTATGCTTTTTTAATTAACATTCTCACAGCACATTAGAATTAAAGGAACACCACCAGCAGAAAACTCACTGAGTGAGCATTTTCAGGGCCTGGTGCCCCAGCAATCCCTGGATTGGCTTTAACTGAGGCACATCAGGGAACCAGCAACTCCCTGGATGGTTTGGGGTTTATATGGATAACTGCAGCATTTTCTGTACAGCAAATTTCCCCATGTGCCTTGGCCAGGCAGTTCCCAGAGCAGCAGGAGACAAGGACCAGGCAGAAATCCATGATCCATCGGAAGGCTGTGGATGTGCAATACCTGGGGTTTGCTTTTCTTTAGCATTTCACTAGAAAGATGTGAATTGCTGTACAGTTAATTATGTTTAAATGTTAATCCAAAGTGCAGTAAGGTGGAAATTATGTATACATCAACCTGAAAAGTTCCTTTTTCTGCCCCAAGAGTTGACCCTGTGCTTCAATATATGGAACAGCTGGTGTGAAACACATCTAAAGAGACTGAAAAGGGCACTGCCTGCCTGCAAAAACAGTTTAAAATTGGTGAGAGTATCCCAAAGAAGGTAATTTTTCAGGAAGGAGCCATATGAGGCAGCTCCCCAGGCAGCAAAGGGAACCAACTCAGCTGCCTCCAGAAAGGAAGGGAAAAAAAACATGAGGGAAGTGAAACTGTGACAATTTTAAAGTCCTGGGGACAGAGTCCTATGACTGGGCACAGTCCTGTGTCACATGAAAGGTGTGGGAAAGTGCTGAAGCGTTGGTTACTCTCACATTTCTGGCTTCAAAAATAGCCTGAGAACCAAGCCGTGACTTCAGAGCCAGGGCAGCTCCCAGGCGAGCTGGCAGGAGGGGCCGAGCCCTGGGACCCACACCTGGCAGCGGGACCCTGCCGTGCCATGGGACAGCCCCGAGTGCCACCCCTGGCCTCGAGCGCCCGGCTGGCATCGGACAGGAATTTCAGCTCAGAGTTAAAGGCTGGAGCAGCCCGGTGAGCGAGGCATTTCCCAATTACCTCATCCAGCCTACCCAATCCTGCGCCGGCTCTGTAAACTCACTGAAACCGCACACAAATTACACTGACGCTAAGAACAACATTGCACAGGCTGCCCTTTGCTGTGCTCTCCAGGTTTGTTCTGTTTACAACTCTGTTTACTGCCCTCATCTCCCCACATTAGTCAGGCTCCAACACGAGACGTAAACAGGCAAAAATTTGGCTATTGGTTCTGAGGGCATGATTTTTTTTTACGAGTTCTGATGGGGATAATGAGAACAAACCAGATTTTTTTTTCAGAATTGCCTGGGCTGCTGGAGCAGCGTGTGCCCTGTCAGAGAACAGCCCAAGTGCCTCAGAGGGTGCTGCGTGTCCCTCTGTCCTTGTGCTGAGCTCACAGCTCTCTGCCGGGGAGGACACAGGCTGCTAACCCACAGAACTGTTCCTCCTGCATGGCTGGAGCTCATGGATGTCCCACCTGGATGGAGCCCAGCAGAGCACCGTGCACAGCTGGGGGAACCAGGACCTCGCCAGGCACAGCCCTCGCTCCCGGTGGCACCGGCTCCGTGTCCCCTCTGCGTGAGCCGGCGGCTGAGCCACGAGCACGGAAGGCAGCTGGTACCAAACCAGAGCCACACCTGTGTCAGGCCAGGCACAGGCTGCAACAAACAGCAGCCATCGCCAAGGGAAAGATGGAAAACCTCCAAAAAACAAGTATCACAAATACCTGCACAAACTAGCTGGGCTGCTCAGCCCCTGCGCTCCCTGCCAGAATCACAGAATTACAGAATGCTTGGAAGGACCTTAAAGATCATCTTGTTCCACCCCCTGCCATGGGCAGGGACACCTCCCACTGTCCCAGGCTGCTCCAAGCCCTGTCCAGCCTGGCCTTGGGCACTGCCAGGGATCCAGGGGCAGCCACAGCTGCTCTGGGCACCCTGTGCCAGGGCCTGCCCACCCTCCCAGGGAACAATTCCTTCCCAAGATCCCATCCATCCCTGCCCTGTGCCAGTGGAAAGCCATCACCCTCCCAGGGAACAATTCCTTCCCAAGATCCCATCCATCCCTGCCCTGTGCCAGTGGGAAGCCATTCCCTGTGTCCTGTCCCTCCATCCCCAGTCCAAAGTCCCTCTCCAGCTCCCCTGTAAACACCCCACAGGCACAAGAAACCTTCAGAAACACCGGCTTGGTGCTGTGGGGGGTGGAAGGAGCGAGTCCCCAGAACACACTGTGCACATGGCCCTGCTGCCACATCCTGCGTGCCACACGTGCAGGAGATGCTCCTCACACACCAGTCAGGGTGACACTGCAAACTGGGTGTCCCTGCAGCAGGGGGGGAATGGCAGCACTGGCACTGACACCTGCACTCACAGTGGGGGACTTAAAAGACAGCAAGGACATTCATAAAGGTATGCAAAGGGAATTTCAAACCAGATGCACCCATCAGCTGCAGGTACCGTCACACAGCTCCAGCCAGGTCATACCCCATGTCCCCAGCTGCTTCCACATGGGCAAAGTGACAATGACGCTTCAGGAAAGGGAATAGTGAAGGAACTGTTGGTTTCTTGAGGGCACAATGGTTCTCTGAAGGTGCTCTGCTCTCTGAACACCTGGGTCCAGGTCAGTCCTCGTCCCTGTTTGTGTCAGCTGAGGGTGTTCTTCCCCCCAGCCCAGCACACCCTGCTGCCATGTTTCTGCTGACACAGCAGTTTGTTGGCTGGTGTGGTAAAGCAATCCAGTGAATTGTTTGTGCTGCATGCAATGCTGCAAAAAGACAAATTATTTGTCTTTTTTTTTTTTTTTAAGCTTTTCTTTGCATGCCTTAAGTAGCTAAATGCAGTTTGCCTTTTTCTCATTGCTTTGGCAGTGAGTGAGCACCTGCTCAGCACACATCACCTTCAAAGGTACGTTTCTAAAAGTGATTTTGAAAAATAAGAGTCTTTCAAAGCTCCAAAAAAAGCAACAGCATTTCCTCTTCAGAAAAGCACAGCAATGACTGAAAAAGTGAGTGACTTCTGCTGGAGAAGGGGAGCACAGACAGCACTGATGCAACCACCCGGGGGCTGGAATAACAGTGGAATGGGAAAGGCATGGCAAGGACTGGGCTCTCCGTGGCCTTGGACCATCCATCCTTGTGACTTCTGGGGCCACTGTGGCTTCGCAGATATTTTAAGCTGCAGCTGAAGGCGGTGAGTGCTGGTGCTCCCCGTGACATGAGTTTGAAGCCAGACAGCTCAAGGCTGGCCACCAGCATGTGCTTGGGTTCTGGAGGCCCACAGAGGCTCACAGCCCTTGGTTTCCCTCTGTCTGAGGAAAGATGCACATTCTGGTGTGATCAGAGCCCTGGCTGGCGAGCACAGACACTGTCAGGAGCTGTCACACAGCTCTCATCAGTCCATCCTTTTGGGCTGCACCCTGTTGCTGCTGCTCACAGGCTGGGTGACACGAGCAGGAACAGGCGTCCTTCCCAGACCTACACTCCATCCCTTGGGGCTGGAGGCTCCTGGAGCTCCGGAGCTGGATGCTGTGCTTTTCCTGGCCTGTAAGAGATGGTTCCACAGGTTGCGAGTTCACTTTTTCTGCCCCCTCCATCTCTGGCTCTTGCTTTCCGTGGATATTCAGGCTTGGAACCAAGCACTGCCTGACGTGTAACACATGGCACTCAGAATGAGGAAGGGGAATGAACAGTGGGTCACTCTTTTTCCAGTGACCTCATCACTATGGTTAAGAAGAGGGAACTCAGAGCAGCTTTGTGGTCTAATACATAGAAATACCTATATTCCTTAGAAACAGAGTTTCGAAATGCATGTGCAATGGCACACATCATTTACATGGACAGATGCCATGACTTGTTGCTCAAATCAGGTCTCTGCATTCAGAAATTCTTTGCTAATCGGGTGTCTGTTCATGCGTGGACTCACATTCCCAGTGCGTGTTTGCACTTGCCACGGTAACTCCCTGCAGGGATCAGGCACACCTTGTTTGTACACCCGTACCCAGACAGTTGCATACTTGGCACGACTGTGCAGTCCAGAGAGCATTTATGAATGAATTAAACCACTTAACAGAATCAAATGCTTGGGGAAAGGACAGGCAAGAAGCAGTTCTGCTTTGTATCACTCAGCATTAAAAATACAGAGGATTGGCATCTCCCAGCCTCTCCTCAGCACACTCTGTTCAGCATTTTCCCCTCAGGATGCTAAATGGACGAGCTGTCAGAACACAGTACCTGCAGCACGGGAGTTAAACGGGAAACTCTCTGCACACACTGACCTAAACTGGCCTAACTAATTCTAGTGTCATAATTCTTAAAGCTACTATTGCCAGCACTACTTCCATGTATCCAGCTCGTTCCGGCAGGCTGCTCCGCCTTCTCAGCCAGCAATCCTTCTCAGAGCCACTCACTGAAATCACAGATCGTTTAATTTCAAAACCAATTAAATGTAATTAGAGGAATTTCTACAACCATGCCCTTTATGGGATGCACAGGAATGATCTGTAATTCATCACCACTGGTGGTACCCCTGAAAAGGATGTGAAGGACTTTCTAAGAGGGGAAAAAAATCCCATCAAAGCAAATTTACTTCCCTTTTTTCCTTCTTTTATCTAGGGAAAACACCTAGCACAAACACAGGGTCTTCAGTTGAGTGCAGGGGAATTTAGAGTGTATTTCCAGCTCTGTGTCAGACAAAGGCCTGGGGACCTTTTGGCCACTGCCAGTGAAACTCTCTGTGGTGACACAGCAAAGGCAGCTGGAGAGCTGTCAGGATGTTTGTGCCCCAGTTTGTGCCCCAGCTGGCTCGGGGGAAAGCAGCAGCTTTGGCCCTTGCCTGGCTGTGGCCAGTCCCGAGCCTGATGTGACTGCAGGCAGTGGCCAGGACTTTGCACAGAACACCTCTGCCTTAAGAACTCAGCCCCACATCTCACCTTCCCAAGCCCCACAGCTCACACCGAGCTCATCTGCATCCCCCAAACCTCAGTGCCCCTGGGCTGCCCTCACAGCCCTGCTCCGGAGCCCTACTGGCATTCAAACTCGATGAATTCAGCACAAACATTCTGAATTTTCAAAAGCAACCAGAAAATCTTTGTGATCCAGTGAGAGCTGACTTACACCCACTGTCCTGAGGCTGGCTGCCTTGCCAAATCTCACCCTTGTTTCAGAGGAAGGTGGCCCCTTCCCAAAGAGAGGCTGGAGCTGGGCCAGTGCCAAGGATGGAGATCAGATGTTGTGGTGATGGTGGTTCCCAGCTCCTCGCCTGCAGAAAGGCGTTGGAAAGGGAGAGAGAATCGCTGGCCAGGAGAGAGCAGGGCCTCCTGTGGCGGGTTTGGGGCAGCTCTTCCTGCTGCAGCATCAGCATTGCCACCTGCAAGCTTTGGGAATGGTGCAATGGCCTGTACTGGTGCAGCAGCACTTGGAGCTTCCCTGGGTGGGCAGGCACTGGTATAACCTGTGCACAAATGTCTGTGGATTATTTGACTCAAATGATCAAATACACTTCACACAGCAATTTCCATCATTCCCCACGTAAATCCCCCTGCTCTGCCATTTAGCAATCACTGGCACACAATTTCTGGAAGACAGATTTCAAACTTTGGGGCTAAACCCAAGGTAAACTACATTAGCCCTGAAATGAGATTTTTCTGTCCATCAGGGCAGATTCTTTTTCGCACTGGTTTTACACAAGCACAGCAGTGACCACGCTATGGACGTGGCTGTCCCTCCAGCGAGAAGAGCTTAAATCTGTGTTTGTACACACGGGCAGTTTGGGGTTTCTGTGTAACACAGAGTACTACCGCCACATGCCTGCGCTTTCATGCAGATTTTTCCCGAATGTTTTGCAGTCCTCTTTCCTATTTTGATAAAAGAAAGTTACTCTCAAAAGTAAAGGCTTATAATTTCTGGTGATCTAAACAGATGTGACTTGACAAAGGGGTCCATTGTAGGGCCATGTTAGTGCTTTATTTTTTAACGATGAAGGCTTTGGTTGTTTGTTATGGTGAGAAATAGTTTCCCCTCCAGATAGCCCCTTGAGAAATTCATGAGAGAAAATCCAGACTGTGAAAAGTATGGCTTGAGAGGAATTTGAAACAACATGACAGGGGAAGAAAATCATCATGAAAATCCTATTAGAGAAAGCCTGGGCTCATGACCACCTCCAGCCCCCCTCCAGGTGAGCTGTCTGGCTGTGTCTGTGCCACGACTGTCCCCAGCAATCACAGCCATCAGTCAGCCAGGGCTGTCTGTCTTTCTGGAGAGCCACAAAGCAAGGCTGAACTTGCCCAGAGGAGGCTGGTCTGAGCCAAAGACAAAACAAGGCATGAAGGAGCGAAAGCACGGGTCAAGGTAAGGAGGGAAGAACTGGCAGCAGAAGCCGCTGCCATTGCGCAACTCTGGCTAATCAGACACAGATACAGATGCAAACCACCCGTGAAGGCTTCAGAGAAGTTTACATTTCAGCTGGGTTTCACAGCTGGACAGGAATGGCTCCACATGCAAAGCTGATTTCTCCAGGGTGCAGCTCCGGAGAGGGGTAACCCCTGTAGTGCCTCTGAAAAGCTCCAGTTTCTGACCCGCGGTCAGGTTTGTTCCCCTTCCTCCCAGGCTCCTTCCCATGCACTGCTGAAGTGCTCTGCTCTACTCTAATTCAAATACAGTTCATTAAATTTCAGTTCTCATTTACTACTTCATTTTTGAAGATAGCAGAATACCTTGGGTTCATGTCAGAACAGTTTTAAGGCCTCCAGCATCAAAAATAATCTGTCGTAAATCTAAAAATACCAGCTTTTCAGAGAGGAGATGTGAGGTGCCAAGACATTTCACACACAGACACAATCATGAGATTGGGCTTCAAGCCCCATTTACATTTTTTCCATGGTTACCTAATGCTGGACCCAGTAATTTGAGCCACATCACCTCGAAGGGTTTTATCTAATGGTCCCCCCAAGCAGGGTCTCACGTCCCTCAGCAGAGCCCGTGTTTCCCTGCCTGCTGCAGAGGCGACTCTAAGGGCAGGATCTCCATCCAGAACACCACGCTCTGAGCTTCTGCACGGTGCCTTCCCAGAGCTGAGCCACAGCCACGGCTGGATCTGGCTCCACACTGCACTGGGACAGACGACCTCGGCACACAGGGAGGAAGAGAAGCACGAGCACAGTGAATCCACAAAACTGCCAGAGTGCAGGAAATTGGCCAATTATCCAGCCCTGATTTTTAGCAGAGACTATACAAAGGGATCTTTATGGATGAGAAGATCACAGAAAAGGAGGGAGAGGCGACTATCAGGGAAAACAAAAGTGTGGTGAACTATGACTGAGCATTTATGACCATCCTCTGAGAGGTTGTTCCTAGCCCAGCTTATAACTAGTGACTGAATGTCAGGATTATTTAGGAGAACTTGTTAAAATAAGCAAAAATATATGTGGTGGGTAAACCTGACAGTGCTTCTAAATCACAGGAGCTTGGTGTGGTGCAAGGACCGGTGTCCCTGCACACCATGGAGCCACGGCAGGGATGGGGGCAGGAGTGGAGGCTCATCCCGGGGCATCAGCTGGTCCCCCTCACTGACATTCCTGCAGAACCACTGGCCATGGCATTCGGTGTCCATCAATCCTCAACACAGGGTTTAGACCGGAGCAGGATGTGTCAAAATCGTACAAAAGGGATGGAGGGGAGGAGGTGAAGCCCAGCACCCTGCAGAGATGCAATGGCTCTGTGCAGACAGGCCCTCACTCACACTGCTGCTGGGCTGAAAAAATTATCAGAAAATACCCATTGAAAAATTCCTTTTCCTGTCTGATTCTGTAAACACAAGTTCAGCACAGGAGACTCCATGGGATAAGATGGTTTTGATGACTTCCAGCCGCACATACACTCTGCAGACTCACTTCCCAAACAGCCCATTATCACCGTGCAGGCAGTTCATTTATTTGCTGAGAATTCTCATTTAAAAAAACTAATCAGGCAGGATTTATTTCCCTCTGATAAGGCACAGGAGGGCACAGTGAAGGGTCTGGCTCCTGCCGGTTGTCAGGCTCCTTGTCTGGAGGTTAATGTCAAGCTGAGACCACAGCAGGGCTCTGACGTGTCCTGGGGTCTGGCTCTGGAAGCTGGGGCTCTGCCACCAATGTTTTCACAGGACATGAGATGGATCAGCTCACTGCCTTGGTTTCTCCAGGAGTAACAGAGAGATATTCCAGCCAAGCAGTCAAAAGGATGCAGAGGTGGGAATCCAACACTGTCAGGAATTGTCTGAGGCCTTAACTGAACGCAGCATCACATCCCAGAGCATCTGGAGCTGCCACAGGAGGCAGGATTTTGGGACAGCAGATTAGGGCTTGTACAGACAATCTAAAGCTCTTTTCCCTGCACTGGCCCAATGATGTCATTCTGGGGAAGCAGTACCAGGACCTGCTGCAGGGCTCAGCCCACTCCTGCTTGGGAAGGAGCAGTGAGGGGGGCAGAGCTCCCCGACACAGGGCCTGGATTCATGGAGAGCCGAGATCATCATTGGCAGATGTATCTTCCCCAGGGCTCCAAAATCTCTGTCAGCAAACAGAAAGCAACTGGAAGGGGAAAAAAAAGACTAAAAGAAAGCCTGTATTTGAAATATGCTTTGTTTTCTTTTAAAAAATCCAGGATCCCATCCAGCTTGAGAGAGGAGGCGAGCACTGAAACAAGCTCTTTGTTTTTTGCATTAGTTCAAGAAGAAAATACTTTTTAAAATATATTCCTCTGAGGTTCTGGTACTGCCTCTAGCCCCCACTTTTGGCAGGCTGGGAGCAGGTCACAGGTAGTGTTCTCATCCCTGGCCCACAGCCCCTCTCTTTAATCCTTCCCAGCCTGCATGGGGCTCTTCCCCGCTCCACACTCCCTTCTGCTCCATCTGGCATTTCAGTCCTGGCACAGTGGCCCCCACACCCTCAGGTGTGTCCCCCTGTCTCTGAGCACACAGAAATATCGGTCTCGCAGGGAGGCTGGGGTGACCCAGGGGCTTTGGGGGGTAGTGACACCCCCTTACCACCAGCAAGGACATGAGGATGGAGTCCAGGGGCTTGGAGCAGCCTGGCCTAGGGGAAGGTGTCCCTGTCCATGGCAGGGGGCAGAACTGGGTGATCTTTAAGGTCCCTTCCAACCCAAACCAGTCTATGATTCTATGAAAGAGCAGCCAAGAACTATTCTCAGTCGTGCCAGGCTCTGAAGACTCTCAAACGAAGCGCTGCTCTTCACCAGCCTGAGCCTCCAGTGCTCCCCAAAAGTGCCTGAGAGGTTAATTCCCATCAGGGCTGGTGCTCTGTGCCCAGAGCACAGAGGGGCTGCTTTATAATGGTCTCTCACTGGAGCTGCCGTGCTGCAGCCAGGGCTGTGCCTGGCACCAGCCAAGGGGTCTCTGCTGCAGCTCCTGAAGACACAAACTCGCTCCCCATTTTCTCCTGGCTGCACTGGCTGTGCAGGTTGAAGCGTGAAAGGCTGACTGCCAAGTGGTGTGGTGTGAAGCCATTTTCCATTTAAAGCTCTTGTTTTTCATGGCTTATAAGCTCCCACTCCCCGCCTCCATTCCTTTGGGTTGGGATTTGTCATGCTTGTTCTTAACCCAGGGGAGAATTTCTTTAGGAAAGTTCGATGGTATAAGTAGCAGCAATCCCTCATCTGGCTTTCGTCATGGAAGATAACAGACATTCACACAAACTCGCTGCCCCTGCGAGGGAGGCGGCAGCAGGGAGAGCTTCTGCCCCCAGCCCGGCACAAGCCCAAACCCAATCCCAATCCCACGTGCCCCAGGGTTTTCCAGGAGTAAATCCAGCAGCAATTCCCATACTCGGACCCGGACAGACACCCACCCAACCACGAGCATTGACTGCAGTCCCTAGGGCTGGCATGCAGATGGCTGAGCAAGAGGCTGTGAGCAGCAGCAGCTCACTGAGACATTTTCCGGGTGCATCCTGGGTGCAGGTGGAAATTCCAAACCTGTGAGGCACCAATTCCTGCACAGGCCCAGGGAAATGGCCGGGGGGGTTGTGGATGAAAAGCTCAACATTCCTTGGTCACATGTGCTGGGACCCAGAAACCCCCTGCCCTGGGCTGATGCCAGCAGGGGAGGGGGATTCTGCCCCTCTGCCTCCCCCACCTGCAGAGCTGCCCCAGCCCTGGGGCCCAGCAGAGGAAAGATGTGGAACTGTTGGAGAGAGTCCAGAGGAGGCCACGGAGATGCTCCCAGGGCTGGAGCCAGGCTGGGAGAGCTGGGGGTGCTCACCTGGAGAGGAGAAGGCTCCAGGGAGAGCTCAGAGCCCCTGGCAGGGCCTAAAGGGGCTCCAGGAGAGCTGGAGACAAGGAAAAGAGTATGGAGTGACAGGACACAGGGAATGGCTTCCCAGTGCCAGAGGGCAGGGATGGATGGGATATTGGGAAGGAATTGTTCCCTGGGAGGGTGGGCAGGCCCTGGCACAGGGTGCCCAGAGCAGCTGTGGCTGCCCCTGGATCCCTGGCAGTGGCCAAGGCCAGGCTGGACATTGGGGCTGGGAGCAGCCTGGGACAGTGGGAGGTGTCCCTGCCCATGGCAGGGGTGGGAATGGATGAGCTTTAAGGCCTCTGATGATCCGAGCCAGCCTGGGAGTCTGTAATTCACAACCAGAGCCAGCTCTGCTGGCCACGCTGATACAAACTCCCTGTGCATTCCAACCCTGCTCCGTGCCAGCTCCCATGCAGCAGAAGACATAAAATAACTTTGCTTTCTGATTTAAAAAAAAAAAAGCAAAGAACGTGGCTGCAAGCAACTGATGTGTTATGATTGAAATTTCAAATGAACAAATGTCAAATGTGCCAAATGAGTCCCACTCTGTCCCACCCACATCCCATGGCTCAGCCTTCCCTGTGTGCTTCCCAAACTGCCATGAAGTGAGGCAGAAAGGGGTTTCATCAGCATCCATGGAAAATACAGTTTTGAACATCCCAATTTGTTTGGTTTAAATCTTAACCATAATATTTATATTGATGCTATTTATTCTAATTTATTTTCATTTAAACATATGCACAAGAGTAAAATAAAATAAAGTTGTGTTAGGCTATTTTAAAAACAAAAACCGCAGAGCAGATAAGGAAGATAGATGACATCTTTCCTGTGGAGAGATGGCTGAGGGTCACCAGGCACTGACACAAGAAACAGAAATTTGTTTCTACACCAAGGAACAATAAAAAGGCCTTTAAACATTTTGACAAGGAGTTGTGAAGGCAGAGCAGAGGTGAACTCCACGGGAAGGAATGATTCCTCACTCTTCCACTTCAGCACAAAAAAAAGCACACAAAAGAAACATAAAAACCCACAACCCTGTCTCGGTTCTGCAGGAAAACGTATTTTTTGTGATTTGAAACAGGATGTTGCTTTTTCAGATCCTTTAATTTATTTACCAAACACGGCATCTCCCCACAGACTTTAAGGTTAATCACATCAGTCCTCGTTCTGCTGTCACACCCCCAAGTGCCATTAAATCCCCCGCGGTGGGAGGATGCACCATGTTGGTACCTGAGCTGTGCCAGTGATTAATCGCAGCATTTCTCAGTGTGCCATTCCCCAGGAACCAGCCAGCCCCAAACTCTTCCCTTCTGGAGCTGAAAGGGCCAATCTCAGATGAAGCAGACAAAAAGAAATGCCAAAGGCTGCCAGCAGCAATAACTTAAATCTTGCAGGGGACTCCTGGGACTCCGAGGGGAACGGCAACCGGGCGGCAGCAGCCCCACGGCACTGTCAGGCCAGGTAAAGCAGGGAATGACTGGGAAAAATGGGCCAATCCGGGGCAAAATGGTCCTTTTCAAAGAAAACATCAAATCACTGTCAAACAAGTTCCACTTTATGTCCTCTTACGCAAACCTCGTCCTGCCTGGACATTCCCAGCCCCAGCCAGCACTGGGGTGCACATGGCAGGTCCCCAGGGTGAGGGGGCTCAGCTCACCCTGTCACATCCCATGGGGAGGCAGAGCCACACTCCTCCTCAGAGGCCAGGGATGGGTGAGAACAGAAAGCTGGGAGAGGTTTCTGATGTGGAGGAAGTCTCCAGAATACCAACACTAATTGTCAAAAGATTGTTTAGTACTGAAAGTAAAAGCCAAAATTTCTGTGCCTCAACTCGGTATTAGATTTTAAATTCCCATCAGTTTTTACTTTACCTCACCATTTTTCACTGTTTGGTGTTAACCACACGAAACCTTTCAGCCATGGTTCCCGTGACCAGAGCAGAGTGCACGGAGTGTTAGAGGAAACAAAAGGCCCAGTTAAAGATTTGCAGCCACTCCAGATAAAAGAAGAGGGATATTTAATTAGAGTGGCCCTTCTCCAGATCATGTCCAAACCACATCAAATACATACAAATACTGACTGCAGGAAATTAAAGTTGGAGACTTAAAACCGTGAATAAATCAAGGAATTCTCACGCTTAACTTTGTCCCCTGACCCTCAAGGTCTTCTTTCCTGATCCACTTTCCTAACACAAACACAAAGTGAGTTGATCTGCCTAATCAGGCCCTGTGCTCACTTCCACATGCCCTGGGACTTCCACATGCCCACCCAGCCCAGCAGCAGCGGCTCCCTCTCCTCATCACTGCCCCTTTGGACGTGCAGTACCACAGGATTTCTCCAGGCACGAGCAGTGGAATCAGTGCTACACAAAAAGCCTTGGCTCACAAGTCAGCTCCCTCCCCTTGCTGGGGATTTGGGTGAAGGATGCCTCTCCCACCCTTGCAGGACATCCCAGGCTGCTCACAGCTCTCTGGGGAGCTGCTCTGCTGAGCCACGCTGAACAGGAGCATTGCTTCCTCCTTGGGGATCTGTGCAGGGAAGGGGTGGAATCACTGTCCCTGGCAGTGTTCAGAAAACGTGTGGCACTTGGGGACGTGGTTTAGTGCTGGGCTTGGCAGTGCTGGGGGAACAGTTGGACTCAATGCTCTCAGAGCTCTTTTCCTACAGTAATGATTCTATGAAAATATTCAGAGATAAAAATCAGCAGAATTAGGACACTGCAGTAAACGAGAACAAACGAAATAATTCTGGATTGTCAATTGTTCATCTAATGCCAGTCACATCAGAAACTCCAGTAGTGCTGTGGCAGTGTCAGAGGGAGGGACACAGCATTTCCACCCTGGAGAGGCAGAGGGTGAAGGCGGGGAGGATGTTGAGTGAAAGGATACCAGAATCAGGCGGCTTGGGGCAATAATTTCATGTTTCATATCAACACCCACCCTGCTTATCTGTGCTGAGCACAAACCAGAGGTGCTGGCCGGGCTGATGAGCCTCGACTGGCTCCAACACAATAGAGCAGGCACTGCTGCTCTTCCAAGGGGAGATAAACTGTCAAGTGAATTGGAGATTAACTATCCAGATGTAAATGAATTCATTGCTATGCAACTGATAGGGCTCAGGCCTGGTTTAGTGCAGGATGGAGTCAGGTTTGGAGAGCTCTCTCAATGGCCAAAGAATTTATAACCTGTATTCATGGCCCTCTGTAAAGGGCCGCCTGACAATGCCAGCGCTGGCAGCATTGTTCCTTTTGAAGGGCTTCACCACTCCACCCCCACTCCTCTGCCCCCAATTTACTCCCCTCCTCCCTGGATCCCCCACAATCCCTCCGCACCCTTCCCTCCTCCCGATCACACAGGAAGAAAGCTGGGGGGAGGTGACCTCCGCAGCAGAATTTGCTATTCATGTTCTGTTCCCCCTCACAAATCCTTAACTTCTTGTCTCTTTTTAATCTTTTTTCTCTTGAGAAAGAAAAGATCAAAGGGCTTGGGGGCTGATGCTTTCTGAACTAGGCACTTCTTGCCATGGGAAAGCAGCGATGGGGAAGGGCTACACAAAGATGCTTGTGGCTGCGGGAGAGCCCGGGAGATGGGACTTTCTTCCATGGAAGTGCTTTCTGGAGCAGCCCTGGAAGGAGGATGCAGCTCTCCAGCATCAGTCCCAGACCGTGGGGCTGCCACAGGAGCACGTTTTATTTCAGGTCACACTTGAATGGCCTTAATGTCTTCCAAGAGTGAGAGGGAGATCGGGAGGGTGTCCTGGGCTGGATGGCCCATGGGCACCACCAGCATGTGCCTCCAGTAGCCACTGGAGCACAGGACCAGTGTGGACCTTGTCTGAAGGCCACTCGTTCCTCCTGTGGTTCCTCAGGAATGCATTAAGAGAAGGAGAAATAGATACACTCCGATGACTGCTCCAAGCACAGGGAAAAAACTACTGATATGACCGGGTCCCTGGTCCCAAAAAGACAAAGGATTCTGCTCTGTATTTCCACGTGATCCATCGGGGTATGGAGGAGAGTTCCCATGCTCACAGAGGAGTGATGCAAAATAATCCTATTTCGCCACCAGACTGCGATGAGCGTTTATCTCAAGGCAGGATTTGAGGTCCCCAAGTGTCTTTCCAGGGAATATGGATTTTTCCCTCATTCAGTAATCCAGTGTGACACTTGGCTCCTGCCAAGGTAGATGAGTCACAAAGCAGAACCCACACACAGAGTAAGAGACTTGTACCAAAGCACTGATATAAAATATTTCAGGGAAAAAAGTGCTCTTGGCCTAAAGGTTTGTGTGAGTTTCCAGCTGGAGATGGAACTTCAAAGCAGAGGCTCGAATCCCTAAGGAGGGAACCAGACTCCTGAGTAACCTTTAATCATTGTTGCTTGGACAAAGAATACATGAACATCTCCTGTTTGGAGGTCTCCTTCTCCTGGGAAGTAGCTGTTCGACACTTTTGTGTTTTGGAAAAAATGTTACCCAGACTTGAAGGGCTGATCTGAATGACATTTTTTACTCTAAGCCTGAATTCAAGGCTTGCTGGCACAGAAGTGGGAATCTGCAAAGACTATTCAACTGCACAGGTTCAGTCCACCATCTCCTTTTCTCACACCATCCCTCTTTTCCCACTCATCCACCCTGTGACACCTCCTGGACCCTTCAGAGGGAGGCTGGGTCACCACGGCCGGGTTTTTCTCTGACACTTCTGCTCCAGTCCCTGAATTGCATGTGGCTTCTGCAAGACCTCTCATGGGCCACTGTCCTCTCCCTTTGTATTCCACAACAAATAAATCATCCTTATCCAAAGCTTATTCCCTCCTTAATTTTCAAACCTCTGATCTCACCAGGAAATGCTTCTCCTTCAAACTCACCACAGAATCACAGAATCCCCTGAGCTGGAAGGACCCAGCAGGATCACCCAGTCCAACCCCAGCCCTGCACAGACCCCCCACCAACCCCACCCTGGGCATCCCTGGCAGCGCTGTCCAAACGCTCCTGGAGCTCTGGCAGCCTCGGGGCCGTGCCCATTCCCTGGGGAGCCTGGGCAGTGCCCAGCACCCTCTGGGGGAAGAACCTTTCCCTGCTCTCCAACCTAAACCACTTCTGACACCAGCATTGAGCAGCTCAGGCACAACTGTCTCACTGTTCCTCCAGTTCTGTATGCATGGGACAGGGCAAGATCAGAGGTTTTGCACTTAATATTAAATTATTTTAGGAACAGCCCTACATGTATCACACTGCTCCCAACTCGTTTCTTGGCCAGTTTACACTCAAACCCATGGGCCTGAGCCCGTGTCAGGAGTCTGTCTCTGCGCCCTAATGACCACAGGGCCACTCTCCCTTCTCATTCACCAACTCCTGACTCCACTCTCTAACCTGAGGTTAAAATCTGCTCCATGTGTTGCACTGCAGGTCCCGTGAGGTTTCACGGACACACACCACAAACGCACTGCAGCACCCCCAGTGCTGTGACAAGTGACAGGTCTTACAGCAACCCTGACAATTCACGTGGCTTCTCCTCCTTCCAGGCTGGGCTCCTGACACAGACTTTAAGAATGTGTTTCCTCTGTAGGCTCAAAAAATGCCTGAAAGCTGCTGGCGAGCCAAGGGGAACAGCTGCCTCCCTTCAGAGCTGAACTACTTTTACCACCACCCCCAAAACCAAGCACAGGAGCGTTCTCATTACTAGAGAGGATAAGTGTTTGTGCTGAAAGAAAAATGTAAATTGCTTTAAGAAATGCCAAATTAGCCCAAGTGACCCACGACCAGAAATGCAAAAATTCTCCAGTGGAGATTTAAAGGCAGTAGAATGTCTCAGCAAATTAGCTCCGAGGCTGCCCCGATGACAAAGCTCTTCTTGCACTTGGGCTATGATCCCTATAAACCAGTTGTTGTTCCAAAGCGTTTCTGATTAATTTTGCTCTACTGCTGAGGAAAAAAATGCAAAATGTCACCATCATAAAACTGCCAGATGTGTCTGTTCGCTCCAGTCTCACAGACCTTTCAGGGGACAAATGTATCCCTCGTGCTCCCAGCTCTGCCCGTGTGCTGCAAACCAGTCCCTGGCATTTCTGTGGAGGCCTAAGTGGCTTTTGAGCTGGAGTAACAATCCTGCTGCACTCAGAGGAGGTTCTGTCACCCCAGGCAACCTGCACCCAGGCCTTTGACAAGGAAAAACTCCTTTTTACACAGGTCTGTGAGCCATCACAAGCATCTGTGTAGGTGCCAAGCCCTCCTGGTTTTCCTTTCTTTGGTCAGTAAGGACTCACTGTTTTTTCCCATGTACACTCAGATAGAAACCTGTCAGCTCAAAAGTGCTCTCCATGGAATATCACAGACCTAAAGTACCTGAAGTGTGGGCAGCAGGTCAGGGGAGGTGGCTCTGCCCCACTCAGGTGAGACCCCCCCTGCAGAGCTGCCTCCAGCCCTGGGGTCCCAGCACGGGAAGGACCTGGAGCTGCTGGAGCCAGTCCACAGGAGGCCACGGAGCTGCTCCAAGGGCTGGAGCCCCTCTGCTCTGGAGCCAGGCTGGGAGAGCTGGGGCTGTATGTGAACAGCATTCCGTGTCTCCATAAGCTGAAAAATGACAGTTGTTCCCTTTATTAAAATACTCCCTATAAGGAGAAAAGCAGGACCAAGGCTCCAAAGAGAAGCATGGAGCCTCGTTCCCTTTCTAAAAATGAATCCTGATGAATACATGACCTTCTGATGACTCCCTTCTTCCTAACAAACTGGCTTCACAGAAAGAATGTGAATATACATTTGAAGCATATACTAGCAGAAACAGAATTGGGAAGATGTAAACCCCAGAACCTGCACCAGAAATGTGCATTTATCAGTTGTTTTCATCCAGGCAGGAGACAGCAATAAATTGATTGATAAATTCAAGCACAAGAAAGATGTGGACCTGCTGGAACAAGTCCAGAGGAGGCCTTGGAGATGTTCTGAGGGCTGGAAACCCTCTATTAGGGAGACAGGCTGGGAGAGCTGGGGGTGCTCAGCCTGGAGAAAAGGAGGCTCTGAGGAGACCTTATTGAGGCACTTAAATGTCCAAAGGGGGCTTGTAAAATAAGAGAGTTTTTACACTGGCAGGCAGCGACAGGACAAGGGGGGACAGTGTTAAACTGAAAGAGGAGAGATTTATGTTTTGTATTAGGAAGAAATTCTCCCCTGTGAGCGTGGGGAGGCCCTGGCACAGGATGCCCAGAGAAGCTGTGGCTGTCCCTGGATCCCTGGCAGTGTCCAAGGCTGGACAGGGCTTGGAGCAACCTGGGATAGTGGAAGGTGTCCCTGGTGCCCTGAGCACACTCTGACCTGTGGAGAACATCCTCTCCTCTGGCTTTTCCTCCTCACTCCTGTCTCTTCTTTCCTTCCTCACTACCCATTAGGTGATGTGTTTACAGCAGCATCCATCACCATGGCATCCAAGGAATAGAGAAAGTTCCCAAAGGCTGAATTTGCTTCCCAAGTTTGTCATTTTGCTTTTGCATTTCAATTATTTTCCTGACAGCAGGCTGGGGAGGCTGAAGCTGGCTGGAGCAGGCAGTGAGCAAGGAGCAGAGCTGCTGTTACTGCACACATTTGCTGTTCTCCAACGGCAGCTCGGAACGGTACAGACTCACAGCTCTTGTCCCAGTGTGCTCTCAGTCTGTCATAGCCATAGGGAAATAGTTTCCCATAAAAGCTCGAGGGCTTGTGAAAGAGCCTGACAGAATCTTATTCCCTCTTTAACTTCTAAAACCCATTAACTTCTCCCTCTTTTCACTGCCCCAGCGGGAAGGACTTTTGGGAACCAAGCTCTCGAGCAGAGGAGCAGGTGCTGGGGCAGCCCTGGGCAGTGTCCCCGTCCCTGCCAGCTCTGCAGCGTGGGCCCTGCCCTGGTGGCTGCTCCGGTGAGCCCGGGCAGGTGAGCCCAGCCGGACAGCCGTGGCTTTCCACAGCCACAGGGAATTTCCTGGAAGAGCAGCAGGGCGAGCCCAGTCCTGGATGGCGCCTCGCTGCAGGACTCCCTCTCCTTGGCTGGAGCTCCTCCATCCCAACAGCAAGTTCAGAAAATAACGTAATGAAAACAGGCTTTTTTTAAATTTTTTTTTTTTTCCATTGCTCATTTTACTTCACTGAGCTACTGCATACGGAGCCGAATCTTTATTTTGGCTGCTGTCCTCCTGCAATATCATTACCCGCGCGCAGAGGAAAAGCCCTCTGGAGATTTCCAATCCAAACAGGCTCTTGTTTTATCTACAACTATTTGAGTACATGACCTCAGATAACCCCATGGCCAACTGTGTGCCAGATTCAAACTGCAGCCATGGGAACTTTAAATACAGAGAAGATTTTCCAGCTTCCCTCTGGAGGGAAGGTGCTGAGTGTCTTGCTCTCCTGGGGCCGGGAGCCCGGCTGTGCCCGCGGGAGCCCGGCTGTGCCGCGGTGGCAGCGCCGTGCCACGGACTCACCTCCGCCCGGGGAGCTGCACACACGAGTGACCCCTGCTACACACACACAGTCACTGTCCCCTCCTCTTCTCAGGGATCTGCCTCAGATTACTGGAAAGACAAACAGCTGCACTTGGGCCAGCAGCCTCATCTGTAAGGCTGTGTTTGGATTCCTCCGGACAGGGGAGTTTTTCATCTTCATTAGCTGCTGTTCACAGCCACATCCGCCATTATTCACTGGGTCAGAGCCTCCTGCTCTCTGCTGCTGCTTGCGAATCTAAATAAATCAATTAATCTGCTATTTTGAATGAAATTCAGAAGAATTTGGCAGCCAGTGTTTCACAGACAAGAAGTGCATGTGTGTGCCTCACTCTGCAAGTCCTTGGAAACAGGAGCTCAGAGAATTTAGGCACCAGAATCAGGGATGAGTATTTTTCACAGCAGTACCCAATTTGCTTTTTCTCCCCACATCAATACTTCTTCATGTATGCATTAATATGAAAGAGGAGAACCACGGAATCCCAGACTGGCGTGGGTTGGAAGGGACTTTAAAGCCCATCCAGTTCCACCCCTGCCATGGGCAGGGACACCTCCCACTGTCCCAGGCTGCTCCAAGCCCCAATGTCCAACCTGGCCTTGGGCACTGCCAGGGATCCAGGGGCAGCCACAGCTGCTCTGGGCACCCTGTGCCAGGGCCTGCCCACCCCCACAGGGAACAATTTCATCCTAATATCCCACCTAACTCTGCCCTCCTTCAGCTTAAAGCCATTTCCCATTGTTCGAACACTACATGCACTTGTGAAAAGTCTCCCTCCAGGGAATGAATCCTAGAGCTGAATGCAAGCACAGAGGAAAAAAAATCTGAAGCTCTAGGAACAGCACAGGAATTTGGTCTTGACAGTCTCCGAATCAGTTTCTGACACTGTCACACTGAACACGTGACCACGTTATTTCCCACTGGGAACCAGCCCCGCGAGCAGGGCACAGCCCGGCAACCCCAGAGTGGCTCTGCTTCTCCTCACGGGGGTTGTGGTGCCTGTGGGATGGGGCACCAACCCCGTGGAGCCCGGCTGAGGACAACAGCTCATTTCACACACTCCTTTCACAAGTGGCTCTCCCAGCCACTGCCGCTCGCTTCCCAGGGCACCCAGGCTTCCTGGGGCTCAGCACAGAAACATGGAGTTTTCAATTAACATTTCTGCAGAGGCAGTGTCCCACGGGGTGGGAGGGAGGATGAAACTCCAGGAATTGCTTTGGCCCCCGGAGCAGCCCCGATGCCTCGGTCGGGGCTCCCCAGCTCCAGAGCAAGCCTGGCTCTGGGACCTGGGGCCGGTGCCCCTCTGCCGGGGAGGCTGATCACACCCACCCAGGGCAGTTTTCGGCTGTATGCAACCATACATTCACATGCACTATCCAGAGACCTTTGCATTTCAAGGCTGTTGTTATTTTGATCTTTACAACCCCTGGAAAAAATGAGTTCAATTAAGTCTCATCATTAGGAATTTGCATAAGGTCACTTCAAGGCTTCGTGCATTTCCTCCGGTTCAGATCTCAGTGCTCTTGGTGTTTCCCCTCCTCACTTATAACCCCGATGCTGTAGGGCATTCCAAGTAAATCATCCACCACCAGTTTCCTCTCTTCAGCAACATGCATCGAGTTTTTCATTCAGGCTAAATGAAGCTTCAACTGCTCTGTACAGCAGCAGTCCAGTTAAAGGTACAGCATCACTTGCAGAGAGGGCAGCTTTCCCCTCAATAAAAAAAAAAAAAAAGAAATCATTTTAATCAGAAGAAAACATATTAATTTGGAGTCCATTAGCGAGAGGAAAGATTTGGTTGCATTTGACAGCACATGTGCAAGCAATGAACCAATTCTTACATATTCTCTGGGAAATTCATTTGCTAAGCACGAAGAGCCCTTTTCACTTGGAATAATGGAGAAACACCCTTGGAAGCTGTGAGCTGTGCTCAGCCACGGCAGAGCTGCGGCGAGGGGCACATGAGCTCCGAGCTGCTTCACGCGCTGGGGTGTCTGGACACAGGGATAAGCACCCACCTCGCCCAGAGCTGAAGCTCAAATTTCAGCTTATCAGGTTTTGAACTGCCAGGAGGGTCCAAACTGAATGGGTATCACCAGGGTAGGGCTGATCCCCCTGCCCCAAGGCTGGGGCTCCATCTCCTGAACCAGGAGCGGGCAGTGCTGGAGCAGGGGGCTCCTGGAGACCCTGCGGGCACCGGCCACATTCACCCTGGTGGGCTGGGGGCTGTGGGCACGCAGGCCGGAGCTCCCTGAGCTCCACAAGCCTGTGCTGACCCAGTGCAGGCAGAGCCCTCCTGCCCCCTCCCCTCCCCGCACATCTGGGCAGCTGCAGAGCGAGCCAGACTGGGGAGCTGAGCTGGGATAAAATTAACCATCTGGTTTTGACAGGCCCGTTTCAACTGGGATCAGTTCCCTCATCCTGCGGCCCTGCAGTTAAACAAGCACTTGTGTGGGGACGAGGCGGGTGAGAGAGGGGCTGGGGCAGGGAGCAGAGGCCCGGCTCCATCCGGCTGCACTGGCTGCCTGCACCGACTTGAAACTCTCATGAAATCCTGGCAGAAACATCCCAGTCCCATTTCCAACAGACCTCGGGGATCATCCAGTGTTCTTCTGGCTCTGCTTTGCAAATGGCTTGTAGGAGCTGGGCCCACCGAGACCATTCACACTCCTAATGGTACCCACAAACATCGCCGCACCATCACTGCACCCTGGGGACGGATGAATCTTGTCCTGTCCCCGACACAGACCCTGGCTTAAGTTTTCAAAACCTTTTCTATTTTTCCGAAAGGGTATTTTCAACATTAAAACACAATAATGCCTCAAACTAGTGGGGATCTTTCTACCTAACCTTTTCCCTCTATTTATTCCACGTCCTCTACTGACACAGCTATCTCTCTCCTGCTAAGCAACCGGCTCTGTACGCATGGATGACTCTTTGCAACTGAAAAAATAACTTGGCTGATGCAGCTTAGGTAGGAGAATCTGAGTGTGTGCATTCCTTCTGCGGCTGGCCCCAGGAAAAGGACACCCTGCCACTTCCAAACCTGGGAGGTCTTTGAGAGCTTGGCAGCAGGCCCCTGGGAGGCCCGTCATTAGCCATTTCAAACCGGCTACAGCGGCGCTGAATGGGAGCGCCGGACAAAGCCCCGCCGAGCGATCCGTCAGGAAAGGCTCCCGGGCCTGGCAGGGGCTGTTAACAGTAACAATGATGACAATATAGCTGGGATTTTCAGGGGTGGGGACTTCAAAGAAGCCCTAAAGAGGTATTTTTCATTAAGGAGTAAGAAAGCAGCTGAGTATTGTTTTTGGCATTAAAGCTGAATATGAATGTTACTGCGGTAAGTCACAGATCAGCGACAGCATAAATTGGCACTGATTTAAATATGCATGAGCTGCCTTTCTGTGTTTCTCCCATTCCATCGGGCCTGCAGAACCTGGGCAAAGCAGCGGCCCTTGGACCTTCCCTCACGGACCCCGGGATGCTCCAGCGCTTATGAACACCGAGGAGCAGCCAGCAAGCCCCTCAGCAGCGACTGAGACGTGCCACTGCTGGGAGCACACGCCGACAGCACACGGGGGTGTCGGCTCAGGGCTCCAGCCTGAGCCACGGCCACCGCAGCCCCCCCAGCTCAAACTGGGAGCGAGCCTGGTCTCCCTGGGCAGGAGTCACTGGGACACCGTGGCTGCAGGCACCAGCCTGCCTGAGGTGGCCGAAGGGCTCCCCAGAGCCAGACCTCACACCCTCCTCTCAGGTGACCCCTTGGCTGTGCCAGGCCGGGTTTAGGAGCCCTGCGCAGCTCAGCAGCCCTGTCCCACTGTAACCACCTGTGGTTTGTGTCCCTTTGAGCTGAGCCCAGGCCCAACTTTCCCCCCCAAGAGCCCAGCCCAGAGCTATCATATCCAGCCAGCAGAGCGAAAGTGCCCGCGGGGTTTGCGGCGCAGATTGACTTTCACACCTCGCTGGCCACACAGAAGAAACCCAATCTAAACAGCGTAACTTTGCATAACTGATTATTTTCACTGGGGTAATCTGAGCCCGCCAGTAAATGCCAGTAAATGCGGCTGATCCAGGGAAGGCCCCGCTCGGGGGAGGAGCGGCCCCACAGCCGCGGGCAGCCGGAGCAGGCCGGGCCCAGGGAGGCTGGTCCTGGCTGTGGGTGGGTTTTGTCCTGGGAGCTGAGGCTCAACCCTTGGCCACAGGGCACTGTCTGCACGGAGGGAAGCACAAACAACTTCTGAGTGCCCAGTTCCTTCGCACAGTCAGGAACTGGACACACTGAGGGAAGCAGGATAGCGAGGCAGGCCAGGGGGCAAGAGCTGTCTGGCTTAACTTGATGTCTTTTTAACTTTCTTTTCCACAACGTTCCAGATATTTTGAGAGGCTTCAGCTTTCAGGCTGACTCCCCAGTGACCTCTTATCCCTGCACATTGATCACTCCATGCTGTCACCATTCACATGACCTTGTTTGTAGGGAACCGTGCTCCTCCTCTCACTCCTCTGTCACCAACTTCCTTCTCTCCAACCACCAGCTCATTTCATCCTGCCAGGACCAAGCTCCATGATCTCCCCTTCTTTAAAGTCCATGAAATTAGACTGTCAGATTAAAACCCCAACAGCTTCAGAGGTTACTGGTCCACCCACACCTCTGCAGGGCACCCAGCCAGGATCGGGCTGCTGGAGGTGGAACGGTCCATACCATCAGTACACCTGAGATGTATCTTGTTCCTGGGATCCCAAGGCACTGATCCAGCTGTGGGCAGGAACTCCCATTTCAGCCAGATCAGCCTTCAACATCTGGCTGCCCATGTGCCCCATCCCCAGGGGTGAGCTGCAAACGTGATGGATGGACAAGTAGGCAGGGGACAAGGGCTGTGGGACCGCCCTCCCGGCTGCAGGACACCTGTAACCACAGGCATTTTAACGTGCAGTAAGAAAAATAAACCTGGCTGTGCTCACCTCAGACATCAGCTACTCTCCCACTTCACTGAAATGCCTCAGCAGGGGCAGCTCTCCCAGAAACCATCAAAGGAAAAGCTGAGGTGGGAATGGAAATAGAGAAGCTTTTGGGCATGAGACAAAACCAGGCTTTCACCTGCATCCTGTCCCAGCACTTCCATGAATAAAAGGGTGATCAACTCAGCCTGTGTGTCTTAAAAGGACAAGTAAATCATCCAAATCCCCTTATCCAGAGAAAAGATAATGACTCACAAGGAGCGTGCCCTGAATGTTACATTTTCCACCTCTGCCAAAACTCCTACGCTGTCATTTCTCCCTCTAAGCTTGCTCAGCCAGATCCTACCTTGGGCTTAGCTGCATTGCATCACAATAGCTGCAAAATTTCCTCTTCATCAAGACTGACACAACGCATGAAATGAGAAACTCATTTAAAGGCGTTCTGTCTCTCTTTTCACCAGGAGACTGCTGTGGCTGTCCCTGTTTCTGTGTCCCTGTTTCTGTGTAGTCCTTGGATGAGAGGGTTCACACAAACCCCCAGTGGTCTCTTCCATCCAGTCACTCATCCAGACCAGATGCACCTTGTGGGGACAAGGCCTTCCTTCCTGAACAGGCCAAAGAACCCCACGGATGTTGCTGACCATCATCACTGTCTGGAAATGCCTTTGCAGCAGCAGGAGCCGAAGACAATCCTGCACCACATCTCACCAGACCCACGGACGCACAGTTGTGGCACAGGGAGTCACCTCGTCCAGCTAATACCACGAATAACAGATAGAGGCTGCTTTACGCCAGTAGGAAGCGACACAGTTTAGTGCCTAAAGGTCTTCAGATAAATGCTGCTGAGCAGTTACAGATTTGGCAAACTCTACACTGAAACCAAGTATGTGCAGCTCAGCCTATGGTGCTTCCAAGGAAGGCTCCAAACACGCCTGGAGATCCCACATTCCTCTGAAGGAACAAAGATCTGCTGCTGGCACTGCTGTAGACCTGGGAGAGATGGCAGGGACAGATGGGATATTGGGAAGGAATTGTTCCCTGGGAGGGTGGGCAGGCCCTGGCACAGGGTGCCCAGAGCAGCTGTGGCTGCCCCTGGATCCCTGGAAGTGCCCAAGGCCAGGCTGGACATTGGGGCTGGGAGCAGCCTGGGACAGTGGGAGGTGTCCCTGCCCATGGCAGGGGTGGCACTGGATGATCTTTTAAGGTACTTCCACCCAAAGCATTCCATGATCTTTGTGCTGCTCTGGCGAGTGCCCACCCCCATTCAAACATCGGGAGGGCCAAGCCACCCTCACCACGACACAAAAACAAAGAACGTTATAAGGGCGCCAATGT
Organism: Dicrurus megarhynchus; assembly: GCA_013399195.1. NCBI lineage: Eukaryota > Metazoa > Chordata > Aves > Passeriformes > Dicruridae > Dicrurus > Dicrurus megarhynchus. The sequence continues at coordinate 133,865 of VXAD01004647.1, read as the reverse complement.
CAAAAAGGAGGAGAAACTACACAGTGCATAAAACATGGGAATTTTGACTTCTTGACACAGTCAATACACTGCACTATGACCTCAGGAGGCACAGGGGACTGGAAACCAACAGAACTTAAATTGGCTAAAAATCTCTTGTTTTCTCATGACATTGGAGAGAAGCCATGGGGACAGTTTCCTCAGGACACATGGGAGTTGGAGCTGTGTCGCTGCCTTCTCCAGAGAGTTCCTCGTTTTCCTTACAGTCACTCCATCACTGTCACCCACTGACCCTTCATTACTTTCTCCCAGTGCACCAGCATCTCTGCTGACCAATGCACTTCATAGTCTGTCCAAACCCACGGGAGGAAGAAAAAGCCTTGTACAGGCTGTATAAAAGAACATTTACTCTGCACTACATTGTGTCTTCTTTTCTATGCTAGTCTAAATACAAGTGCTGTTTTCACTGCCAATCGTTGTTTGCTTGTGCTGTTTCCACTGGCTAAAACCAGCATTTTTCCAGCTAGTGTTGCCCTCCAGGAAAAACCACACATTCATACCTTTCTTGCATTTAGCACAGGAGAACAAAACTGGTTCCCAGGAATAAGGATGACTTCCTCAAAAGAAAACATTTGCTGTCAGCTGAGGTTTGACCTCTAATGGCTAATTTGGCATCATCATTTTGAGCACTGGAATACATAACACCGTGAAAAATTAACAGCTTCCCCCCTCCCTGCTGAAGTTTAATTTCTGCCTGCAGCTTTGCAAGTGAAAATAAAAGAAGCGAAATAAATACCCAAACCGAAACCTTGGGTACAGTCTCTCACACACATCCACAAAGAGAACCTCAAGACAAAGATCTGTAAGTGAAATTTCACTGGAAACCAAGCTTTTGCAGACACTGAGAAAGAAAGTCTGCAACATGAAACCGCCTTCCTTGAAGAAACACAGCTGATCCGCTGCATTCCCAGCTCCGACTGCCACTGGGCTGTGGAAAACATAAACTTCACGCTAACCCTATGAAAACAGTCAACAGGAGAGAGAGACAACAGTCTGCTCCGAGCTGCTGAAAGGGGAAAAAAACCTCTCAGGCTGTCATTCTCCCCTTGCTGTGACCTTCATGCTCCACTGAATTTCTGAAGATACTGAAATCTTGGCAGGGAAGTGTACAGTCTGTGGGAACCAGGCAGCGCCGGCCGGGCTCGCTGATGAGAATTAGGCCCAGTTGAGCCCTTTTTTGGGGGACTCTGAGTTTTATGTGGCCAACAGCACAGGGCTAAGCCAGCTCCAGGCTAGGAATTTTACAGGATTGGTGCTGTGTGCACTCACGTATCATGTTGCAGAGCCATCACGGACAGAGTGCTGTCCCCCTGCCCAGCACCCACACGCTGGGGCTTGCTCAGAGTCTACTTGAAATCTCCAGTGCCTAAAGGGGCTCCAGGAGAACTGGAGAAGGACTTGGGACAAGGACCTGGAATGACAGGACACAGGGAATGGCTTCCCACTGCCAGAGGGCAGGGATGGATGGGATATGGGGAAGGAATTCTTCATTGTGTGTGTGGGGAAGCCCTGGCACAGGATGTGGCTGCCCCATCCCTGGCAGTGTCCAAGGCCAGGTTGGACTGGGCTTGGAGCAGCCTGGGATAGTGGGAGGTGTCCCTGCCTATTGCAGTGGGGTTGGAACTGGATGATCTTTAAAGTCCCTTCCAACCCAAAGCATTCCATGGTCTTTGTGTTGCTTCGGGGTGTCCCCACCCCCCTGCAGGTAACAGCGACCACTCACTACGAGCCCTCACTGGCGTTTATAAAGCATTAGAGATTAGCAAACAAAAATCTCAACCAGAGCCTCAAAAGAATCAGAATTTGTCATGACAAATTATCCCAGAGGCTGATGGTGTTTAATGACTGCTGGGGAGAGCCTCTCCACACAAAGAGCTCGGTCCCTCTCTCGAGGCGCGGTGCCAGGGCGAGGAGCACTCGCCTCTCAGCCACTCGGCCAGCCCTGGACAAGCACCTTTGGAGGGCAATTCGCTCCCTCAACAGTGTCTGTCGAGGCAGAATACTACCAGCTGTGCTTCCTGGCTGGAGCCTCTGCAGCACAGGCTGCAGATTACATCGGAATTGCCAAGCCCAGGATAAACAAAAAGATTAAGAGGGCCTTACCCTTTGTGTTGAACAATCGCACTCTGAAGCAAGAAATCACAGCCCACATCGTGGGCAGGCACCGGCTGAGCCCGGGTTTGGGTGGCTGGGGAGGAGTGAGCAGCTCACTCACACATCTGGGGAAACCACAGATGCTCTTAATCACAGGTTTTCCTGACCTGTAGGCGCTGACAAATTGCATCCTATGGATGAACCTTTTATTAAACCACAGAGGGTTTCCAAACGATATTCTCCTTCTCAGCATTCCCAAGTCATCGAAATCCAGCACACATGACCCTTCTTAATTCTTCACTTAGAGGGTGACACAGCGCTTTCCAAAGAGATTTCAGGGCTGAAAGGAAGTAAATGGGGACGTGATGTTGCATCAGTGGAAAGCAGCTCAAAAGCTGAACCAGGGCATATGAGAACTGACATTTTCGAATTCTTTGATGATGTCTCAGCCCCACTGGAGCTGAAGATGCTTTTTGTCCTGAGAGACTCCCAAGACCAAGCCCTTGCTGTCTGGTGGGGCAGAAACATCTCACGAAATACGCAGCCTTTAAATCTTACTGGTTTTTCTCTGTGCATAGGGAGGGACAACTGGTATTTTAAAATGAATAAAATGACTGTTGCTCAGGCCAGGAAAGGTGACCACAAAACAAAATTGCCCTGGTTCCACTCCCATGCCACGCTGAGCAGGAGATAGCTGCTCAGCTCACAAGTGAGTGAGAAAGACGATGCCTGGCAGTTCTCATCATCGTCTGGACCGACAGAGCAACCCACATAAAAGGAAGAAAAAAAGCCTGCTGATCAGATTGGTGTGACAGAGGCTCATGAGAGAGATGCTCATTTTCAATCTAAACGACAGCTTGAGGGATCTATATTACTAATTATCGACTAATATTGCCAGAGTTCCCAGGGTGGCTTCAAAGGTTCTCGCAAAGTGCCCCAAGCACAGGGTTTCCATCTCATCATAAGGCCTTTTTTTTTGTCCCTGCTAAATGGATTGCTCCATCCTGGGCTCCCTCTGTGTAAATCAGCCTGCACATGATGAGCTTTGCAGCAATGAAATTCGTTACCTTAACCACAAAAAACCAGAAACATTTGCTGCAACTGTTAGAATGCTTTTGCACCTAATTTAAAAAAAAAAAAAAAAAAAAAATGGTTTCCTCTCTTCCTCCCCCCTCCTCCCCGCCTACTCCTAATCCCATGCTAACACCTTTGTAAAGGCTGGGGTGAGTCGTTTGGAAACTGAAAGAGCAGGGAAGGGGGGGGGCAAAAAAAGTAGAAAAATATATCAGATCTCCAGACAATGAAATCGAGCAGCTATCTCTCACATCCTGCAGCGCTCAGGCTGAGGTCATAAGTTAAACAGGACATCAGAATAGGTGATGTAATTTGCTTATTTAGGATCAGAGCATTCAGTGAAGTGCAAGAGACAACCTATTTGAATGTGCAGATAATCCCCCCATCAATGCGGGGCTGTTCAGATGCACAAACTGCAGCTGGAGCCTGGGATTTTTTTTGCCCGCACATTTATTTTTGCAGGGGATATAATTGCAATCATTTTTCCTTGCAGGAAAGCCTTGAAACCTCACCTGGGATCAGCCTCCTGTTGCGTTAGGTATTGTTCAAGCCGGGTCCCTGCCCCGGCCAGCTTAAAGGCTAAAGGGTCAAGTCAAACAGAGGGTGGGAAAGGAAAGAGAGCCCCGGGGGAGGTGGGGGTGGCACAGCGGCTCCGCAGGACCCGGCTCCCCCAGCCCGCTCCCCCCTCGTACCCGAGCGAAGCCTCAGACCCAGAGCGGAGCTGAGCAGCAGCTACACTTTGAGTAAAGCCCAGCACAGCTTCTCTGCAGATGGACGGGCCCTGCTGGCCCCAAATCCAGCTGCAGAGCCTCACACCGGTGAGGGTTTTACAGCAGTTAGAAACCTTTAACCACAAGGTTCTTCCAGATTCCAGGAGGAATTTCTCGGTGAGCCCAAACAATACTGGACACAGTTGTCCCTTCAAGCCATGGTGACAAACCCTTGTGATATAAAGATGTAAAGCTAACAACCTGCAATGTTTATCTCCTCAGTTTATCACCATCCAGCCCGGGATTCCTCCCTGTCAGCAGCACTGCTCACCCCAAGCCTGCCAGCCCTGCAGGGCCAGACAGACCCTAAGGCTGCCCACAAGAGCCCCCAACAACTCCACAGAGATCTTCCTGACTACTGTAAGGGTTCAGTGTGCTGAACTGATCATGTCTGAACACCCCAAGCATCATTTCGCACTGTCCCTTCCTGAAGGAAGTATTTCAGCTATCTGAAAAGAAGAAAAATACAAGATACTCAAACGAGTGCAGAGGTGACAGGCATGTGACATTTGCATTTCAAACAGAGGGAATGGGTTTCTAATATTTTAAGGCTATGAAATGTGGAACTTCTACAGGTTTTTTTATGCACGTCACCAAAAGATAGAATTAATATTATTTTCACTCAGCCTCACTAAAACATTCCCCACCAAAGGCAGCACCAGGCCCAGCTACAGCTACTATGCAGGGGTGGCTTCCCCAGGATCATCACCACGTTCTTACCATGCAGAACTTGAGGGACACATGGAACAAAAAGGTCATCCCTGCACCATCACTGACACCTTTGGCAGCAGTCCCCAGTCCTGGAGCTTTAACTGGAGGGACCAAGCTGAAGCCCAGCACAAGTGGGAGCAGAAATGCTTAGCAGCCCCTGGGCGACACTCCCCGTGCACTTGCTGCTCGAGGTGAGACAGAGGTAGCCAGCACTGGCCATTGTTTTAACAGAAGAAACAGCAGTGTTTTGGCAGGGTTACAAAGCAAGCCCCTTCTTTACATCTGCAAAAGCGAGCCCGTCCATCCCTGCTGAGGGAGCTGACAGAGGAAACACATTTTCCAGCAGTCTTGGGTACAACATTGAATCGGGACCTATTTTTACCACGTGCTCTGCACTGCCCCCATTAATTGTTACGACATTTGCTGCCATTTTCACTCCAGTCATTTACAGAACAGAAGCCCAAGAGACAAAACAAGGCCCTGCTCCATGAGACAGAGGGAGCAGGCAGGATGCCACATTGCTTCCTGTGACACACAGCCAGGGCTTATCTGCGATGGCTGATGGCACAGATAACCCATCCCGTGCTGGCAGCTCGGGCCCAGCTCCGTGCAGGAGAGGGAGGAGAGTGGCCCAGCTCATGGATCAGTACTGCCCATCCTCCTCCTCCAGCCCAGCACGGACACAGCAGCACTGGGTGTTTCTGGAGCCCTGCTTGTGTGCCCACCGTGCTCCCGGGCTGCAGGAGCAGCCAAAACTCTCTGTCAGCCCTCCATCACCCCTCAGCCATGTGCTCTGCAAGGAGGGGCAGAGCTCAGAGCAGTGTGGGAGCCCCAAGGTCTGTGACCCAGCCCCGGAGCAGCACAGACAGGCTGGCAGGCACAGCTCAGCAGTTTCAGGATCCGGCCTCCATCCTAATTAAGCCCAATTAGGTTTGCAAAGAACGAGGATGTTTTAGGAAGGACCTACAAAAGAACTGCTGAGGTCTCTGTTGGCCATGGAGACCCGGAGCACCCTCCTCAAGGCAGAAATTGCCACTGCTGACGTGGGCTGTCAGTTTTCCGCAGGGCTGGGGGAAGATCCCTGTGCTGCCCACGGCTCCCCTCGCACACAACCCCGGGAAGTGCAGCTGGGAGGGCTGGGGTTCTCCTCCAGAGCATCAGCAGCACATCAGCCAAGCTCATGCTGTCTGCAGAGACAGCTGAGCAAAATCAGCTCCAAAATGCCAAAGCTTTAAATGAAGGTGAATACGATTCAGAACAGGGAGGGGTTTGACAAATCAGCATCTTCCCATGCTGAGGGGTATAAAACATGCAGCTGTTCCACCACCACAATTCACAGGGAAGGCATTTCTCCTGAAGTAAGAGAACACTTAGTATATACTCCTAGCCAGATTGATTACCCCTATTTATATTGTAAACTAAGACAGCATGTACTAAACCCATAGAGTTAACCAGTTCCAGACCCCAGATCCTGGGTGAGGGGTCAGTTTTCCATCGTCTGCTGCACGGTCTCGTGCATTTATTAGAGAGCACAGAGTTTCCTGCAGCATGGCTTTGTGTGTGTGTGTGCTTATTTTTGTGGTATTTCAACAACCATCAGGAGGAACGGGAGGAACGCTGCTATTTTATGGGATGTCAGGGAATCAGAGAATCCACCAGGTTTTTTAAAGGTTTGTTTAAAACAGCCAAGAAGCCAGCGTGCCACTATAAATATATATATGTATAACAACTGCAATCTGTTCTAGGACAATAAAACCACAGGACTGAAGGCAGTATCCCATATCTGAATATATCCATTTATCCTGCAGTAAGATGAACCTCTGTTCTGTGGATCTGACCTGCAGGGAGTTCCGTCAGTCTCCTCTCACAGCCAACCTGCCCAGCTGGACAACTCTCATTTGCTCTCTAAGTTACAGATCCAGTTTCAACATCTGACAGCAGATATAAACAGAGGTCCAGGACATGCTGTCTGGTGTGTCTGCTCAGGAGTCAGTGCTGCTCCTACACCACTTGTGCAACTCCACCGGGCCAGGAGACCCCAGATCTCCACCATGAGGCACCGAGCCAAACTCACTGGCTTGTTTATCCCTAAGAAAAAGCTAATTTTCTAACCAACTTGCTTCTTTTTCTCTCTTTAAACACTTATAAGGTGAGAGATGTTGAAGCTGCCTGTTGGTTTATATTGCAGTTTGGGAAGGGATAGGTTTTGGCATGTTGCTCTAACAAATACAAGAGTGAAATTGGAAGAGATGGTGACTTGAGCTAACACAATTAAAATTTATTCTTAACAGCAATCCACAGATATCCAGTGCCAAACACAATCTGGAGTCATCAACTAGCATGGACATGAATTAACCTAATAGCTTCTGAAAAAAAAGAGAAATCCTATGAAAAAATCCTCCTATTAAAGTAATTAAGTGTTAACAGAATCACAGAGCCATAATTAAACATGGTTTATAATTAAAACAGCATGTGTCCTAGACAGAGAACACAGCAACAGAGTAGAACCATGACAGTCAATGCCAAAACTCACGCCAAGTACCAAATATCAGAAAAACAGGCGAGTTTCTAGCAAAGCTGCAGATGCAGAGCCTCTGATCCTGTGACTGAGCCCTCAGCACTGTGACGGACGTGAGTGCACTCAGAACTCCTCACGGCTTTGCCAGGTGCTGCCAAAGTTCAAGCAGAACTCTTGGGAACCAAGAAGCCACCGAGAGCAAGGCCCAGAACACCGAGGCAGCGCAGGGGGCGGCGAGCGAGCGGGAGCCGGGGCTGGAGCCAGCCTCGTCCTACCTGGCAGCGGCTGAAGATGTCACCCAGGGACACCTGCACGTTGAAGTGCTTCAGCACCTGCAGCGCCTGTTCCTTCGCCTTCTCGGAGCAGTTCACGGAGAAACACCTTCCCTCTCCCACCTGGGAGCGCAGCTGCAAACAGAGACACCGGTGAGCCGAGGTCCGGCACGCGGGGCTGTTCTGGTACTCTGGGCTTGGTTTGCATTCCGAACAACGCCTGCGGTTAGTGTGTGCTTACAGCCTGAATTCTGGCCTGAGCACCACGACTGGGAACCTAACAGCCCCTGCTGCAGGAGCTCTGACCCCTGCAGCACTGCGGCGTTTCGTGTGTATGAAACATGATTTAGGCTGGAGAAAGGGAGGCTCAGGGGGCACCTTCTCACTCTCTACAACTCCCTGACAGGAGGGTGCAGCCAGGGGGGTTGGCTTCTTCTCCCAGTTAACAAGTGACAGAGCAGGAGGAAATGGCCTCAAGATGCACCCAGGGAGGTTTAGATTGGATTTCAGGGAACATTTCTTCACAGAAAGGTGGTCAGGCATTGCAGTGAGTTGTCCAGGGAGGTGCTGAATTCAATCCCTGCTTTCGATGAAACCTGGCCAGATCCCACAGAGTGTGCCAAAGCACGATGAGGGAAACAATGTCCAGTGACCACTTCAGCCCCTCTGATTCACACAAACATTTCACCTGGAGTTCCCTGATGGCCAAGAAATGTGAAGGGGTTGATGTGGGCAGTCCCTCAATGTTTGTTCCATACTCTGCAGAGAAGTCTGCGTCTGGGAATGAGCACTGGGAAGCCCCAGACACATCTTCATGACCATGCTAAGGACTCAGAGGAGTGGGATCAGCTACACACCAGTAAAGGAGCCTGGCAGAGCCATCCCGTCCTTGTGGAGGGCATCCAAAGGCAAGGGAACTGAGGGAACCAGACACTTCCCAGGGGTGTTGTCCCCTGGAAGCAGTTACTTTCCTTTTGCAATTCCTACACAGTACTGTGAAGTTAGAGCTCTGCCAAACAAGAGGATGCTGGATGCTGAATTCCCTATTCCAGCAGCTGTAGGCTCAAGGAGCCTGCAGGGTGGCTGCACCTGCCTCACAGGGTCTCATTGTGGGGGCAGTTTTATTCCACACTCAGCTTTCACACAGAAAATCGGAAACCCCTGTTCTGCAAATATCCTGACTGGCTGCTTGAGTAGCTGGGAGCTTTTATACTGAGTTTGTGACAAAGAACTCCTGCACCCTGGCTCACGTGGACAGAACTCTGGCTCATCCAGAACAGTTTCACTCTTCCATATGGATTTTTGGGCAGTAAAAAATTGCAAAGGACCTGCAGCAGGGCATCACAGCATTGCAGCCACTGACTTGTCAGGTTCAGCACTGCATTTTGGAGCGTGTCTGTGAACAGCTTTGAACAGCTGGTGCTGAGGGCAAGGCTGGGTTTTACTTTGGCTTCTCTGTTTATCTACAGCAACAGAAAACCTCTCCAGCTTCCACCAGACCCATGCTTGGGGCCTTCCAATCTCTCCCTTCCAAGCCTGGAGAAATGTCCCTGGGGGTTGAAACTCTCTCAGTGTGGAGCCAGCCAGCAAGTAAGAATCTCTGGGATAAAAAGCACAGGAACTGAGCTGCCTTTCACCTGCCAGTGAGGCCAGACAGAAACACACTGCTCTGGATTGCTTGGCTTGACTTCCACCCCTGCCCCCAATGGAGAGCAGTCGCTCTCCCCACTGATGCAGGACTGAGAATAAGTATAAAAACCATTTCAGCCTGAGCAAACCTCTGAAGACGCTTAATATAGCTTTTAGTGCAGAAAACATGAAAAAGCCAGGACAGCTGTTGCATTCACATCTGACTTTTCCTCTTGTCTCCCCTGCACACCCCAGACCACGCAATGATCAGTGCCAGAAACACGCCAGCAGCTCGGAACACTCACAGTCTGATATGGGAGTCCAGAGGTTAAAATGACTCTTCCTTCCTGTCGGGCAATCTGGAAAAAACAGTAAAAATCCAAATGAGCAGGGGCTGAAGTTACACTGAGTTCAAGCTTTACTTGCAGTCACAGAAGAGAGAAGGTTTCTCTCAGTGCCAGTCCACACCTGGCCAGGAGCTCCTGACAGCAACAGCAGCTCAAGGTATGGCTCACCCCTCATCCCTCCCTGCCAACCCCTGCCTCGTCTCCCACATGCTGGAGCAAGCTGCTGGTGCATCTGCACCACAGATGGCCCAGGGAGCCATTCCACCTTGAAATAATCCTATCCAAAACCATTGTTTTATTTTTTTCCCTTAACCCAGATTATTTCTATTTCCCCAGTCCAGGTCACAAAGAAGGAAACAGTTCTGCTGCACAGGGGAAAAAGGGAAAAAAAAAAAACCTAAGCAGGTAATTCCAGAAAAAAAAAGTACCATGAAATGTGTCTGCAAAGTTCACAGCATTAACAGAAAATGCTCCTCAGGGAAGGAGGGTGTTATTGTCCCAACACACAGGAATTGTGCACCTTTCCGGGCTGCAGGGAACATCTCCCTTCGAGTTTATCACCTCCCAACTTGCAATCCTGAGCTTCTTCAGGTCTGGTCCTGCAAGTGGAAGGGCTGTGCTGGGTTAGCAGGGAGCTCATCACACGCCCTGCTGACCTCCACACGGGCTGGGGACACTGCAACGGGGGCGGTGCCAAATCTGGAGCTGCAGGGGTGGAAGTGTGACCGACCTTCCTCGGTAGGGCTGAATGACACCCCTCCCTCCCACCCCTCACCCTCCTGCAGGAGGGAAAGAGCCTCATGGCTGCAGCAACAGGAGATTCCGAAGGATTCCCATGTGAACCAGGACTCAGCTCTGATCCTGCTGACAAGAGATCAGTGCTTTGAAGTAGGCACGACGTTATTTCTCTCCTCTGGCTTGGATTCTGTTGGAAGCCTTCATGTTTTTCACTGACTCCAGATGTGTGTCATGGAGGTCTCTCATCTGGTTCAGAGTTCAGCAGCTCTCTCTGGATCCCTCTCCACCCTTGGCAGGAAGGCACACTTGGGATCAGAGTCCTGCTGCACTTCCCAGACAGATGACACCAGCGAGCACAGCCAGGGAACACCAGAAAAACCAAGCAAGACTTTTAAGCTCTGTCTTGGGTAGTCATTCTCTTAAGACTCACTGGACCTACGTAAACAGGGGGAGAAGGCTCTGAAGGCTCCGTGCAGGCAGCTAAACAACCTGTTTTTTCCTTTTTCCCCCTTTGAGCTTTCAGGTATCTGCTCCCCTCCTTTTGTTGTGAAGTCACTCTTTGGCTGACAGTTCTGTACTGAGAAAGCAATTGGCAACAACTTCTAAAGCCTCTTTCTACAGGCAAAATTACTGGATTTCTTTCAAAATCAACCCTCTCTCTCTCAAGAAAGGAAAAAACCTCTAAGAACAGGAGCCTTGAAGGGGCAGCAGAGACACCCCACGCAGTCCTGCTACTGAGCAGCCACCACAGCACCCTCATGGCACGTTAGGGAGGGAAGTCTGGTAAGGCAACAGCCAAAGGTCACCACAGGGATTTGCTGACAAGGGAAAAGGGATCTGAAATTCCTCCTGACCCATGTCTGCTTCAGGGTAAGTCTGAGGATTTCACAGCTGGAACACTCCATTCTGACTTTCTGCATCCAGGGTTAATTAGTTCAAGCTTGATAAATCCCCTTATCTAAATGGCTCTGCAGAGACAGGCAAAGAACATCAAATAAAAAGGAGAAAAGCAATAACTCTTCCAACATGTTTTTCTGCCTCTGGAACAACAACTGGGAGAAGCACGCAGAGCCAGAAAAGCCATGTGATAGCACACATCTGACTGAGACCACAGAGGGTATGTGCTGGAGAAAAGGGCACAATTCCTTCTTCTCCTCCAAAAGCAACAAGGGAAGGCAGCACTGGGACCATGGGGGGATGTGTGGTCAGGGATGCAAACGAGAGGAAAAGAACACCCAGGGCAGCATTTTGGCGTGGGTGTCAGGGACCTGTGCTCCAGCCCAAGTGCTGCACAGAGGGCATTGGCCTCAGTTTCACAATCTATTACAAAGATAATATCAACTTCCTCTGGAAAAGGCTCAGACCTTGTGGATAGAAAGCACTCCCTATCTGTTGGTATTACTGATCAGCCCTTAACATGCCTGCCTGTTCAGCCAACTTCCATCCTGCAGAAATGAATGAACCCACAGGAATTACTGTCAGAGGGACCTGGAAGGGCAGCGACTGAGGAGAGAGGGCAGAGAGAGCCCCTTTTTTTCCAAGCCAGCACCAGCAGCAGGATGATTTGTGACAACCTAAAGTGTCCTGAACCAAGGCCAAAGGAGGTTCCAGAAAACAGCAGCACGAGGCTGCGGATTTGTAAATTAAACTTTGCCAAGTCTGTGCAAGACACATGTTGGGCAATGCCACATGTCCTTGAAGAGCCAAATTGCAGTCCAGGAAAAGCCGTGTCCCCCTTGCAGTGATCCTGAGCCTGGGCCAGCAAGGCCCCGCTTCAGACCAAAAGGGAGTGGACAGAAAGTGTCTGCCCCAGGATGTGTGCTGGGAAAGCACCCAGACAAGGATCTGCTGGAGAAGGGGATCACAAACCCAATCCAAACCCAGAGCCCCTCCCTGTAATCCCATCTTTTAAAACAGACAGTAAACCAAGAGCTTTACAGCTCTGAGCACCCTCAGTCCAGCCCTGCCAGTATTGCAACCCTAAACTCCTCTTCAGCATTCCTGAAAAGTATAAATTGCACGGAGTTATCACAGGGTTTTGTAACATGGCCTTAAGTGTCACACCAAACATCCACCCAGCTTTGTTTCTCAGTGCAGACCCATTTTTATCAAGGTCTCCAATGAAAGACCTTCTCCTCCTGCTGACCAAACATCAAAAGCCAAGTCTTGATCTTAAAAGCAACACAGTTCTTCATCTGCCTTCTGTGAATTCAGCTCCCCACCAGACTAAAAAGACCAGCAAACCTGGAGAATGTCATCTACATCAAAAATATGGAAAAAGCCAGACGAGATCCAAGATTAGATTCCCCCATTAGGTGAAGATCTGCTCACTGCAGGATTAAAATCCCCTTTGTGTCACCTGGCTCTGGATCAGTCTAGGGCAATTTAGATCTGGGTGCACAATGCTCTATCTGGCTCCTGAGATCCATCCAGCCTGGCCCTCCTCTCTGACTCGCTGGTTCACCTGCAGGTTTGGAGGGTAGGTGTAACCTTGCCAGGGAATCTTCCACGGCATGGGAACCTCTGGAAGCCAGTTTTACCTGCCTTCTGGTTATTAGCACACTTCAAAAGATACCAGGTTTGCCTTAGCATCAGATTATTCTTAGAGATGAGGATGATCTTGAAGACCAAGAGCAAAGTCCATTAAAAAAATAAAGTAAACCAGCCCAGAACTCAACTGAAGGATTCCACTGAGTCTCCTATTAGAAGCCTAAGAGACTACCAACATTTTCTTAAAAACTTTTGCTCTGCCCCTGAAGTACAACACTGCGGGATCTACTGTAGTCACTCAGGCTGGTGGGTGATCCTGTAGGGTTGGTATGAGAAGGATCCCACTGGTCTGCCTGATGCTGCAAAATTGCAGAGAGAAGAGGAACACCCACTTTTCCATCTCCTTCCAATTATCTGGAAAACTCAGAAGATAGGTTTAGGATTCTCTGCAAAGAGAAGTTTGCAGAAGACAAGATGGAATCATGGAACAGTTTGGTTTAGAAGGGATCTTTTAAAGGTCATCTTGTTCCAATTCCCCTGCAGTGAGCAGGGACATCTTCAACTGGGTCAGGCTGCTCAGAGCCTCCATGCAGCCTGACCTGGAATGTTTCCAGGGATGAGGCATGAAAGACCTGGGAAGCAACACAACAGGCACAGGGCACAATTTTAAGTAAAGAAACTTGTATTAATTGGGAATAACGTGTTGCTTATGGGAATAAGTGCAAAGGCAAAGGGTGGATCACTGCCAACTCCACCACCAAATCTGGTCAGCCAGAGGGGATCCAGTGGATCGTGGTGCCAGAGGCCCTGCTCTCACACCTCTGCAGATCTGGCACGATAAACTCACCATGACATGTCCTAGATAAAACATTTAGTCAATAACAACAGCACAACACAAAGCAGAACACAGGACAAGGGTTTCACATCCATGGGAATGGGGGTTACCAAACCAATTCCTGCCACATGTGCTAGCCGAAACAAAAAAATAAATAAAATCCATAACTGCCCAAGCACAGCCAAGGAAGTTCTCAGGCTCTTAAGCTTGATCCCAAATAACAGAGAGTGAAGGACCAGATCCATCTGCCCACCAATGCTTGAAGCCACTGTAACAAAGAAAAGGAATGAGAACAGTAAGGAACAAATGCCAGGTGCTGCAGGAGTTCCTGGCACAAGGAGATGTGTAATATGGCTGATAAATCATTTGAGTCTTTTCAGACTTTAATGAAGAACAAACACTAAGGCTGGACACTCTTAGGTGTTCCTGGTGACACCAGTTTGAGACTGTGCTGGGACAACACCCAAACCGTCTGTCTTGTACTCAGTGACCAGGATCCAAACCCTCTGCTGGCCTTTGCAATAACATTCTCAAGTTTTTGGGCGTAGGGTGGTCAACATTCAACTTTGATTCAATCAGGACGAGCCAGATATAAAACAGGGTGGGAGAAGTCTATTTTTATCTTTGATTATCCAAGCCCAGATCAAAGGCTCTGCAATACAGTAACACTCCAAGGGCTTTTGATAGTGAAAGGATGTTTGTCCGGTCACCATAGAGAAAGCAATGTCAAACATCCTGTCCGTGGCACGATAAGGGATCGGGATGAGGAGCGGAGACGGGGCTCTGGGGGGAGGCACTGAGAACCAGTTTGTTTAAATGACTTGTGCAAGTTTGGCAGGGAGGAGATATTAATTATTTCTGCAGAAGTTAGAGCCTGCCCCAGATTCAGGCCAAGCAGACATCTGAAGAGGAAACATCCTGCACACCAGGCCGGGTGATCCGTGCACATTTGATAGCACACACTGTGTGGGCTGGATATGTCAGTCAGCTCCCTCGAAGGCAGGGAGGCCCTGCTGGGAGAGCTGGACAAATCAGAGAGCTGGGCAATCACCAACCAGATGAAGCTCAACGAGGGAAAGTGCCAGATTCTGCACCTGGGATGGGGCAATGCTGGATGTACAGACAGGCATTAGAGAGTGTCCAAAGGAGGGAAACGAGGATGGTGAAGGGCCTTGAGGGGAAGCTGAATGAGAAGGGGCTGAGTCTGTTCAGCCTGGAGAAAAGGAGACCGAGGGGAGACCTCATTGCAGTTACAACTTCCTTGTGAGGGGAAAAGGAGAGGCAGATACCAATCTCTGCTCTCTGGGACAGGGACAGGACCTGAGGGAATGGCCTGAAGTTGTGTCAGGGGAGGCTCAGGCTGAGAGCAGGAAAGGTTCTTCCCCCGGAGGGTGCTGGGCACTGCCCAGGCTCCCCAGGGAATGGGCACGGCCCTGAGGCTGCCAGAGCTCCAGGAGTGTTTGGACAGCGCTGCCAGGGATGCACAGCCAAACCATTCCGTGACTCTATGATCTTTACACTCCATTTGTGCTCTTCTCATGACTTGAACTGCCCCAGCTGCCAGTGACACAATCAGACACGCAGAAGGGTGAGATCACAGCAGTCTCTGCTCCCCTCCTCTCTCCTGGAAGTGGAGACCCAAGGCCACACACCACTGCAGGGACCAGTTGATTCCAGCTGCCAGAGCTCGGGGTGACCCAAAGGGCTGGGACTCAGCACAGGGATGGGAGGAGGGACCCACGGGGCAGCTCCTGCAGCCTGAGCACCAGTGCAGCTCCCCAGCAAGCAGCATCACATCCCCATGGAGATGGGAGCTGTGCACTCACCTCAGCAGCTTTCCTGTGGTCATCCTCATTGTCCAGCAGCCGGACATCCACGCCCAGGCAGCGCAGGTAGCGCCCCAGGCCCTGCAGCATGTTGTCACAGACCACGCTGAACTCCCGGGGGGAGATGGGGGCAGGGGGATGTGAGGGCTCTGTTCTGGGTCCTTGGCACTCCTAGAGAAAGGCAAGAGACCCATAAGGAGCAGAAGGCTGATTCCCAGGATATGTGTGGTTTTCCTCCCTGCGTTCACCCACCACAGCACATCCAGCTGCCTCCTTCCCCTGTGTCACCATTTCCCCGTGCTCTGCAGCACCCCCACATCCTCCTTCCATCCTCTCCACCTTGCCTTCACCACCTGGGCAGGGGGCAGAACACAAGGGGCTAATTCTGAATTCACCATTCTCTCCCTGACCAGCTGGCCACCTGACCCAGGGAGCTGCAGCCTTTCCCTGGAGAAGTGCCAGCCTGGCTTCCAGTGCTCTGCACAGACATTCATCTTCAAGAAGTCACAGAAACATTGTCAAGGCTGCTGTTCCCCTACTGAATTAGTCTGCAATTCATAAACATGTGCCAAAGCTAGGATTTGGGAAGGGGATCTGACAGACAGAGGGAGAAACAGGTAGACAAAGCAACCACGTCAGCTCTGTTATCTTTGGAAGGTTAAAAATAGGCAGTGCCTGAATTCTGTTTGTTTTATTTCCAATGTCTGATGCTGGGGGAGTTCCTGCACTCGGAGGACTTTGGCGCTGGGAGGCTCCCAGAAGTACAGTAGCTAAATTCATGGAGAAGGGAAGTTATTAAGGAACTTCCAGTGTCCAGCTTTTGACTTCAGAAACTTGGATCAGCTGGGATGACTGACGGACATGGCCAGCAGCTATGCAGGGAGCCAGACCTGCACATCAGCTCTGCAGGAGCTGGCCCAAGCTGGGAATGCTGTGGCACACCAGGCAGCTCCACCTGGGCTCTCCATGGGAACCAGCTCAGGTC
The DNA here is from genome assembly GCA_013399195.1 of Dicrurus megarhynchus. Classification (NCBI taxonomy): domain Eukaryota; kingdom Metazoa; phylum Chordata; class Aves; order Passeriformes; family Dicruridae; genus Dicrurus; species Dicrurus megarhynchus. The sequence goes on along the minus strand of VXAD01004647.1, from coordinate 117,537 downwards.
CAGGAGCTCCACTGGTGTGATGCTGCAACTGCCAGCAGCTGCTCCCTGCACCCAGGGCTCTGCGGCACTGCGCAGACTGGGCTGGCCCCAGCTCCTGCAGGATCCTGAGGGATGCAGCTGTGACACCAGAGTGCTGTGACCAGGGATGGAGCTGCCCCCGAAGCTGAGGCAGTTGGAGACACCACCCCTGGCTGCTGCTGCTGCTCAGACAGATGTGCAGGAGCTGCAGCTGGCTCCCAGCCAGTGTTTATCCAGTGGCCAGCACTGTCATACAGAGCTTTTTTCTCACGTTTCATGCCAGCAGAGAGCAAAAAGCTTATAAAGGAGAATAGTCATTAGCCCCACTTCAGATAGTGGACCAGGAAACACTGGGAAAGAGAGCTTGGAGTCCTGCAGGATGCAGAGCCAGGAGAAGTCTGCTTTTTTTGGTGTCCCAGCCCAGGTTTTACCAAGTGCCTCTCGGCTGATGAATCTGACTGTACAGAACACAGCGATGACCCGTGGGTTTCCAAGGTGATTGAAGCCTCAAGTGCTCACTTTTCCCACCTCTGCTGTAACACACAACATTCCCATGAACACAGTGCTCAGGGAGCAGCTCTGTGTTCTCCTGCCTGCTGAGGGCCAAGGGATGCTGTACTCTGACACACGAGGTGGACACAGCCAGTGCATCTCAGCCCAGCCATGCAAGGGGCACTGACTTCAGGAGCTCAGCACACACTTGGGGCCCCTCACCTGGGTTACACACAGTGAGGCTTCTCAGGCAAGAACAAAACAGGATTTCTGCCAAGGTTTCCAAAGGTGCACAAACCACTGAATGGTTCCATTTTAAATGTAAGACCTTATTATTGAGAGGGACCAGTCACATTCCAAGATACTTAAGCAGAGTTGCACAGCTCTGGTGGAGTTTTAAGGCTCTGCCACAACGCAAACTTCTGGGAGAGGCCTCTCATGGAATGTGGTGGTGGGCAGGGAGGCAGAGACAAGCCTTCAGCAGAAAGGCATTTTTGATGGATCATTTGCTTTTAACTTTGCAGACTTCTACTCCAGACACAATAAAGGAGATATTCCCAGTGTGAAAGCAAGGTGTGGAAGCTCAGTAAAAAGCAAAAGTCAGGAAGTCAGAGTTTTGAAACCTTGGCCACAGAATCCAAACCCACAGCACTGAGGAAATGTGGAAGGAACATTTCCACCAGCAAGGCTCACTGGGCTCAGCACACAGATCTGCACCCCCACTGTGCAAAGACAAGTGAACCTCGAGGTGCAGGGAAAGCTGAACCCAGGCAGGCCAAGGAGAGAGCACAGTGTGCCAGGAGGGAGGGGCGAGGAGGATGTTTGCTGCAAGAGCCCTGAGAAACCGTGCACGGCGAATGGTGTGACTGAGAGCAGCAGCGTGTGATTCGCAGGGGTCTTGAGCAACAAGCAGCTCTTTGAAGATGTTTACAAACCTGTCCAGAAGGTGATGGTGCTTCTTGTTTATTCAGCTGCTTCTTTGCCCTGGGTTTTTTGCTCTGTTTTCCCACCAGACTTTCTGTCAGGTCTGAATCCAGACCGAAGCTCTCGGGGTCCTTGCAGAGCCTCTCGTAGATCTCCAGCAAGCAGTAGGCATCTGAGGCTGCAGGGAGGAGAATGTGAGCCCCAGCTCTTATGGGCCGCATTCAAAAGTAAACCAGAGGCTTTCCTGAGGCAAGGAAGAGCCCCCACCTTTGTTAAAGCCATTGTGAACAACTGTGAAGCTGCAGCTCCCTCAGGTCATACCCTCAGCTCCAGGACTGACTCACTGAGCACCACAGCTGAACCCATGGTCACAGGGGGTCAAGGCAGGAGCTCCGAAAGTGACAGGCTCTGCCATCTCCACTCTACCCCAACAACCCAATGCAAACTGCAGGGTGGCTCTTCCAACCACCACCAGGTAGCTGCAGCCAGCCCCTGTTCCTCACCATTGTCCCCGAGCCTGCCCACAGCTCCTTATCACATCTCCTGACGGGAAGGGAGCTTCCCCAGGAGATGCAATATCTCAGCAGGCACTGCCCGAGCTGTTTGCAATCACCTGCCCACACTCAGGGCTGTGTGCTGCTGCTCCCTGCAACGGGAACGGGAGAACTCTCCCAGCCAGTCTGGCAAGTCCCAGTGATTAACTTTTGTGGGAACTGTGTCAGCTTCAAGGATAGTTGAATTTAACAAAGGGCTGGTTTGCATCAGCAGACTGTCCTTTGATGCGCCAGGAAAAGATTTAGACCCAGACTTCTGACTCTGGGGTAATCAGCAATAAACTCTATGGGTCCCTCCACAGCCCTGAGCCTGTGCTGCAGTTTCTGACACCACATCTGCCCATTTCAAACCCGGCTCTAACAAGCACTTCACTGTGACAAATGAACACAGCATTTGTTTCCCAGGAAGGCTGTGAAATGAGGCAGAAGGAAGTGGACTTTCCTCCTTTCAGTTATTGAGAGGAGTTTCCACTGAGGTGATGTTTCATCAGACAAAATCTGCAAAGCACAGGAATTCCTTCATAAGGGAAATAATGAATCACTGGACAGTTTAAACTTCAACCATTAAAGTCATGTCCGCAAAAGGACAAACAAAACGTGCTGACTCCTCTGAACAGGAACTAATCTGCAAAGCCATTTTCTTCCTCTGCTACTTAACGACTTTCCCGGGGACAGAGCAGCCAAACACAGCCTGCCCTGGGCACCTGCAGCACCCAGCCAGGGCCCAGACCTGCGTAGAGGATCTGCTCCTCCCGCAGCGGCCGCTTCTCCCAGTTTGACAGCTGCTCTGCTTTGTCCAGAGGCTTGCCCAGCACGTGTTGCACCAGGAGGCTGAGTCCCTTCTCCGGCTGCCGGACCCCTCTCTCCCCATGGCTGTGCTCCGGGGACAGTCCATCGACCTTCCGGCCATCCTTCCTCCACTGCAGCTGGTGGAAACAAAAAGATAGAAACCACCTGGTTATAAAGCAGCTCCTAAACCTCCTCCTGTTGCAGCTGGTGGGGCCAGGCACAGCCCTATCACATCCATCTCGTGCCTGGCACATTGAACCCCAGCCCTCAGACAAGGGCTGGGATGGCAGGAGATAAACACGGCGTCGGGTTATTTGTTTAACAAACACTTGCTGGAGAGAAATCTGTTTAATAGCCAAGGAAGGGCAAAAAGGGCATTCTTGTCCAGCACTGCACCAGAGCAGCAGGGCTGGGATGAGGCTCCTCAGGGGTCTGCAGGGTGCTCACCATGCTGGAGGCTGCTGGGCATCCACTCAGTAAAGGACCAGCAGTGGCAGTTCAGCACCTTTCTCCTCCCAGTGCCAGTGGGAAAAGGCATTCCTGGGGCACCCCAGGCAGCAGCCCTTCCTGCAGCTGCCATCTCTCAGGTTAAACGGAGGCAATGGCTGTTGGCAGCTATGCCAGCCCCTGCAGCACTTCCCAGGTTAAGCCATCGATCCCAAAGATCTGCTTCACCCCAGCCCGCAGCCTCAAACACGCTCTGTACATTTCACCCATTGAGATGGTTGTGCTTAACGTTTCTGCAGACTGCTGAAAGCTCCCAAGTGCAAGCCCAGGGACAGCTGTGCTTCAGCTGACCAGAAATTCCTGTGCTGAACCCACCAGCAGCCCTCCTAGGAACACCAGAGCTCTGTACATTAACTCCATCATACCTGCTTCAATAATGCATGTCTTGGAGTAGCAGAATTTCTACAAGAACTTACTCTTCCTAAGTATAACTTGTGCTCAGAAACCTTGTCCTGGCTGAATGGAGCTGGGTCTCCAAGAGCTTTTCACAGCTTTTATAAAGGCTATGAAAAAGCTGTCAGTATCATAGGCTTTAACTTTTTAGTTGATGAAAAAAAAATACTTCTGTCTTCCTTTACAGAATCCCAACACCTCAAACCCTCTGGAGGAAATGCTGTTTACTCATGCAGCCATCTCCCTGCCAATCCAGGATGCACACAGACACTGCTGTGGATCCAGGAGAATTATCCCCCAGCACATGCAGGAGACACCATTTCCCACATCTCCATGTGTTTATCCTTACTTGTTTGTCCACTGCAAGAAGATCCACCACACCTTGCATTTGCTTCTCCGTGTCTTTCAGAGCAGAACATGTGGCTTCAAGGCTGCTGAGGTCCCCAGACATCCCATAACCTGGAGACAAAAGAAAAAGCCCAAATCACACAGGTGGAAAACTCAAATCACAGTTAATGCACTGCAGCTTGTTCTAGTTCAGAGTCAAAATGCTGACAAAGTATCTATAAACATTGGTGGGAAGACTGTTCAAACAGGGGACAAGACTGGCTCCTGTCTCTTCTGTTCCCAAGAGACACTCCTGCAGATCAAGGGAGAAGAGAGGTGGATGAAAAATGCTGAGTTTAAGATCAACTTAATTAAAATCTGGGAAAGGTATTTATGAATTTTCCCCTGAAATCCAGGTTTAGCAGCTTCTGATAAAAGCCTCCAAAAACCATGGATGGTCATTCAGAGATCTCTGGTGTCCAGCACAGCAGCTCTGGGACAGGGACAGCACACCCAGAAAGCTCTGCCCACCAGAATTACCTGAATCACTGAAGGCTGGGTGTCAGCTGGGGCTTAGTATGGAGCTGGGACAACTCCAAGTCTGAGAGTGCAAGTTAAATCAGGAATCTTGGAGCTGACCTGAAATGGGGAGATATAATGGCGTGGACCTGTGTTGGGGGGGGGTGAGGCTGGAGATCAGGGAAAGGTTCTTCCCCCAGAGGGTGCTGGGCACTGCCCAGGCTCCCCACGGAATGGGCACGGCCCCGAGGCTGCCAGAGCTCCAGGGATGCCCAGGGTGGGGCTGCTGGGGGGTCTGTGCAGGGCTGGGGTTGGACTGGATGACCCTGGTGGGTCCCTGCCAGCTCAGAGTTTTCTGTGGTTCCTGATCCTGTATTTCTGTCATTCCCAGTTACACTGGTCACTGCTTCCCGGCCTGGCAGTGCCTGAACACCCAGGGCTATAAAAGCTGGTTCCATGGCAAGTGGATTTAGGGAATGACAACACCAAGAGGATCTAGGAATGACAAAGATGACAAAACAGGCTGTGTGCAGCCCCGAGGTGGGGAGGAGAGAGGGGTGTTACCCAGTTTAGTGATGGCCGCGTCTGAATAGAGCATCTGGATGAAACGAGGCAGCTTCTCCTTCTCCCCCTCGGCCTCAGCTTGCTCGAGGAGCCGTGGCAGGTCCAGCAGGAACACCTCATCCTTCAGTGCAAGCTGCAGGAGGGCGACACGGGGCTTCCCCACCATGCCAAAGGAAGGCTTCCACTCCATGTCCACGCCAACGACCTGGCCAGGCTGCAACACAGACACGTGGAGCCTGGAGAGCCTGTCCAGGACACGAGCATCTCCTGCCCAACACCTGCAGCTCTTTGTGCCAACTGCCACGGACACAGGAACTCTCACAGCACCTGTGCCATCCACGGGAGCCTTCCCTGGCACGATTCCTAACACCTTCCCCAAACCAGACCAGCCTAAAGGAGCCACTGTTCTTGGCCTGGGGAGGGAGACATGGGATGCCAGTGGCCACATCCAGCCCTGTGTACCAGCCTGACATGGAGTTCCAGCTCCCTGACCCTGCCAGGCCAATTCCTGTAACGCTCACCTGCAGCACCTTCCCCCAGCACTGCAGCGTCTCCTCCCATGTCTGCAGAAAGCGAATATTTTCCCGTGGAATAGGAAGTTTGTAATAGTCCTTCTTCTTACTGTCCTCATAATTATCTGCTTTTGTGACCTCTTCTACCCTGCACAGAATCAGATACAACAATTTTAAGCCATGCAATGGGAGGAAATCCTGGAGTGGAGCAAGAGGGGTAAGTTTTACTCCCCTTATTTCACCCTGACCCTCTCCTTCCCCATGACACTCAGCTCTTTCTCAAAGAAAATAAACTAATCAAAAAGATCCAGCTCCCTTGGACAGATCACACATTTCTGGATAGTTTCTTTCCCACAGAGACTTGAAATGGTTCATTATTTGGGAAGCTATTTACCAACCTTATGTTCGGGAGGCTGTGTGCCCAATTTTGCAGCAGAGCAGCTCTCCCTGCACAAGCACTCCTTCCCGTGGGTTTGTGTGCACGGGGAAGTCAATATTTGTGTAAAATATTTAATGAAGGTGTGCAGCCTCAGGTCTCCAGGAGTATTCTCACCTGCAAAGCTCAGGAGCCCCGTGTGGTGTGACCAGAGACAGATGATGTCATTTATATGCTGGTGCCACCTTGTTGTGTGCAGTGTGAACTCCCTCTGGGAACCTGTGGCTTTGTTACTCAGCAGCCAGGGCAGCCGGACTGTTTTATGGGGTTCCGTGGCTCTGCTGACTTTACAGCAGCTACCACAGCGGGTATCATGACTGGATGAGTAAACTGCAGGACAAAGGGTTTATTCATCTGTCCCAGCTCCTCACGCAGGGCAGAGCACACCCTCACCTGCCTTCCCTCCACAGCACAGAGATGCAGTGATGGGTTTTATCTCTGGATGCACGGTCTGTGGCTCAGCCACACTCCTGTAACCACCCCTTTGTGTTTTGAGGGCTTATCCCTCGTGGAAAAACCTCCTGGCTCCCAACTGGCAGCTGCTGCAGCTTCAGGAGGGAGGAGGAGGAGGAGGAGGAGGGCAGCTCCAGCAGTGCTTTGGAGTGAGGCAGGAGCATGTCCAAGACAGACAAGAGTTTCCTGTGCTCCAAAAAAAGCCAAGGACCCTCTGGAGAAGTGTTTTGAGGGTGATTACATCTGTGTTGTATTTCTTGAGGTGACACAGGGCTTGAACAAGTGCAGATCTGCACGAGGAGAAAGAGCAGATCCACAAAACCAGGATCCCTGAACATGAACTGTTCAAGGCCATCTGTGGGACCTTCCCAAAACCATCAGCATTAAAAAAATAATAATTAGGGAAACTTTGACAGATCTGCAATCACCTCAGTAAAATAGATGAATATTTGCACTGTGGATCTGGCAGAGGAAGTGTAAGAACCCCCTGCAGCATGAAGCAATCTCACAGAGCTTCTGTGTACTCAGGATGAGTTTAAAATGCCCCTTTCACACACACTTCCAGGCTTATGACAAAGAAATGCAGCGTGTGCAGGGCCACAGCGGGATCCGAGCACAGGGAGGAGGCCTTTGCACAAGTCTGTCCCCAAGGACGCATCACGGCAGACATTTTAAGCAAATAAACCGTCTTTGTATGACGAGCAATCTGCATGGAAAAGCACCAAAGAGGGGATTTACCTGTCCTGGATGTGCAGCTTTTGGAGCTCCTCAGCCACGGCCCGAGGCAGCATCTCGGGGGGCACCCGGCAGCGCCGCGCCCACCGCGCTGCCCCGCGCGCGTCGCAGTGCCGCAGCAGCGCCTGCACCAGCTGCCCTTGCAGCCAGCGGTTCTCCCCGACTGTGCTCTGCAGGGCAGGGGGAAGGCAGACTGTCAGTGCAATCTCCATCGCGGGGGTTTCTCCCCGTCCCAGGAGGCACCCTCCTTGCAAAAACCTTATTCCTTATGTCTAGTCTGAATTGCCCCTATTTTAGTTCAAAACCAGCAGCTCTTGTGCCGTTGCAACAGGTCCCGCCAAAAACTCTGTGCCCATCTTTTTTATTGGCCCCCTTTAAGTGCTGAAAGGTCCCCTTGGAGCCTTCTCTGGGCTGAGCACCCCCAGCTCTCCCCGCCTGTCTCCAGAGCGGAGGGGCTCCAGACCCTGGAGCACCTTCTTGGGATGGCTCTTAGGGCAGACAGTCCCTGTCTCTCCAGGGCAGACAGCGGCGTGGGGTCTCCTCCATCCTTGGATGTATTTGCACGGATTGTTGGGATTGCCAGACATCCATAGGTGAGAGGAAGGGCACCTCAGCAAAGCTCTCCTGAGTGGTGTTCAGAGGCAGGAAAAGGCTGACACCCCCCTCCAGCCCCTGCCCCAGTGCTGTGAGATGGGGGCTCCAGGACCCCCCCAGCACCAGGCACAGCCGCGGGTGGAGCCCGGGCTGTGGGTGCCACCCTGCACTGGAATTCAGCTGTATGAAATGTGCTGTGCCAGTCCCACAGCCAGCTGGGGTGAACCAGGACTGCATGAAGGAGTTCTTCCCTTTGTGTCTGTGCAAGGCCCCTGTGGAGGTGAGAGCTGGATCACTGCTTTGGGACAAACGTGCTCTCAGGTGTCACTGTGTCACTCCCCGTGCTGGCACCTGCAAACAGGGAGGGCACTTCAGGACATTCCCTGCTCCCAGCTGTTCCCTGGAGGAAGGGAACTCGTGCCTTGGCCCACTGCAGAGCCTGGGGGCACCGGCACAAACTCACACTGCCTGTGGTTTAAACCCAAACCCCAGCTGTGGCTGGAGCATGGCACAGTGCCCACCCTGTCACTTGCAAGGGGCAGTGACAGTCCCCCAGTGACAGCGGGATGCACCAGAGCTCTACTGCCTTGCCCACCTCTGAGAGGTGCAGGTGTGAGAGGAAATACAAGCACAGTGACACCAAGGGTCACACCAGCTCCATGGGGTGGGAGTTCCCCTCCTCCTCCCCAGCCAGTCCCCATGTGCTGCAAACACCCCGGAGCCCCCACAGCCACGTAGCAACTCCTCCTCTCTGACCGACCCCGGATCTGCCTTTGAAGTTAATACTGTCAAGAAAACTGCTAACACAAGCTGAAACCCTACGTGGTGGCCCAGGACCTGTAGCTCTAGGACTGGCACCACAAACGAGAATTTCAGAGGAGTGAGATGCTCAGGTCTGCACTGAAGTCCATCCCCACCCTGCCCAGACCCTGCGCTGCCCACCAGCACGGCTCAGGGGTGGCAGCACCTTGCTCCCTCTCCCCAGCGTGTAGGAACAGCTCCCAGCTGGGTGGCAGGCTGTGGCCATGGGGCCTCATTCCTCACATTCCTTCAGTAACTAGAAGGTGAGAATTTGTCTTCAGAGCAGACCCAGAGATCAGGAAACGAATCTGTTGATGGCCCCAAGGTAAAAAGGAAGGGAAACAGAAAGCCAGGGAGAAAAAAACAGAATGACCCCCGCCCAGAGGTGCAGGAGGGGGCAGAGGCTCAGAACAGCTCAGAGGGATCTGGCACCCCAGGTAGCAGCAGCCTGCTCACAAAAATTGCTGCCTCAGCTCTCTGTCTGCACCCCTGGGACTCTGCCAAATGCCAAACCACAGCTCCTCTCGTGGATGTGTGCAGGAACAGTTTTACTGCTGTTCCCAAGGGGCTGGGGGCACAGCAGGAGCCAGGTCAGCAGGGTAGGGGTCCAGCAGCTCCCCAGGGGCTCAGGTACAGGAGGGAAGCGAGGGAAGGGGCAGGGCAGGAAAAGGACAGGACACGTCCTCCTGCTCTTGCTTCTTGCCCTCTACATCTCCCCCGGCCATGCCAGTCCTGACCTTTGTGCCTCTCTCCCCTCTCTGCCTTCTGTGACTGAGCTCAGCCAAGCACTGAACACGTGGAGAGGGGCTGAGTTAAACCCTCCTGCACATCTGCCAAGCCACTTCTCAGAGTCCTTCCCAAAAAGAACATATTTTCTTACTAACATTGCGGAGCAATTCCCTCTTCTTGCTCCCCCTGTGTCCATCCTATTGTCTTCCTGCCTTTTTTCTAAAACACAAACTCTTTGGGGTTGGAGCTCTCTTCAGTTCACCCCGAGTCAATTCTTAATAAATCTCATTGTGGCAGCTTTATTTCTGGAAATAATGAGGTGCAGATTTTTTTTATATTATTTTAATGATAACAGATTTCTTCTTTCAACCACAAAAAACAACTCTGTAAAGAAGGTTAATCTCTCCAGAGATATCCCATCCTGCATTCTGAAACAGAAAATAGCTTTGTTTGTCTTTTTACTGAGAAAAAGAAAAAACCCAACATTGCTCTAAAGGGGAAAGGCTTCCACCGCAACAGCTCTGCAAGAGGCAAGAATGTGGAAACTTTGGCCCCAGAAGATGTGGGCACAGATGCAGAGAGCAATGTTTCACCAGGGATGACATTTCATGTGCTTTGCTGTCAGTAAATGAACACTTCTCAAGAGGAACCTGGCACGGTTGTTCTGATCAGCATCAGCGGCACCTCCGAGCAGGAAAGGATCCTATAGACCATGAGGCTTGTTTACATCCCTCTTGGAATTCTACACATATCATACATTCTTTAATCCATAGGAGCACACAGAAACCCCTGACACCAACAACAACCCATGATTAAAGCTTTCCACAGCGACGGCTGCAGATTCCCTACCCGTAAATCCTGTTCTCACCGCCAAGGCTTCACAGAGCTCACACCAACCACGCAGGGCAAGCTCAGCAATGTCCTGACCTTAACCCATCAACAATTTCCCCATTGGTACCAATAATTTTGAAACCAAATATCCAATATCTCCTTTGGAAGTCACCCTATCCAACCCCAGATCAGTTTTATCTGTATGTGTTAAGCTCCATTTCAGTCCCATCCAATTCTGCCCTTTGCCTCAACATCTTTTCCCAAAGAGGGACATTATTCACACCACTGACACTGGCTATTTGCAGAGTCAGATTTTAATTTAACTTTTGAATGTCTTGGCCAATTTCCCCTGTTTTCAAGTGCTTCCAGAATCAACAAAAACCCCTCCTGCTAGTGTAGAGAAAATGTCAAGGAGAATATTTTAGAGTCAGCAATTTTAAAGGGGGAAAAAGAAACCCAGACTTGAAAAGGACAAACCCCTGTCAGCAGTGGGGGACACTGACAGCACTGCTGAATTCCCTGTGGTGTGGCAGGCACAGACACCTGAGCTTACACATCCCATGAACATCCCACTGTGGTACTGTCACTGCTGCTTCATTGTATTTGTGCTCGAGGTTTCTGTTTCAGAGTTTCCATCGTTTGTGCTGCATGGGAGATGCTGCAGGGTCACCATCAGATGTCATTGAAGGGAGCTCTTGGAATCACAGAATGATTTGGGCTGGAAGGGACCTTAAAGCCCATCCAGTGCCACCCCTGCCATGGGCAGGGACACCTCCCACTGTCCCAGGCTGCTCCCAGCCCCAATGTCCAGCCTGGCCTTGGCCACTGCCAGGGATCCAGGGGCAGCCACAGCTGCTCTGGGCACCCTGTGCCAGGGCCTGCCCACCCTCCCAGGGAAGAATTGCTCCCTGATGTCTGATCCAACCCTGCCCTCCTTCAGCTTAAGGCCATTCCCCCTTGTCCTGTCAACATCTGCCAATGTAAAGTCCCTCTCCCTCTATCCTATAAATCCCCTTTGAGTCTCACTAGGCCACAATAAGCTCTCCCTGGAGCTTCTCTTCTTTGGGCTGAACACCTCCAGCTCTCCCAGCCTGGCCCCAGAGCAGAGGGGCTCCAGACCATCTCTGTGCCCTCCTCTGGACTCTCCAACAGGTCAATGCCTTTGTGGTGCTGAGGACCCCAGAGCTGGACACAGTGCTCCAGGTGGGGTCTCACAGGGGCAGGGGAGGGGGGAAATCCTCTCCCTTGGGTAAAAGATGCCAACTTTCCCCCCACTCCCTTCTGAGCAAGGTTCCCTGTGAAAGCAGCAGTCACTCGGCCACAGCCACTGCCCACAGCCAGAGCCTGAGAACACCCTGAGAGCACCCTGAGAACAACACCCTGAGAACAACACCCTGAGAACACCCTGCTTTCTCATCACTTGAGCTGCTCTCTCGCTCACAGGCACTGGCCACTGAGATGCGCTGATTTATGAACTGGAGAACACAAAACGGGCTGCACTGAGAGCCCAGCAGCCCAGAGAGCTCACTGCCAGAGCCAGCTCCGAGCCCGGAGCCCTTTGCCACATCAGTGCCGGGGAAGTGGGCTTGATCCTGCTTCGGCAAAGCTTCGGCTCCCTGGGGCATGTTCACACCACCTCGCTGCTGCTTTGTGAATCAGGACACTCAGCTTCCCAGCCTCCCAAAGCCCTTCCAAAAGGCAACTCAGAGGAGTCTAACTTAGGATATCACTGGGAGGGATCAAGGCAAAGGCAACTCTTAAAGTCAGCTTGCCGCTGTACTGGGGCTCCTCACAGGGAGCTGATTGTTCTGGGCGACCTGGAGGAAGCTGCTGGTTTGTGGTGAGCAGCTGAGCAATATTTTGTGACAGGATGCATCTGCTCCACGTTCCTGTGTGTCTCACAGCACCACAGCCAAGGGGCGGCCAGCAGAGTCCCACCATACAGCCTGTCTGCTAAAGCTTTAGGGGTCCCTTCCAACCCAAACCATGCTGGGATTCCAGGAGATGGTCCCTGGGTTGGAGCATGTGGAGAGGCTGAGGGAGCAGGGCTGGTTCAGCATAGGGAAGGCCTGGCTGGCTCTACGGGAGTAGAATCCCCTCTTCAATTTTATCAGGGGGACCATAGAGAAGATGGAGTCAGATCCTCCCAGGAATTCCAGCCAGGCTGAAAAGTAAAAAAGAGGGACAGTGAGAGTGGCTAAACACTGCAACAGGCCCAGAGGGGCAGTGGAACCAGGCAGGGCACGCCAACACCTTGTCCCACGAAGCTGGCCCTGCTCTGAGCAGGAGGGCAGAGATGAGCTCACAGAGAAGAGCGAATTTCAAACCGAAATGAGGCTCTGATTGTGTGATCAGCAGTGCCCTGCATTCCCCAGGCTCATCTCCACAGACAGGCGGCTTCTTGCAGCAACTGCTGCTTTCAAGTCCCAAGCACCTCCCGGGCGAAGAACACCCAGGATCTCATTTACCCAGAACACAGGATGGTCCTGATCATGCTCAACAATACTACACAGAGATCCAAATACATTTCCTGCATTGGGATTCCTTCCAATTTTTTTTCAGGCAGCCCCCGAGGGAAGTAATTAATTTTCAACAGATGAAGTCATCGTGTCTCCAAAATCTGCTCCTGCTGCCACAGATGTGAGCAGGTACAGAGCAGAGGGAAAGAACCAACGCAGCTTTCAAAGGCAGGTCTGGAGAGAGTATTTTCAAAAAAACACTGAGCAAGAGGTTGAGACATTTCCTTCAGCACATTGTTGGACATCCTTCACAGAGCCACAGAACAGATGAACCTGCTGCTGGCAGCAGCTCCACGGCACAGGGCACGGACACTTCCCTCCACAGAGATGAAAGGCTCCACACAAGATGTCTCACTGAAGGGAATCTGGCATGATCATTCCCAGATTTCCCTTCAGTAGCTTCAGCAGTGGATATCAATGTTCCTTGGCTGGACAAAGCACAAATCCAACAGAAATGGAGGGCCATGGAGTGTCCTGAGCTGGGGGGGACCCACAAGGAGCAGAGAGTCCAACCCCTGGCCCTGCACAGACGCCCCAACAATCCCTTCACAACTGAAGGTGCAGTACTCTACAGGGACATTGCTCCCAAGTGCCCAAGGAACCGCCTGGCACAGAATGCCCCAGACACTTCAGGACAGGCTTCTTGATAAAGAGGGCACCATGGTACCTCTGTGAGACAGCAAAGCTCATCCTGACGCTGGATCCCACTCCCCACTGACTGAAAATGCTGTCCTAAAAAACGAGCTTTTACTGCCCAGTTTGCCACCGCTGCTGCACAGAAGGATTCAGGGAAGGAATCTTGTCCCCTTGCTCCTGTCACTGCAGACTTCAGACAGACCCCCAGGGGAAGGCAGCCTGGGGATCTGCTGGGACCAGTCAGCAGTGCCTCTTGTCTTTGGGGCCGCTGATCAATTCCCGGTCTTGTTCAGCATAGCCTGACACTGTGGGCACTTCCCAGATCAGAACCTCTTATTTGAACGCACAATTAACTCGTTTTCCTCAATTGCATCCCACAGCTCCAGGTATGCTGATACACAAAATCACAATCCACCTGCAACAGGGAATGGCACAGGTGCAGCTCTGCAGTGAGCTGCAGTGTCAGAATAACCTCGTTAAAATAACCTTTGTTTGAAGAGAAACGTAACTGTATGACTTCCATAAACCCCCCAAAATACAATTCCATAAAAAATAGACAAGGGTAACTTTACCCTACTTGCTTTTTCAGATATAATTTGTTTTTCCTTCTTTTCTGTGTGAAGTCTATCCCAAGGGTCTGTGCTTCCTCCCAAAATCCCCTTCTCACAACCACCACAGAGGCACCTTCTGAATTCCAGCCTAACCCTGGCCTCAGAGCTGTTGAATATTATTCATCCCAGGGATCAGCAAAGGACCAAGGACTTGGGCTGAATACATAAGCCCCAGATTTTTGATATGCTTCCAGATTTCTCACACCTCGGTCCCACGATGGCAGGCTGGAGATATTTTCTGGGAGCACTCCAGCACTTGGCAAGACTGAAGATGAATGAGGATGGGGAAATTGGCCAAACTCTTTCAGAGCAGAGTAGTGTGTTACTTATCACAGTAGGTGCTTTGTCTGAGCCCAGTGACACACTGCATTGAAGACAAACTGGCAACCCTTATCTTCCCAGTGTATTTTGAAGTAGCATTTATCTCCCTGCCTTTTGTCATCGTGTCACACACACACGAACAAAGGGTCAGGGGCCAGTGGCAGATCCCGCTCTCCAGTTTAAGGAAGTGAAGGCTCCCATCGTGTACTGGGTGACCTGCACTGCTGCAGAGCCTCACTGAGCCTGGGCCTCCTGTGACCAAACATCGTTTCTCTGCTCTTTCCAGCCTCAGAAGGTTTTTACAATCCCAGCACTTCCATCAATGTTGTACAGAAGCCACCATCCCAGAACTCCACTCTGGTTTGTATCCTGGAGCACAGAAGCCTGCACAAGGAAAATACAGCTCTGTGCTGAGCTCTGGGGCTGCCTGAAGGGTGACTGTCCAATCTCAGCATTCCGAATTCCAGCTCAGCAGAAGCGTGTGACATGGGCTGGTACTGCAGGATCTGTCTGCAGGAATTCCACAGAGAGGAGTTCCACGTGCTGCCAGAGCCGGGCCCACTGTGGGGACAGGGACAGAGCCCTGCGGCTCCGGGTGGCCACAGGGCTGCCACAGCTGCAGGCGTGGGAAGGGAAGGAGTGAAACCACTGCCTCTGTGCTCCTGCTGGCACCTGAACTCACGGGGTGACACCTCACCCGCTCGTCGGGATGTGCGAGAGCCGAAGCCACCCCAGCGCCCTCCCGCTTGGTTTGGAGCCCTGGCATTAACCAGTGTGCAATTAACCCACCAGTAACTCCAGTAAGTGCTCCCATACCCAGCCACATACATAATGAGAATCCATAGACTCCATTTAGGAAAAAAGTCTCCTCTTTTTTGTTTAGGAAAGTCTTCGAAGTAAATAAGCAGAAATCCTGACAATGGAAATACTTGCTCAGGAGCACAAACTCTTCCCATCATTAGTGTATGGAAGAGATGCCCAAGGGACAAACGTGGGTTACCATTGATTTCTGTTTTGTTGTGCCCAAACCTCCCTGGCTCAGAGCCAAAGCAATAATCAGTATCTGTGCAGGATCTTTCCCAAAAGCAAAGCTTGGCAGTAGATTTTTCTCTCCTTTAATCTCTTTTGGTACACTTCAGCTCCTGGTGGTTTTTGTTCTGAAGGAGAAATGCTTGAGAGGGTTGACTGAATGAACTCTGAAATTCACACCCTGGCAAATTGGACTGATTTCCTAAATCCATAATTACAACATTCCTCAGAGATATGCATTCTTTCAGAGCGAACAAGGGAAGATTAGTTTCCTGTTTCTTCCCATTTACATGACTTCTCCGTCAAGGGGAACTTTTTTGGTTTCTAAACAATCCTCTGTTTATATGGTTCTCTTCTTGGCAGGGAACTGGGGAACTAATCTTGCCTAAAAGTATAATACAGCCAAACTATCAATTGCCAGCAGCCTGATTATCTGTGTGCAAGGCAGCTGATTTGCACAGGCTTTAGAAGCCAATATCTATCAGTGAGCACTCAGGGACCGATCGATTACAGAGGGTTTAAGTAAGCTGGGATGATTATGGAATGACTGGATCGTTTTACTGCTGGCTGAGTAAGAAGGGCAGAGAGGGTCTGCGTGTGTGAAGGCTGAAAACTTCAGCGGCACTGGGCAAACGGAGCCCCCACGCCTGCACAGCCCCAGCTCACAGCAACTCCCGCGGGGCTCCGGCCACGGAGCTGCAGGTGAGAACTGCTCCCACCTGCAAACAGAGGATGCAAGCAGAGCCCTGCTGTTTGCTTTGGTTTGGTTTTTATCAGTGAATCCATCCTCTCCTTCTGTGCTACCCTGGGAAGCACCAAGCTCCATGTCCCATCTTCCCCCTGCCTTTCCCCATTTGGCTGCACAGGCCAAGGTCAGGGCTCTTGACAGGGTTCCCTTGGCCCTGGAGCAACAGGAACGTGAGGATTTGCCTGTTTGAAGTGAGCCTGTCCTCATTTTCACTCTGTGGGATACAAACAGGAGCTGGGGTTGTTCAGCTGGGAGAAGAGAAGGCTCTGGGGAGATCTTGTTGTGGCCCTTTGGTACCTGAAGGGAGCTTATAGAAAAGACAGTGACTTTACACAGACAGTGACAGGGTGAGGGGGAACAGTTTTAAACTGACAGAAGGGAGATCTTCATTAGATATCAGGGAGAAATTCTTCCCTTTGAGGGTGGGGAGGCCCTGGCACAGGGTGCCCAGAGCAGCTGTGGCTGCCCCTGGATCCCTGGCAGTGCCCAAGGCCAGGTTGGACACTGAGGCTTGGAGCAGCCTGGGACAGTGGGAGGTGTCCCTGCCATGGCAGGGCTGGAATGAGATGTTCTTTAAAGTGCCTTCCAACTCAAACCAGTCTGGGATTCTGCGACTTTAACCCTGTAGCTGCTGCAGTTTGCAGTCAGTAACAGGTATCCTGGACACTACTCCTGATGTTGATTTAAGGACCTGGTATGTTCCACACATTCCTATAAGGTTTTGCATGATCATCATTCCTGTATAGTTTCCTACTCCTAGGATGCTTTTCCCACTTGGCAGAACTAAACCTCCCCCAGCACACCCCAGTGGAGCTGAACAGCTCACTGATGCTCTTAACTCCTTAATCTAACCCTGACCTCTCAACCCACAGCCATAAGCCAATTAGCTCTTCTTTATACCATACCAAATCTCCTCCTGATGAAGCTGTGCTGCCGAGTGAATGCCTGCTAGTGACAGAAATGTAATTACAGTGCTTAGCAGCACGCTGGCCCTGGCTGGTGGCAGGGGGCTAAGGTCAGAATGCATCTCTAACACACCAAAACAATTTAAAGGAGATTTTTCCCCCCAGTGTGTTCTCTCCAGTTTCCTCTCTTCACTCTCCAGTACTTAATTCGTTTGCACATTAAGGCTATTTGGCCATCAGTTTTAAGACCGAGGTCCGGAGCTTTCCAAGGATCCCTTGCCAATCCCTCCCTGAAGCAGAAGCAGACACCCAGCTCATGTCAATCCCCAGCTTGGCCCTGTAGATCCACGCTTCAGTAAATGGGGGCTGATTTTCCAAAGTTATTGAGCAAACACATCTTACATCACTCCAGAGAAATTTTTGGCTGACTTTTAAAATTATTTTGGACATTTTTGACAATTTGGTAGATTGGACAGCAAATGATGGCAGCTTGTCTTGGCTTCTTTGTACCTACTGTAATATTACACTAGAATTCATCAGCATCTTTGTGCTTAACCACAATTTATTTATCTAGCAATGGCTGGATTTGTTATAAATAAAACTACCACAATTACACACCAGCCCTCCAAGTCTTAGAGAGAATCAACACAGCCTCAGCCATGCAGGAAGGAGCTGGAAGTATTTACATTTAACTGTACATGTCATCCTTCGATAGACTCTCCTTTAGTGGGGAGGCTCGGAGCACGCTGCATGTTTGGCTTTTCCTGTGTGCTTCTCCCACAGCAGCTGGGGGTTTGTTCCATGCAAAGTTCCCCTTCCTTTTAGCCCAGCAGTGCAAACTTCATTAGCACAGGTGCACATTTGCCTGCTCTCCATCCCGAGAGCAGAACACAGCTGCAGAACTGAACCACAGGGTCACGGAATCAGAACATCCTGAGCTGGAAGGGAACCGCAGGATCACCGAGCCCAACTCCCGGAATTATGGAATGCTGTTCCTGAGACAGGCACACACGTGCCTGTTCTCTGCACCAGCCCCATCAGTCATCCTTTTGCTTTCCAGTAACTCTGGTGTTATTTCAGCTTCCAATCAATATATGACCCCACTGACGAACTGAGCTGAAAAATGGGAGGAGGTTGATACTTTGCATCCCACTTTTCCGCCTACTACAAACTCCAGTTTGTCCATGGTTTAATATTCCCTTTAAACCGCATTGTGGCTGTGTGTTCTCCCCAGAGACCTCCAACAAGAATAGTGAATCCAAAGAAAATGGCACAGGGAAAAAGCAGGAGGAGTGTCAAAGCACTGTCACCCCCACTGAGCTCCTGTCAGTCCCTGAACAGGGGACAAAACGCAGGGACAGGAATGGAAGGAGAAATGGGAGCAATAAGTAGACACTGGGGGAAGAAAGGCTGCCAGTTCTGACCTGAAACAAGGCAATTCCCCCAGTCCTGACTTCCCAAGAGAGACAGCAGACTTTAAACCTGTCCCTAGTCCAGGTATAAATACCAGCTGTTCTGCAAAGGGGAAAAGTCAAATCAAACCTCTGTTTTGCAATGGCAGCTGTTAGGGAGCTGCTTAAAGCTGTGGAAAGATAAATGGAACTCTTTTGCAGATGGTTGAACTGGCAAGGCAAAAGCAGACCAGGAGCAGCTCCTGCATATTCACACACACCCCCATACTGGGAGCTACTGGGCTCCAGTGGCTCAGCACCTCAGCACAAGCACCACGAGCAGCAGCACTGGTGGAACTGTGAACATTTATTTCAGCTGATGATTCCTTCCTGGGACTTCTAAGGCCAGAAGGAGCAAAACAATCACCCACTGGTTTAATTTCCTGCTAAAGAAGTCTGTAAGTACTAACAGGGCACTCCACGCATCAGCTGGTTAAACTCGTTTGGGTTTCCACCTTCCAGGAAAAAACCAGTCTGCATTTGACATTTGAGTGATGAAATCCATCCCATCCCTGAACAAACACTTCACTCCAACCAGAGGGAAAGATGGTTTTGTGTGCAGCCTTCTACTGAGAGACACGTCAGTTATGAATCACCTCTGGAGCATCCTCCCATCTGCACTGCACACACTGCTTCACCCCCTGTGCATGTTCAGCTCCTCACACTGCACAGATGTTGCTGTACTCAAAACAACTGGAAAGTTTCCCTTAACTCAGGGGTTCCAGGGAAGGACACTGGATGTGGGTATTTGCAAAGTGGTCTTTTTGACTCCTTGTCCTTATTCAAGACTCCCCAGAGCAGGAGTCCTGGCCAGGTGTTCTGGCCACAAAAAAACCTTTGAAAAAATAAATTGCATTCTTCCCTTTAAATTCCCCTTAAAATTCTCTCCTTGAGTGTAACAGCTATTACATTTTATTCCAGAGGTAGCTGTGTTTTAATTGAGGTCAAAATGGTCCTGCACAGAAAGAATCTTGGCATCAGCCACTGCCATTTAGAAATTAATTGGTCACATAAATAAGATTACATCAACTCCTTGCTGCAGTATAAGGTAATTTACACCTATTAAGTACCAGGAATTGTCAAAGTTTTTCCAATGTATTGCACAGAAAGAAGGGCAGATTTCTGAATTTTATCTGAAAGCAGCGTAACAACCCTTGAACTGTAGAGTACTGGAGTTCTGCATTTCCTAGGAATTACCAGCATCTGACCCCTGCTCACCCAGAGAAGGAGCTGGCACAGGGCTTGATTTTCGTGGTCAGAAATTTTAAAATAAATAAGTTATCTCAGTGTCCCAGCTGGAGGAGGACAGAGATCAGCTGCAGGCTCTCCCTGTGCAGGACACGGGAAACAGCTGCCCCCAGGGCCCATCTCTGCATCCCCACAAGCCCAGAAGAGACTGAGGAGCTGCACAGCAGGGGCCTGAGGACAATGAGGGCACTTTTCTGGGAGGTGTATCCCTGTACCCTCCTCTCAAACCACACACCAAAGTCAGAGCAGTCCCAACCAGTGCAGTGTCAGGGAATCCTGGAATGGTGAAGTGGCACTGGATGGGCTTTAAGGTCCCTCCCAACCCAAACCAGTTTGTGATCCTGTGAAGCTCCAAGTGAACTTTGAACCTTTCAAAACCAATAAAGTCCTGGACAACCTTAGTTTTTGCACTGAAAACCAAAACTTGCTCCAAGATCCTTCCTTTATTCCCTCCTTCCCCTGCCAGCAGCAGCCACCAGCCTGCACAGGTTATTTCAGCTTCCTGCAGATGCACAGGTACAGATTCCCATTGCTTTCAAGTGATGCCAGAGACAGGGATCTCTGATAGCACCGAGCCAGGCTGATAAGAGGCAAGTTTCAGCACCACTCGGCTGATAATTACACAGTTGTGAAAAATACATCAGTTGGCAACAAGCAGGAAATAAAAAGTTTGCAATCCTTTGGAAAGCAAAGACAACCCTCTGCCCCAGTGCAGGATGCAGCTCTGTGCTCTCAGGGCTTAGCAGGCACCACACGTGCACTTCCCAGAGATATCCTGAGCCTGCTGCCTCCAAGGAGGGAGACAGGGGAGCTTTATCCCACACTCCACCACCAGCAGGAACCCCTTCCCCACACACACCAAAGCACATCCCAAAGTGAGAATCATGGGATCATGGAATCTCCTGAGCGGAAGAGACCCCAAGGATCCCTGTGTCCAGCCCCTGGAGCTGCACAGGAGAACCCAGCAGTCCTGTTGTTTTGCTGGTGTGTCCAAACAGGGCCTGAGCCCTCAGATCCCTGAGCTCATCAGCCTGGCCCACCACCCCTCAGAGCCCACACCGACCCTTCAGATGGATTTTCAGAAGTCCCTAAAGGCTGCAGAGGGGTTACAGAACAGGAGCAAACACTCAGCACGAGGCTGCAATTCCATAGGGAAATCACAGACACATAAATAACCACTACTGGTGTATCACCATGGAATTTTGTGCTGTGTCATTGTCACGTTTGTATTTATTGTAGGATCAGGCCAAACCATGACTGCCTGAACTCTTTTGTTTATACACAAGAAAAACCCACCCTTCTCCCTTCTCTCCATGCTGTTAAAATGACTTGTGTCCTGCAGCACAAGACAGAGAGTTCACAACATCAAACAGTCACCTCTTGACAATGGTCAGAGCGTGCACAGGGAATCTCATGTTTACCCCAGTTTCCTCACACACCTTGCCAGCTGCTGAAGAACAGCCTCTTTTCCCCCTTCCTCATCATTAATCAGTGTGAATACTTGTAGTGTTCACTTACAAGTAAGTGCAGGAAAGTAAAAGAATGTACCTGATAATCTTATCTAAATCACAGAACCACAGAGCCATGGGATATCCTGAGCTGGAAGGGACCCACAAGGATCATTGAGCCCAACTCCTGGCCCTGCACAGACACCCCAACAATCCCCCCCTGTGCATCCCTGAGAGTGTTGTCCAAACGTTCTAGCTTGGCTCCAGCCAAACTAAAGCATTTTCAAAGACATAAAAGAAATTACAATGTAAGTGTTCTCCCTTGCCCTTCCCTGCATTTACAGTTTTGCTTCCAAAGTGTTGAGAAAGTGCAGAACTGTGATAGCAGGACTACAATAGCCAGAGCTGGACATGCCGAACATCTTAAAATAACCTCCAAGCAAATAACCCAGCAAAAGCAGGAGAGGGAAATCCACACTCACCTGAATGTGGTCTGCCCAATTCTCCTCAGTCATGGTTTTCTGAAAAGACAAAATCACTCCTGAGCCATCTTAGGAAAGGGAGGATGTTCCACACAGCAAACTAGAAATGAACACCCCGTTGTCCCCAGTGGCATCACCTGAGACCAAGGAATGCACCCTGAGCACACGGGGCACCTCAGCTCCTCAGTGTCTCCAGCTGGGGCATGGCAGGACAACACAGCTTGGAGGGGGAATTCGGGGAACTCTCACACCACAGCACAGAAAGCATAAAAATCCATATGCAGTTTGTCCCCAGACTGCTCATCTCCCCAGGCAGCCCATGGGGAGCCATCCCAGCAAGGGAGGGATCTCGGGGATCATCTGCAAGGCTGAGCCTTCAGAATATAAAAATACAGTTTTTCTCAACAGCCAAATCATGAAAAATCCTCTGGAATCGTGAGGTCTGGGAAAGGAAGCTGATAAGTTCATATTCCCATTCTAATGCAGTTCAGGGCCAAACCTGGGGAGAAGGTCGGGATGGGACCTGCTCTCCACTCTGCCAAGAACTGCATGAGACCCCCCGTGAGTCTCCCCCCAGAGCTGGCAGAGGGAACAGGGAGTGTCAGAGCCACTTGTATGGAAAGGTACAAGAGCAAACAGGGAGTAAGAGCCTCAAAGGAAACAGCTTTGAGATATCCAAGCCTGTAATTTAAATATTAGTGAGATACAGGAGCCATTTAACCAGAGCTCAGAGACAGCTGAGAATGGTAAACAGAGAGCACCAAAGAGCTCTCAGAAGAAGGGACTGTGTCCAGAAGCAGCTGCCAAATGTACCTTAATGGAAGTAACTGGCCAGCTTGGATACTTTAAATCCAGCAAATTCTCCAAAACAAAGGAAGTGGAAGGCCAGAGAGAGCAGAACACCAGATCACGAATCCATTTCCCTCTGCTAAACAAATACACCTGGAGAAATGCTCTCTGCTCTCTCTGTGGATGACCAAGCTCCCCACAGTGATGTCATCCAACATTACAGCTCTGAGGTGCAGGAGGCTGAAGTGCTCCATCCTCCCCAGCCTCCTGGCAGTGGGTTTGGCAGGCAGCAGAGACAGATCAGAGCCTTCTCTGATGGACTGGGAGGGCTTGGGAGCAGAACTTGAAAAGAAGCTTGATCATAAACTGTTGATGCATTTTGATTATCTCAATTAAGTTATTCAAAATGTAAATGCAACAAAAATCCTCATTCCACGCACACAACACAGCACGTACCTCAACAAATCTCTTGTAAAAGAGGTAATTCAGGGTTCTCAAGTGCCGCTGATTTATGACATTAGGGCAGAGAGCTGAAAGAAGGAAAAAGACATTTAAGTACACAGCATTTCCTGGAAGTTTTACTGTCTAGACATTACACTTTTCCTTCCCCAGTGTCAGACTGGGTTTGTGGAAGGCAGGATGCCCTCACACTTGGAACAATGAGGGACAGACTCACACATTGTCAGCTTATCTCAACTATATCCAGTTATTTACACTTTCATCCACACAGTGATTAGCAATGCTAATTCTCGGGTCTGATATCTCTGCCTCCACCACCCCTGATCGATAAGATCCACTCCCTGGTTCAATATGCTCCACAGTCAATGACTTCACACCTTTAATTAGGCAGCATCCTCACATGGGCACCACCTCAGTCTCTGGAGGCTGCATTCTTTCGGGTTTAATTGGACCCTGTGCTGTTAATTCATTGAAGCAGTTGTGAACAGCTCACTCAGGATGTAAACTTGTGGCTGAAGTTTATCCGATAAAACACAGATCCATGACAGGGACTCCACGTCCACACAAAGAGGGTGGGGAATATTGTTTTGCTGAGCTAGCAAGCCACAGTTGTTGTTATTATTTTTACTGCTGTCATCTTCATTAGATATGGCTCGTTACAACTGCAAAACCCAAGATCTTCACAGAGCACCTTGTTTTGAAATCCAGTGCAAGGAGCAATAAAGGCACGAGATAAAATACATGCACTGGCATTAGCACAGGTATCTGTCAGCTCCTGCTGGATGCCGGGGTGCCTGTACAGGGAAAGGCTTCACCAAAGCCTTCCTTGGGGTTTCAGTGGCTAAAACCACCTCACTGGGAGCCAGAAGGGGCAGGGCCAGCAACCAGAAACAGCCACAGAGAACAGGAATGGGAAAATTCTCTGTAGCCTCCCTTGAATTAGCCTCCACAAGGAGAAACTGCTCCCTTATCCCTCTCCATGCCCCACACAGGGCATGACCGAGGACTAAAACCCAGGAGAAGAAAGGGTGATCTCTGGATACCAGGGCCTGGGATCGGAGGGGTATGGATTCATGTCCCGCTCGTTGCAGCTGCTCCTCAGAGTGCCCTGAAGCATCACCTCAGAACCTGAACGTTTCCATCTCAGACAGAAATGGTTAAAGCTGCCATTTGTAAGTTAATCTTCCACAGTGTGACAACAGATCCTTCCCCTCAAAGCAGAGGAGATTACTGCAATTATCACGCAGGATATTGCACCAGTAAATACGGTGATCTTTCCTCTGGATATTATCCCAATATCTGGAGGAGAAATCATCAGTTCATGGAAAGGAACACTCTCTAAAGAATGCAAGATCAACATAAAAATTAGTAACACCACCACCTGACTTAAAGCTTTCAAAGCACTTCAGACGGAACCATGGCATGACCCCTCCAGACCGCCCAAAAGATCCACTGAACAGCTTTTTCTGTGAGCTTCTGAAGGAAATATCCAGCTGTGGCTCGCCTGTGCAGATGTGGGGCCAGCTGTGGCTCACCTGTGCAGATGTAGCAGAGCCAGCTGTGGCTCACCTGTGCAGATGTGGGGCCAGCTGTGGCTCACCTGTGCAGATGTGCCGAGCACAGCCAGCTGTGGCTCACCTGTGCAGATGTGGGGCCAGCTGTGGCTCACCTGTGCAGATGTGCCGAGCACAGCGCTCTCCTGCCCTCTGCTGCCCCGCAGCGCGGCGTTCCCGGCAGCGCGGGGCCGGGCGGGGGCGGTCACACGGACGGAAATCCCACGTTAAACCAGACGGACAACCGGGTGCTCGAGCGAGGGGAGCACTGCTCTTGGTTCACGTTAAAAGCCTTTGGAAGCCCACGGCAAACGCTCGCTCCCAGCGCTCAGAGCTGGAGGTGCTCGTGTGTCCCTGCCCCGGCACAGCCCCACCGCTATCGGGGCTCTCAGGTGCCACCTCTCTCCGCTCTGTCACTCCACTCTCACCTCCCGCACTGGCACGGGGGCACTGAGCCCGACAGATGAGGCTGTTACACTTCCCAGGGCAGGATCCTTTCTACCTCAGACTTGGGAATTGTCAGTGAAAAACATCACTGAGCTCTCTGTGTGTCCTGGCTGGGCCAAACCACAGCAGGGAACAGACTCAACCATGTCAGCCCTGGGAAGGGGCTGTTCCCTCACCTCTGAGATCTGTTTTGACTGAAACTTGCATTTGTAAAGTCGATCTCACAGGGTCTCCAAAGACTGTTAAGTAATTAGCTTGGAAAAGCTACAGGCTCGTTAACCCAGAGCACACTGACCCAGGTGTGAGGAAAGACTCTATAAACCTCAATTTCCTCAATCACACACCACTTCTGCCCAACTTCTTCCTTCCCCAATAAGGGTAATTAAATGAAATCCACACACAGTTTATTGGGACACCTTTGGGACTCAGCAGAAAATCTCCCACTTCCACATGCCCTGTTTGGGAGTTAACAGGAACACAGCTCTGAAAAAGAGGATGGCTTTTTTTTTTTTTCCCCTGAGGTGTGAGATCTTTTTTATATTGGGCCACCTCCTGTCTGGCTCTGAAATTTAGGGCTGGCAGTTCCCAGGAGTGTTACAGATCTCAGTACTGAGGGACACCTCAACCTTGCTTGGCAGCCAGTGAGATTTACTGTGAGTGGGCAAGAGTGAGCTCAGGGAGTGCAATCTCCAAGTCGATTTGGAACTGCAAGAACTGAGTCACACATTGCCTTCTCATACCCAGAAACCCCATCCTCCTCCAGCCCTTCTCACCAAAGCCACTTCCCTCCCTGCTGCTGCTCTCAGGCTCTCACAGTGAGTGGGAGCCACAGGGAGGAGGAGACCGAAAGCAGCCGCAGCATCAGACAAGCCCAGGTGAGGTGACAAGAAGTGTGAGCTCTGCCTCACCACCAGCTTTTGGGGGAGCTGCTCAGAACAAGATAAATGAGTGTTTCTTTTATCTGTATGTTTTGCCCAGCCTGCTGACTTTTTGTGTACTTTTTCCTCCCAGTCAGACTTGCTTCCACCAAAGAACGGAGAAAGAACACCCAGAAATTCAGCAGAAGGGAGGGAGAGATGGGAAGACAAAGAAAGCCACATTATTCCAGCCAATTCAGTTGCAGCACAACCAGCACTAAGGCAGCAATTCCTCTGCAGGTATCCATCCCCTTCCAAAGCACTTCAAAGGGAACTGACAGCCACAGTTCAGCAATGTGTGAATTCCTGCTCGTAATTACACGTGGCACGATGTAAAAAATGAACCCCAACTGTCCTGCGTGGGGCTGTGGCACTCATCCAGCACTGGCCTTAGCTGAGGTCCAAACCAGTTGCCAGCATCCCCTCTCCCACCAGCAGAGGTGGGCAGCCCTCCTGAGCAAGGACTTCCCCTGCACTGCAGACACTGCAGTTTGCATGGGAGAAAGGTCTGGAAGGACACTTGTCTGGAAGGAATGGGATCTGTGTTTACCTCAAGGAACCTCCTCACCAGTGAATGGCAGTGGAGGAACCTCAAGATCCGGCCATTACTATCAGCAGCTGCAGCATCTGAAAGCATCGCCAGGTCGAAGCACGCTGCATCCCACTGAGCGCACCTGAGCCCAACACGTGCTCCTCTCCCAGATTTTTCTTTTCTTTAATTATCGTTTCTCAGGATTTTGCATGTGAACAGTTATATCATTTCACCTCCACCATTACATCATACCCTTGGTGGAGCTTTCATAAGGAAAGAGGAACAACTCATTTCTCTTTACAGATCATCAAACACAGCCGACTGAATGCCCAACGTTGTCAAGGAGGGAAAACTACTGAAAACTAATGAACTCCTGGGAAGCTTTTAATTTCTAAATAAACCATCCCCATATGTCTCAGCTTTCCCACCAGTGTGCTGGGTTTAATTATATCCACTTTTCCTCCAATGAGAGTTTGCAGGGTTTATCTTGTTAACTTTTGAACACCAGTCTGAAGATGGGAAGATTAATATGCAATGGTGTTCCTGACAGGCGTAATAAGCCCTCAGTTTGCGGTTAGAAAACCCTTTTCAGTCCAAGAAAAGAGAATTGCATACCTTGGGTTGATGATGGGAACCTTTGCAGGGTAAAAGCTAACGTGCACCTAAAGGGGTCTGGTGCAAGGTCCCAAAGAGAAGGCAAAATCCCTGCTAAGAACCAAAGCAAAGCAGATTTTGCTAGAGAGCTGCTGGTGAAGTGATGGAAAATGTGCCACTTCTCTTGCAAGGCTGCAAGAGCCTTAAAATTCACCCCCACCAACCCTAGTTTATGCAAAGAATACAAAGGGCTGTGAGGCTCCTGCTTCCCAAGGGTTATCTCCTCGCAGCTGACACGCCCGCAGCTCAAGAAAACAGATCCCCAGTGAATAATGACTTGCCTCTTATGTGAGAGGAATGGAGTCATAACTCAGAGCTGACCATGGTGTGTTTATGCAGAGCCATGCTGAGGTCAGGATTTATTTCAGACCGTGGCAGAAGCAGTCTATTAGTCACCAGCACTTCATTCTTCGACAGCACAAAGTGATAATTCCCATAACTTACCAGCTTTGTTTTTCAATATCATTAATTAAACCCTGAAATTCCCCAGGATAAATGACAGCAGAGATTCCTTGATGAACATGGAAGACAAATTGACTCTGTCTGTTCTTTACTACTGAGATAACTCCACAGTATGTTGCAATATCCCATACCTGGGTCAACGCTGAATCTCTCCAGGAGCCTGAAGACCAGCTTGCTGAGCACTCTGCGGTTAAATTTTTCTGGTTTGTACCTGGACAGGCCTTGATATGGTCTGTAACAACACCAGAAAGACACATCTGTGGCAAAAGGATGTTTCCCAAATAGCAGATATTTAACAGCAGAGGGATTGGGGTTTGCTGGATGTTGGTAAGGACAGGCCCTGCCTTCTCCAAGGTACAGTGAAAAGCCAACAGCACAACCACACAAATTTCAGTCAATGGCCTGAAGCAAGTCCAGAGGCTCATTTTAAAGAAAGTGAGCAACTCCTTTTCATCTCTTTTTCAGAGCTGACAGCAACTATTGCAGCTACAGTGTGACTCTGACTGTGCTGCTGGCTCTGAGTGACAGGAGTTATTCGAGTGAGAGGCAACTCAGAAATGAAAGCACACACCATGTGTTGATGAGCACAGGAAGGTTAACCACTTGCATCTCTTGTTCTTCTGCCACTTCAGCACAGTGTTATCTTCCTGCCAAACCTGCACAACTGATACTGAAAGTCACCCTTGTCTGCAGCAAAGCAGAGAGGCCGACTGCTCCAAGCTCCGCGGGAAGCTTTGATACTGCTCTGCTGCTGGAGTGTCCTGCACAGGTTTCATCTGCACTCCTGGCAGGAATGGAGCATCTGTCAATAGCAAGGATTACTCTGTCCTACAGGCTGGGGCGTTGGAGGAGACTCTGGCGCAGCCACCAGAATTTTCCCTTTTTCAGCCGAAAAGTCAATATATTGCAGTGCCTTGTGCTGGGACACGATCCCAGCCAGCCAGCCAGGGGACAGACACAGACACAGCCAGGGGACAGACAGACTGTGCTCTGATCCCAACACAGCCAGGGACAGACACGCTGTGCTCTGGCAGCACCTTGGCCCCAGCTGTTCAGAAGGACAAGTGTTTCTACCTTGTGATGTCTCTGATGTTGAAGCTGGGGTCACACCACGTGTCCAGGGTCTGCAAGAGCTTCCTCTGGAGCTCGGGGTATTCTCCCACATAATCTTCCACCAGGTTAGCTTTATCCTGGAGCAGCAGCGGGGTGCACATCTAGGAGAAGAAATTACACTGAAAGCACCATGCCCTGCCTTTAGTCCCTGTGGAGCACAAGAGCAAATCCCAGCCCTGCCCAAGCCACCAGTGCTGCCCACAAGTCCTGTGACATCTGTAACACAAATGTGAGCAAAGCTTCAGTGCAGCAAGGTACTGATCTCTGCCTCAGTGATGAGCACAGCCAGGATTTGTTACAGCAGTGGCTGCAGCCAGAGAAACCAGGCAGGAGGGGAGACGGGGTCTAACAAAACACACTCCGTGCCTAACGTTGATGTAAAGATATATCAACAACACAACAGGGACTTCTTGGGAATGGAGCAAAGCCTCAGGTGAAAGGCAGCAGGACTTGGAGGGCCCTGATGGATCTCCTGCTGAACAAAAGGTGGATCTGATGACAGAGAAGCCTGCAGAGAAAATTACTCACCTTCTCTACATCTTGATCTGGCTGTAATTTCAGCTTAATACTCAGTATGGCTGCCTAAAAAACATGAAAAAAAGTTGTGTATTTAGAAGAATCCTACAGTAGATAAATGGGCGTTATTCCAAAGTGAAGTAAAAACACTGTTATACACATTTTTAATGTGTTAATTGTTTCTGTTACATTGTCAAGCACAAATCCTGCAAGCATTTAGCCACGTTCATTCCACAAATGTACAAGAACACTCCTGGCAGAGCTGCATATCCTGAGTAGCAACAGCCCCTGGAGCAAAAATTAAAGATCAAGTAGTTGGACAGAAAGAAAGTGAAGCACTTGGACACAACCAGCAGGGATGGATATTTCCTATCAACGTCGGGGTAAAAAGCACCTGACCCACCACACCTTTCCGAGCTAACTTCATCAGTCTCAGCTGCCTCTGAACTCACCCCATCACTGGCAGCACGTGTTCTGCAGAGCCAGACAAGCACCACAGACACCTCACAGCTCATCCCTGCTCACAGCAGCAGTGGGGAACGTTCCTTTCTGGGGAATTCTTGCCTGTATTTCACCCACAGCATCACAGAGTGCGCAACAGCAGGGAACCAACACACATCACAGGAGCTCAGCTGCTCAATCCTACTGCCCCAGTTAGCAGTGGGTAAACACCACTTTGTTCGTTTTGTTTTGGTTTGGGTTTGGTTTTGGGGACGTTTGGGTGGTTTAAGTTTTTTTTAACACTATTTCATTGGAAGTCCAGGCTTCATCTTCAAAAGAGAAATCAAGAGAAGAGCTTTAAGTGGCAAAAAGAGGAACCACCATTAACACAGACTGAACAGAAAGGCACATGAGCATTGCTCAGCCCAGCTAAACCTCAGCCAAACCTCTCCCTTACTTGAGACTTTATAACTATTCCACAAGTTAGAGGCAAAGAGCTGCTTCTTTCCTCTCACATTATCAGCTTAACATCTCCAGTTGAAAGCTGCTACTTCTGGTGTGGACCTGAAGAAGGGGTTTGGGTTTCCAAAGCTTTGGCAGCTGGTTTTGTTTTCCTCCCAGCTCCTAATTTTGCTGAATTAAAAGAAATCATTAAAAAAAAATTTAAAAATGCAACTCTGAAAGCCTTGTTTCACCATTTGATCTCATTAGTACCTCCTATTGTAGCCTTAGTTTTAACTGCAACATCCAACAGCTCCCTAATAGCTTTTTAATGTTCAGATTAACCTAATTGCAGCACTGTTATCTGCATAGCAGAGGTTTATCTCCAGCTCTACGAACTGTACAGGTGACTTAATCAGATGAACATGCCTGGTGTCAGGTTGGGTTTTCCTCTTCCCCTGGTTGGATATTCCACCCTGTCCCAAAGGGTGCAGAACAACAGATGTTCGTTTGTCCAGAGTGTGGGGAACCCTCCCTTCCCTGCCCAGGGCTGGCAGACTCAGCTCCCCCACCCAGGCCTGGAGGACAGAGAACTCCAATCACACAGAGGTTCACAGAATCCTTATGGTTGGAAAAGACCTCTGCGATCACCGAATCCGACCACCAGCCCAGCACCCCCACAGCGTTCACTGCCAAACCACGGCCCCAGGTGCCACATCCACGTGGTTTTTGAACACCTCCAGGGATGGTGACTCCATTGCTTTGGGCAGCCTGGCCCAGTGCTTTACGTAAGCTGGTTTTTAACAGCAATTTAACATCCTCCAGCTCAAGCAGGTAACGGAGCACCGGAGCAATGGTGCTGCTGGCAGAGCCTCCCCGCAGCAGGGAACGCTCCCGGAGCAGGGCAGCTGCCTTGTCCATGCCTGAAGCTACACATGGAAGGAGAAGCATGAGCTGGGCCCCAGGAGCAGGCACCAGGCTGGATCAGGGTGCAGCTCCAGGGGCTGGGCTGAGCGGGAAGGCCAGCAGAGATAACATCAGCCTGTTTACAATGGGAATAGAAGGAGAAGAGATATGAGTAACTGTAATAAAGATGAAAGTGCTTGGCAGCTGTGTCTGTGGTCTCAACTCCGAGCTATTTTAAGATTTTGTTTTGTTATTATCGTGTTTTGAATTGTTTCACTCCACAAACAAGTTTTGTGTAAAACGACCCTATTTTTAACAGTCTGTTTACAGCCGATAAGATCTCCAGCAAAGCAACACCTCATTGGCAGGCTCATTTTGACTCCGAAAACAAACACTTTAATGAGGCCGAGCAGGCTGTAACCGAACGGGTGAGAAACCCCCTCCCCAGCCAGAGCCAGCATTCCCCATCTGCAGTGCCGGGCTGGAAGGCGAGCCAGGGAAGCTGGAATCTGGCAATGCAGCTGCAGATCCTCGGGCTGGATCAGCAGGGCTGCACAAATCCTCAACAGCAGGTACCCCCCACGTCACCAGCCGATCAGTAAGAGCCAAAACCCGAGGCAGGATGCAGGAACACGGGGAAGCTCTGGGGAATGCTGAGCTACTGACACTTTATCGGGGTCTACTCACCCCCTCAAACTCCAAAGAGAACGTTATTGTCATGGCTGGTGGTACAAGGAGCCTTTGCACAAAAATACATTTCATCCACAGAGAGCTTCTAGCACAATCTAAGAACAGCAATAATTATCATTATTGCTGCACGTAACAGTGTTCAACCTGTACTGAACCCCCAGACGACAGCAGACCCGGGGGAGGCTGGTCCCTCTCTTGCCTTGAACCCCCAAGTGTACACGGGAGAGGGATGTGGTGAATGCACTGCTTAGTGCAGGAGAAAAGCTGATGGCCATTGCCTGATCCAAATCCTGTCCAAGCTCCTGGGTCTCCTCATCCTCGGGGAGCTTTGGGCCATTCTGTGACTTAATGATGGTGAATGCAAAAATCCTATCTGGACATTTTGTAATAGTTTTGTCTCCCAAGGATAAATACCTCAAATAAATATAGCAGAGGGCTGGTTGAGGCTGGGGCAGAATTCAAAGCTGGGCAACGCTCCACTGAATTCTACCTAACCCACGTGCAGGTGCATTGACCAAAGGATGGGGGAAGTTCCCCAAACCTGACATGTTCAGGCCCAGCCACGAGCACCAGAACACTCCTGCAGTCACACGAATGCAAGCCCACGAGCATGGGAAATTGGGGAGTGTTCTGGAGCGAGCACAGCACCAATACCTGCTCCTCTCGGCTTGTTTTGAATGCAATTAGCTCTGTCTCATCGAAAAATGACTATTCTTTCCACGTACAGTACGAGGTGCAGGAAGCCACACAAGATCTTATCGGCAAGGGCATGTGCACTTGGGTGGTGTCTGCACTGACAATTTCAGCAATTTTCCCACGGTGGGGTTCACAGCAGAGGAAAAACCTCGTGCAGGAGAACTGCTGGAGTGCTGAGGCAGGACACACCAGTGGTTTCTGAGGACTCCTGCACTTGGCTCTGCTATGAGCGAGCTGGGACAGCACAGATGCAGAGTCTGTGCCTGACTTAGTGCACTATTTCTGAACACACGGTGAGGGAATTTCTGAGAACCCAGAGAATAAACCAAACAACGGGAGACTTTGCAGAGGAGGAACCAACGTCAACTCCAAGAAAATCACAGTGATCAAAGCCTGGATAATGGCAGAAATAATGGAGTAAAAGTCACACCAGGTATTAATCACTGGGCACATCTGTTTTGTGTTTTGGAATCACTCATTTCAAACTTGTGGCTAATCAGCCTTGCTGAGCTCTCAGAGTGCATCACTGCACAGTGGAGGACATCAGGTTCGATGGTTGATTGCTTCCTGCTCAAAGGGCACTCTGTACACACAGCTGGCTGTGGGAAGGGCTGCAGGAACCAGGGAAACACGACATTCCTCAGGCCCACACTCAAGAGCCAGGAAGGAGTGAGACCATCAACATGGAGCAGTGGCAGGTTATTCCCAGCTAAAGACTCTGAGGTAGAGGGAGAGAAGTACCAGTCCAGGTTGGAATACGCAGAGGTGAGGGGAAGAGGGAACTGAAGCCAGCCCTCTCTGATTTATCAGTGTCCCTCAGGTCACTCAGCAGTTTCACATGGGGTTTAACTGCTAGAGGCAGATCCCGACTCTGCACAGCTGGATCTGCTGCACATCCCCAGGGCTGTCCCAGAGCCCAGAAATGCTGGCAGTAGGAGCACAACTCTTCCATCTCATTTACGACTCCCAGCAACACTGAAGCTCCTTCCCCAGCATTCCCCAGGCACAGCCCAGGGCAGAGGTGGCTCTGGAGGCCGGGAAGGGCAGCAGTGGCCCATGGCCCGTGGGTTGGCTCCCTCTGCTCCAGAGGGGCATCACCTGGCAGGCAACGTGCCACTAAAGCTGTCCTCTAGCAGCAGGGTGGGCTCAGAGGAAAAAGAGGTGGATACTAAAACACCATCATCTTTACACAAGAAACAACTGCTGTAACATTTTCCTTGGGCTTCTTATCCAGTATGATTCTTGATTTAAAAGAAAAAAGGAAATACAAATGCACACACTTTAAAATACACTAAGAGCCGAACAAGTCTTTGTATAATTTAGGTGGTGAATGGAGATAAGAAGCAATATCAGAGGCATTTTCCCTGGCCTGAGAACAGCTCAGAAAAAGCCAGAGTGAAGAAATCCAAAGTCTGATTCTCCATTATTGTGCTCAATCAATGCTAACACTGATCTCTACTGACAGATCTGCAAAGATACACCGTGTGTAGTGCAGCACCATGGATGAAGCAGGGCTATGAACACCAGCATCCCTGACTCTGTTCAGAATATCCCTGCACTGAAACTGAAGGTTGTGGTGGGGATAGAACAGTCCATTTTTACACCTTTGAGTATTTGTGCTCCTTTGAGTTTAACTCTGGTCAACCACCCTTTCTATTATGTCTGTAGTACTATTGCTGACAAAAACTTGCAATTCTGTGTCTACACAGCTTTTTCTCTGGGTACTCCAACATATTTTGTGTCAAATTTTAACTGAACTCTAACAGATAATCCACATTATCTTAATTGAAAGAGCAAACATGAACCAAATTTAACATACGAGCCTTCATTATTTCTAGAAATTGTTGGATAAAACATTAGAAGAAAAAATATACTCTGCTTTTGAAAACACAGAAATCTGAATGGACAGCAACTGAAAATCCTATTAAAAATAAAATACTAATGGCTTCATCCAATATTCTCATTCAAGAACCGAAGTGATGAAGGGAAGAGAAACTCTGTGAATCACCAACACAGAGGCTGGAGTGGGAGGTCTCTCAGGCCCAAGAATATTTCTGGTTGTCAGAGGCTAAAAAGATTATTTATTGTTTCCTTCCTAAACCCAGCTCCACTGCCACCTGTTCAGAATTTACTATAAAGCTGTTAAACAAGATGAGAACTTTGATGCTGACTGTGAAAACAAGTTTCACTGTATCTGACCCGAGCAGCACTCACTGCTGATCCAGAAGCAAAGGAATTTGATTTTTTTTCTTTAAGCACAGCTATCTTTTTACCTTTATAAGCTGTTTAAAAAATGTAAATAAAATAACTCAGTGGACAATAGAGGGCATTCATCCCCCAGAAAGACAGCCGCCACCCTTAGACATGAAATATCGCAGCACATTAAGTCATGAGACCCCGCTAATCAAAGCTGACAGGGCCCTGAATGTGATTTCTGCTGAGACGTAGCGATATCATGGGGCACTGAAGCATGCACAGCCTGCCAGACTGCCCCTGTTCATGTGACAATGGCTTTTATTCCCCAAAGGGGCCTGCGAGTGACAAGAGTCCCCTTTGTCTCCGGGCTCCCGCATTCGCAGTGCAAGAGAGGTTCATTCAGGCAGCCCCAGACACTCTTTGAAAGGCTGAAGTGTAACATAAGATGACCATGAAACACTAGCTTGCCTTCTGCCTACCCCTCATTCTTCTCCAGCACAGCCTGGCCTATTCAGGGCCTCTCGCAGCCCCGCTCGCGCTGCATTACCCCCGGTCTGCTGAATCCCGGCATTGTCCGGGGCACCCAGTGCCCTTCCCAGAACACCCGTGTCCTTCCCACAGTGAAACACCCGTGTCCTTCCCAAAACACCCGTGTCCTTCCCACAGTGAAACACCCACAGCCCTTCCCAGAACACCCGTGTCCTTCCCACAGTGAAACACCCACAGCCCTTCCCAGAACACCCGTGTCCTTCCCACAGTGAAACACCCACAGCCCTTCCCAAAACACCCGTGTCCTTCCCACAGTGAAACACCCGTGTCCTTCCCAAAACACCCGTGTCCTTCCCACAGCACATCCATGCAGAGACCTTCCCACACTGCATTCATCCCGGGCCCTTCCCACAGCACATCCTGCAGCCCTCGGCACCCTTCCCTCACGGTGTCCCCAGGACCCTTCCCCACACCACGACCCCTGGCTCCCGTCGCCCTTCCCACACCGCATCCGCCCGGCAGCACGGCCGGGCTCCAGCACCACTGGCACGGCCCAGGCCGAGGGTGGCGTGGAGCCATGGCTGGCTTTGGAGGGGTTCTGGGAAGGGGACAGGGCTGCTGTGCTTCGCTGGAACTCCCAGAGCGGGATGCTGAACCCTCCCATCTCCCCATGCCACGGGGGCCACAACGAGCAGAGCTGGGAGCCCCTGGCCCTGCTCAAAGCTCTCACTGCTCCTCCAGCAGCTGCACGCTCCCGTCACAAAAGGAAGATAAAACGGCAGAGAGCCCAGACACCTCAAAACCCCAGTTACCCATCCCTGCTTTTCCCCAGCTCCCCGATCTGCCTGTTCCCTGCAGGCCGGGAGCACCGTGCCATCCGCTGGTGCTGCTCCCCTGCGGCTGCCTCCTCGGCACGCCCGTGCTGCCCAACCACAACTGCCACCTCCGCCCGTGCCCCGTGCCAGCACTGCCCCGAGCCCTGGGCTCAGCCCCCGAGCAGCTCCCCCAAACCGGGTGTAAGGGAGGGCCAGAGGTGCTTCAGAAACAAACAACTGCCACGGCCAGCCCCAGGGAGCCCTGCGAGCTCCTCTTCCAAAGGGAACGTTCTCCAAAACCTCCACGAGGGAAAGGAGCCTCAACTCTCAGGGCAGAGGACATTCATGGTTTGCACGCCACAGACAAAGGGAATAACCTGCTCTAGAATAAATCACAGTATCCCAGACTGGTTTGGGCTGGAAGGGACCTTAAATCCCACCCAGTGCCACCCCTGCCATGGGCAGGGACACCTCCCACTGTCCCAGGCTGCTCCAAGCCCCAATGTCCAGCCTGGCCTTGGGCACTGCCAGGGATCCAGGGGCAGCCACAGCTGCTCTGGGCACCCTGTGCCAGGGCCTGCCCACCCTCACAGAGAAGGATTTCTTCCCAATATCCCATCTAAATTTCTCCTCCTTTATCTTAAAATAGTTGCCCTTGTCCTATCACTATCTGCCCAAGAAAAATGTAATCTCCCTCTTTTTTATAAGACTTTTTAAGCACCGAACTGTAAAATGCCTGGTGTTTTATTGCAAATACAGCAAGAAAATAAATAATGACAACCAGGATTTGTATGGATTTCTGTCCTTTCAGGTGAGAGACTGAAGAGCCAAAAATCCTACAAGTGACTCTGCTCCACTGCCCCATCTGAGAGATGGAGAAGAGCAGGACAGACGGACATCCAGAGCCACTGCAACGCTCAGAGCCCCAGCTCCAGGTTGTTTGGGGTTAGTCTGACTTAGGTATGTTCGGTCCCCAAGGGCAGTAAAAGATTTCCTGCTATTTTTGAAGACAATTCTATTCATCCTTCTGGTAATAAAACAAAGCTAGAAGAAAGCTATGGCTGAAGTGAGAAGCTGTTGAGGTTTCCTGTTCTCCACTCTGGGAATGAGCAGTAAATGAGCTCTGCTGTGAAAGAAAAAACAGAACAACAATTTCACCAAAAAAACCTAGAGCTTTCCAAAGCTGGATCTAGAAAGAACTGTATTTCTAATGAAAACATCAAATATGTTTGGAGCCGTGAACCTAAAAATCCCTCTTGAATATAGTCAAATAAGACATTTCTGTTGTAGTTGTCAAGTACTCACATTCAAAAACTTTTTGAGCACAAGTCTCAAGCAGCTACCTGGGAATTTCAAACCAAATACAAAATATCTTTGTTTCAGTATTGAAAGAAATCAACAAGAATGGGATTCCAGGAGGTCTCTTGGGAATTCAGCCTTACTGAAGAACAGGATTTTAAGAGTGCTATTTGAGTTTTTACTTTTGCTAAACACGATCAAGTTGTTATATACCATCCAAATGAACCATGCTCCTGGGAGAAAAACAAACCCTCTTGCCTTTAAAAAAGAAATGTCATAGAATGGTGGGGAGGGACCTTCAAGCCCACCCAGTTCCACCCCCTGCCATGGCCAGGGACACCTTCCACTATCCCAGGCTGCTCCAAGCCCTGCCCAACCTGGCCTGGAACAATGCCAGGGATGGAGCAACCATGCCAGAGATGCTGCAGTGCCGCAGAACAGGGTAAAACACACCAGATCCTGGGTCTGGTGAACTCCTGCCTGTGTCAACCACCCAGACACCAACTCAGGAGGTGTTACACATTTGGAATATGAGCCTCGGTGGTAAAGGCTTCAAAACTCCTCCAACTGAGACCTGAGGCTGGGGCAATCACATGGGAGCAGTGAGTTTTCCAAGCCCTCTGGCTGCAGGCAGGCTGGAGACAGCACAGCAGGTCTATGACCAAGGACTAAAATCCCTTCTTTTCTTGCTAAGGACAAGGAAAACAAAAAAGAACACAACCATCCCCTTAAATTCTGCAAATTAAAGCCTATTAACCTATAACTTTCAAAGGTCAGCAAAGGAGTGGAGGGAGGATTCCCTGGCATTCTGTCCTCAGCCAGCAGAAAAGCTGAGGTTGAGCCCAGCCTGCTCCTGTACATGGGAAGAGCACGTTAAGCTGCAGCATTCACAGCGTGCAGCTGCTGGGATGAAACGGAATTCACATTGAAATGCATCCAAAAAAAAGGACACAGACATTCTCAGAGAGCTGGGAAGGTAAATTTATTTGAAAGACATGACCCACCTCTTTGTAATCGCCCTGGAGATAAAGATGACTGACGTGTTCAAGCAAATAGTTCCGGTCCACTGTGTGGAGCTGGTAAATGCTAATCAGGGGGTCAAGCAGATTAGCTGGGCACTGCGAGAGCATTCCGAGCACACGGGCCTGCAGCTTCTTCAGCTTGGTGCCAGACTTCAAAAAACAACCAAAAACCAGTCAAACACAGGTTTGGTAAAGATGGCTGCGGTTCAACGGCGCCTGAAAACGCAGCCTGTTTAAACAGAGTAAGCGAATTCCTCTGGAAGGGATTCTCTGATTTCCCCACGGAGTCTGCAGGCAGAAATCAGAACAATATGATACACATTTTTTTCACAGCATTCAGTTTAAGAACATGAAATGTTTGTGGGGTAGTTCTGGAGAAGGGATAGGGCCTTGTGCAAAAGTAAAATCTGAAACTGGAAAAATTCCTGTTGTGCTAACAGAGCTCTTCAGAAATTCTCCCCTCTAGTTCCCAGCAGAAAACCTTTGAATCCAGCGACTCCCCTCCAGGGAGATCTCACCTATCAGGCATAAGAATTCCATTTGCATTCCCAGGCTTGCTGCTGGGTGCATGAAGGGTAGGAAAAGCAAAAGCACCATCAAAAGATGCGCAGACACAGGCATTAATCCTTGTGTTCCCACGTGATCATTCACTCATGACACAGGAATTTCAGTGCCAGCAGCACTTCCCTGCACTTTGCCCATCCTGTAATGGCAGAGCCCAACATCTAACCAGAGCCATTTGGAAAAATGGAAAAGGAAGCAACACAAGTATGAAAGTATCCTGCAGTTCAGAGTCAAAAGCTTACAGAAAAGAGAACATCTCAGTAGGTCAGAATATCTGAAGGCAGAAGGAATGGTAAACATTAGGATATATAATCTGATGACCCAACTTTACAGAACTAATCATTCAGCTGCTGAAAAGGCAGGCTGTTCCCATTTTCTGCATTCCCACCATATGGCAGGAATTAAGCAATCCTACAGTAACTGGCTTCTATTTGCAGAGCTGGAAGAACACACAGAGCAGATTTCTGCAACTGGGAAACAGCAGGGATGAGGGTTCCAGTGGGAGAGCCTCCAGCCTGGAAAGGCTGCAAGAGCAATGCTCCATCAAAGTGGTTTGATCCGGAGAGATGGAAATCCCAACTTTGGAGGGGAAACAGCTCTGGCAGCACAGCTTCCAGCATGATTTCATTTTCAGGCCAGCATGCCACCAGTAACAACATCTCACTGTGAGTTTCACACCCTGTCACACTCTCTATAAGGCTACAGAGAAGCTGCTGGACTTTGGAATGAAGTGAAACTGGAGATACTTGAGGAACATTAAAATCAGTTGCTCCCTACTCTCTCCCAGCTCTCTTGCTTTCTCTTTTTCTAACCTGTGGGACAGCAGGATGCTCTTTTATCCAAAGCTGCAGCTCCGTGGTGATGCAATACCCCAGGGAATGCCCTTTCCCCTTCCAATCACTGCTGCTCTCCAGCATGGCCAGGAGTCCTGCCAAGGGGTCCTCCAGTCTGGCAAAGCCCCGCCTGATTTCTTCCTTGAGCTGCCGAGATACAAAACCACATTGTCATGTACAAAAAGATTAGTGAATCCTCCCTTCCCCCAGCTGAACACAAAGCTTTATTTTTTTTAATTTAATCTATTCAGAGAGGTAACTGTTGCTATTCAGCCACCATCCGCGCCTCCAGTGACTTTTCATGTCATTACAGATTCCTTCATGGCTCACTGCATCTCAAACCCAATGGGAAAAGCAGCAATTGTCCACACTAATTATCCCATAAAGACAGAGAAGTTGTTCTGTGGGGCAGACAAAGGGGCTTGGGATTTGGGGGAGGGGGAGAAAAGAAGTGAGCTGGAGAGAGAGGTGTTATTGGGAAAATGGCAATACTGAAGGTAGAGAATAGAGAAGTGGGCTCACAAACCTGCTGATCTTCTAAGATACCTACGAGGAGCAGTACAAGAACCCCTCCTCACTGCTGCACCACAAACTTGCATATCTGACCTTACGCCCACTTCAGCCACAATGGAGCAACACTCCTCACTGTGATCAGAATATTTGGGAGTCTCAGAATAGTTTGGATTTTACACTCAGATCAAAGTGAATGAAACATCTGAGTTCAAATTCTGTCACACTGCCATCCTCCAAATCTGTGCTCCTTCCCCCAAAGCTCCCTGAGCACCTCCTGCCCCTGCGGGCACTGCACACCTCCATGAGCCCAAAGGCCCCACAAAGGGGCTAAGAACATGGGAAAACTCCATGCCATAAATCTTAGGAATCCCAGGGTGATGTGTTTAGAAATGTGAAGGAACTGGACCCTCACTTTGTGAATGTTAATAGGCTACTTACTCCCCATCTGGTAGAAGTGATAAATTAGCAGTACTGAGCAATATCTCTATAATGTTTACATTAGAAGTAGTTTCCAGGGAGCTGGGAGGGTTGGCAGGGTGAGGAAGTGGCATCCTCAGTACCCACACAGGACCTCTCACTGCGTGGTACATCACCAGCGTGAGCAGGGCGAAAGCAGAGACAGAAAACAAGAAATCACTGAGAGCAGCTGCTCTCTTTCTTTTCTGGCTAGAAAGCCAAATCCAAAAGATGCTCATTCCTACTGCAGCCAGCACTTGTAATTTACTGGATTTCATGGCTCCATTCGGAGCTTCCAGTGGAAACAACATAAAGTTTGAAGAACGACATGGAAAACAAAATAAAATCTACAGAAAATTTGCCAATGAATTTGCTTTTTTTTTTTATTCATCGACAATTTTTACTGGAAGACAGTAATTTTCCAGAGTGTCTTTCATGTCTGGAAAACCCACAGAACCTAGGGTTTATGACAGAAACTGTTTCTTTCTCACTAGGCTATCAAAGGCGGTATGAAAAGGCCGATGACTAACGGAGATGGGACTTCAGATAAGGGATTCTCCTGTCAGTAATCTTCCCTGTGCCAAGAGTTTGCGATGTTAAACACAGGGCTCCAGCTTCCCTGGGAGATGCAGCAGAAGGCAAAGCTGAGCTCTGATCCAACCACAAACATCCAATACAACAGCCAAAGGAAAACAAAGCAGCTCGCCAACCCCACTGCACTGTTTGGAAATGGCTTTTTTCCCCCCAAAGCCCCACTTCAGCACATTTGGAGCTTCCACCACCCTGCTCAGCTCCTCCTTGGGCTGGAATCTGAGCCTGGGCTCTGGCAGGATGGGCTCCAGCAGACACCAGGTCCTGCTGGCACAGGCAGAGCAGCTCCCAGCACCGACAATTGCCAGCAGCACAAACTGTGCTCATCTGCACCGAGTCTGGCCTTCGTACCAGTGATGAGCTGGGAAAAAGCCTCCTCCCAAACCTCCCAGCAAGCCTTCAGCTATGGCATGAACAGTCTGAGGGGTAAGGCAGAGAACAAAAAGGGCATGAGACACCTAAATCAGAGAGGAAAGAGAGCTGTGCTGCCTGGCTCGTCCCTCTGCCAGAGAAGGATTCCTCTCAAACGTGTAATTGCCATTTCCATTTCAATTGATTCCCATGGCAGGGAATGCTCCTTGGGGGATTTCTACAGCCTGACAGATCATGGGAATTGGAAAATGTTGCCGATGCTCAAACTACACACTCCTTTACTCAGCTTTGGTCCCCTATTTCCAGTCCCACAGCTCGGGCAGTCTGCTGATGCTTCCTGTCATTCCTATGTAGGAAATGACCATTTCTTATACCCCAGTTCCAGAACCCCAAGGAGACCTCAGAGCCCCCTCCAGGGCCTAAAGGGGCTCCAGGAGAGCTGGAGAGGGACTGGGGACAAGGGATGGAGGGACAGGACACAGGGAATGGCTTCCCAGTGCCAGAGGGCAGGGATGGATGGGATATTGGGAAGGAATTGTTCCCTGGGAGGGTGGGCAGGCCCTGGCACAGGGTGCCCAGAGCAGCTGGGGCTGCCCCTGGATCCCTGGCAGTGCCCAAGGCCAGGCTGGACACTGGGGCTGGGAGCAGCCTGGGACAGTGGGAGGT
Organism: Dicrurus megarhynchus; assembly: GCA_013399195.1. Classification (NCBI taxonomy): domain Eukaryota; kingdom Metazoa; phylum Chordata; class Aves; order Passeriformes; family Dicruridae; genus Dicrurus; species Dicrurus megarhynchus. The sequence goes on along the minus strand of VXAD01004647.1, from coordinate 75,529 downwards.
GTCCCTGCCATGGCAGGGGTGGCACTGGGTGGGCTTTCGACTCCTTCCCAGCCTAAACCAGTCTGTGATTCCACAGCTTCTGGGGATCCTCCAGCTTTTCCACCCTCAGCAGGATCACTGCAGTGCTCTCTGCCAAAGGACACTTCCATGGGAGGCTTTGTCTTTTCCAGAGTATTTTTCTTCCCAATCCACATACAGATCCCAGGGTGCCCAGTGCAGAGATTTTGATGATTACTCTTTCCTGCTGTTGTTTTGTGGGATTAATTGCCCTCCAGAGCTAAAGGATAATATTTTTTTTTCCTCCAGATCTAACAAAACTTGATGGAAAGCTCAAGGCTTCAGAGTTGCTGAGCTCAAGTCTCCGCCAGTGAGTGACCATTTGGAAAGGCACCTCTCACACCGAGTTTCCAGTTGTTTATTCCAGCTGGCAGCCACAGACTACCAGTAATGGAAAGTCTAGGAGCAGCAGACCAGGACAGTGACTAAACCCTGCAGACACCCAGGATGGAGCACGTCCACCAGGCCCTCAGCCACGCCGGCCACTCCACACAGGACCTGCTCCATGTGGTTTTGTGGGAGCTGCAGGGCTCTGGGCCTTCTAGAAAAGGAACCAGCCCATGAACCTGCCTGAACAGCACAGGGTTAAACGTGGAAAACTCACCCCTCAGCTGATGCAACTGTTTCTGTAAGTTTTCAAGCTCCCAAATTTAGATGAAATATATTTTACTGCCTATGAGAAACCTCCATGTAGAGCCCATAGGTTGCTGTATAAAAATACAGCACTAACTTTAGACAGCAGTGTAAATTGCATTTACCACTCTAAAGGGCAAAACCAAACCAAATCAGAAAAAACCCCCCTAACCTTCAAATATGAAAGCTTTGATATATCCACTTGGCAAAAAGCACTTCTCTACCGACTTCAACTCTCATTTTTTTCAACTACTAGAAATATTCTTCCCCCTCCCCCCAGGATCTTCCATTTAATGGACAAAAAAAGTGTTTAAAACAAAACAAAAGAAACTTTGATTTTCTTTCCTTCTGTAGCTCAGTCCTGGAAACTCCAGCTCTTTTCTAGGAGCCCCTGAGCTGCTCCCCATCACACAAAGCTACCTTTTCTTTTCACTTGTAGCTGCAAATGCAGAGGCTCTTCCCCTGAGTGCTGGAATGAAAGCAGCCGTGAAGGATGGCGGGTCTGACCCGAGTGTCCTGTGCCTGGACATGCTCTGCATGCAGAGGAACTGCTGTGTGCAGGGCTCAGCCTTACCTTCCCCAGCTCGTGCTTTGTCCAGAGAAGCTGAAGGGTTTTCAGCAGTAGGAGTGGGTCCTGGCCTGGAGGAGGGGGAAGAGAGAGAGAAAAGGAGGGAGAAAAACAAAACAAAACAGATTTATTGGCTCTGTAGAGGCAGCCCAGACACACTGGGGCATTGTTTCACCCCAGAGAAATCAGCTACTCCGTGCTGGAAACCACCGAGCTCCAACTGCCAGTCAGGATTAGTGTGTAAAACCCTGCACTCTGAAATCCCAACAGAATCACAGCCAGCAGCCAGGCACGGCTTCAGCTCAGCGCCCCGTGGGCTGCGCACCCCAAAGCGGCGCTGCTGCCCTTCCAGCGCCCCCGCCCCGCACACCCCAGCGCTCGGCACGGGGACCCGCAGGAGCCAGCGCCTCGCACAGGAGCTCCTCGTGCCCTGGCAGCCTGGGCAGGGAGGGGGCAGCGGGTGAGGTGACTTTGGGGCGGCTCAGGGCCCTGGCTGTGCCCGGGGGGGCTGCCCTGCCACTGGACAACAATGGGGCTCCAGTGGGATTCAGGCAAGAGGGTGCCTGAGGAAGAGGGAAGATGAAAGGCTGCTGTGCTGAGTGGCAAGGCCAAACAAAGAGGGATCAAATATTTCAAAGGAAGGTTATTTGGAATTTTCCTCTTACTTTTCGCCTAGTTATTGCAGAGGTTGCATTCAGTTGTTCTTTTGTGTGTTATCATTCCTCATACATTCAGCATACCAATATTCATCATACCAATATTCATCATACCAAAATTCATCACACCAGTACTTCTAAAGCAATTGTTTAGGAATGCTTCATTTTGAAAGCATATAAGTTTGATATCTGATTCTACTTAATACATAATCATTACCTTACGAAACCACGACACAAAATATTCTGAATAAAATCATCCGCAGCATCAACACAGTTTAAATGTGAAGAATGAATTTAAAAATCTGAATGAACTCTCCAAAACCACTCCTCCTAATGCACCTCCTCTTATGTTTTCATACAGCCAAAAGAAAAATGTTAAACTGAAAAGGAAACTTCCTTTCAATCACCTCCTGTGTTTTACAGTTCCTAAAGAGCTCATTTCCAAATGCTGGATTTCATGCTCAGTATCCCATCGCACTTCATATTTCAGGTCACAAAAAACTCCTTCAGCTGTGAAAGGCTCTACCTCATCCAGCTGAACTCTGAGGCACTGCATTTATAAAATATTTGAAGTAGCAAGCTGATTACTGGTCGAGCCAAGAGCATGATAGTATTCCCATTATCCACTAACCTCTGGGAAACACCAGCCAAATTAAAAATGCCACATTTACAATTCACAAGATAATATTTTCTCTCATCTCTAGTTGTTCTGAAATGCTGAACTCTCCAAACACTGGCTGTTCTCAGCTACTGCTCCTCCTTTGGAAAAAGAAAAGGCTCTTTTTACATCAAAACAGAAGAAATGCCAGATCCCTTCTCCCCAGTAAATTAGCAAATTACAGTCAAATTCAGTCCATGTGTGTGTGCATATCTGCACACTCTCCTCTTGGCCTGACTCCCAAAGAAATTTATACACACACAGGAAAAAAAAAGAGAATGCAACACAGTGTGTAACCAAATACACTGTAAATCTGAGCTGTAATTAATGCAGGGAACAGGCTGGAATGATACAGGAAATGAGAGCAGTTAGGAGAGCAGTGTTTCACTTCAGATACAACCAATAATTCAACTTGTTAAGAGCTTTCTAAACCTCAGTCAGCAAACCCAGCCCTTTCTTACTCGCTGTTCCCTCCCTTACCTCCCTGCCGCTGAAACCCGAGCTGATAGAGCGGAGGAAAGCGCCTCTGCAGTCAGTGTCACCCAGGCCAGCGGTGCCAGCGTGGCACAGCAGCCACAGGTACCCAGGAACACCTCCCCTGCACACACCCAGGGCTGGGCTGCTCCCACAGAGCCCACCTGGAGCACACCAGGGACATGGACCTGGTGGAGAGAGTCCAGAGGCTCCAGGGAGAGCTCGGAGCCCTTTCCAGCGCCTGAAGGGGCTCCGGGAGAGCAGGAGAGGGGCTTTGGACAAGGGGGAATGGCTTCCCGCTGCCAGAGGGCAGGGATTGAACAAGCAGTGAAATCTGCTGGTGTCTGCACAGGGCTGTTCCCTGCCTTACCTGGCTTCTGGGAATCTAAGGATGAGACACAGCCAGAGGCTAAACACAACAAAATAACCCACAAGCATTTGCTCCCAGAGCCAGACATAAACAGGAGAGCAAAGCCCTCATGCCCTTGTCGCATCCCACCAGAGGGAGGACACCGCAGGCCGTGCTGGACCTGGAGCTATTGCAGTAGTTATTCTCCAGCTGAGTCAGAGGATGGAAATGTGAAGTCCTACATCCTGAAGAGATATCCAGCTATTAGCAAGGGGTATTCCATGAGCAAAATAAAAACAAGGGTGCAAAACAGCAAAAAACCCCAGTGTGGAAAGTCAGCGAACACAAGCTCTCCCTGCTGCAGCTGTGACAGCTGAGGAGGGTCAGGAGACGTGTCCCAGGCAGCTGAGCCCATCCAGTTCCTAGACTGAGCTCAAGAGAAAGTGCTCAGTCTGACACTGACCCTTCACAGCTCTGAAATGGGGGTTGCAGACCTTTAAACAGCTGGAAAAGCCTCACCAAATCAAGGTTAGAGCACGTTGGTGAAGACCTCTAAAAGACAGCTCTGCACCCACTCCAACAAGACACAAAAGACCTCAAGTTCTTGCACTGACAGTTTCTCCCAATAGCATGTTCCTGTTTTAAGCATTTTACATTAATACATTTCCTTTGAATGCTTTTCATTCTGAAAATTAATGAGCTCTGCCCTGAACCTGGTACCAAAATTGCAGGAGATGGTAAATCAAATGTCTTCCAGTTCTCAAGATCTGTGGTTACATTTGAAAACCATATAAACCACAAGGCTTATATTTTTGAGTTAGAAAAGTGCCTTTGAGGAAAGCCATAAACTACTTTCTGTTCATTCTCTCCATTTCCTTTGTGCATCCATCACTCAAACCCTGCTGTGATCACAACAAAAGCGATGCCTGGGGGCTGGTGAGGTAAGCACTGGGTTTGCTGGTGAGGTTTGCAGTGTTGTCCTTGCAAAATTCTGCTGCATTATTCACCAGTGCAGCTGAAACGCCCTGGCAAGAGAACCCCACGTTCTGACTGAGCCTCCTTGTGTCTCTCGCCTGAGGAAAGGGAGACATCCAACCCCAGAGGAGGAGTTTCCCAAGGAAAAAACCTCCTGACACTTTCTCTTTGTGCCCAAAGCCATTAAATGCCCTGTGGCCCAAAACCTGGAAGAATTACAGTCAGCAAAAGAAAGGAAAAAAAGCAACCCCAAAGAAGGCAACAAAAGTGAGTGAAATGCAGGGCCACAGCCCCCAAACTGCCACAGCAGAAAGTCATGGACAGGAAAGGTCAAGAACAAAATGTTAATTATAGAATCACAAATTCATGGAACCACAGAATATCCCGAGCTGGAAGGGACCCACAAAGATCCCAGACATCACTGGGAACTGCAGAACCAGTTTATGTTTTGTTCATAGGCCGGATGGAAAAGTCAGCCCTGAGTGATCCCCCCCAGCCTTGTACCGAGAACAGGGGCAAAGCTTTATTCCAATCCAACTGAGATGGTTGTTTCACTCAGCAGGAAATACTTTGTTTCACTTCAGGGAGGAGGTCAGTATCTTGAATCTTATCTTTTTGTGGTTCTTTACCATCTTCCAGACAGACCTGGTTTAACAGAAACTTCTAACTCAGCGATGCACCTTGCAAGGCACAGGCCAGCAATTCTCCACGAGTCTCTGCTTTGGATCTACTCTGTCAATGTGACAAGATGCAATTCACAGAATTGCTCCTACTGAATGTGAACCTGCATATCCCTGCATAAGCTTGTCACCAAGCACACAATCACAGAATGGCTGGGGCTGCAGGCAATACTCATTTCATGTTTCTCATTTGGTTCTTCTAGACAAAAGCCAGAATTCCTCAGGTGCCATTAGCTGAGCCCACACTTTCCTGGGATCACTCTGGGAAGCCATGCCTTGCTCTGTGCTGCTGACTACATCGTTATTGAAAAGCCAGAATTAGGAGCTCAAACAGAAATGTGGTGGAGAACGAGGTGCACAGGCAGAACATGGAGAAACTGCTGTGCGGGGGAGGGAAAAGGGAAATGAAGGGAAATGAAGTGAATTGAAAGCAAGACTAGTTTTTCTAGAAAAGAAGCCAGCCTTTCTCAATGGCAACAAAAGTCATTCTTTAATCAAGGGCAAGTGAGATCCTTTCCATTCTGAGAAATTTGAGTTATGAAAACATAATAGGAACCCTCAGCATTTGGCTGATACATGCTCAATTTCTAAGTGAGTCAGAAGTTCACATTCTTCTCCTGCAGCCTCCCAACTGAAAACAATCCCCATACTTCAAGCACAAGAATAATAAAGCACACATATGCTTCTTATAAAACAATCCTTACAAATAACCATGCCTTTTGTTTTCATAATGGCTAAAATTCATCATTTCCCCCCCAAAAGCACAGATCAAACAAAATGCACTCTCATTAAAAGAGAAGGCTTGCTTGGCTGAGCACAACAGGCAGGGACATTGCCCTCTTATTTTCTTAGTGCTTTTTGTCAATGGAGAGACAGGAGAGCTCTGTGGGGCAGGGCAGGCTCAGCACAGCCCCACCCCAGTACTCCAAACCTGAGCAACGTCATCCCGGAGTCCCAGACTGGTTTGGGTTGGAAGGGACCTGAAACCCATCCAGTCCCACCCCTGCCACGGGGACACCTTCAAAAACTCAGCCAGGCTATCCTTCCTTCCTTTATCCACCAGCTCCATGCACTTTTCCAGTGATGAAGAGCTTTAGGTTTTGTTCCCATGAACCATCTCAGTGCTGAGGGAAGGGTGAGCAGCGAGTCACCACGTTCCCAGGAGGAGGACAACAATCGGTGCCGTGGAATGAGCCATTCCTCACGTCCCACTGTCCTGCCAACCTCCTCAGGCCAGGAACAGGAGGCTCTGTCACAGCCAGGGTGTAAGTTAGTGTCCTTACACTGAGTCAATGGCACTTCTGTAGAAATGGGAATTCAGCTTAAAAACACCTAAAACAGCACTCCAGAAAAGGAACCATTTCTTCTTTCAAACTTATCAATCCTGCAAAGGGGAAGAAAACTGATATTGTCCAGATAAAAGGGGAAACTTCTTAATTATGTAAGAGACCGAGACTGCCAGGAACAGCAGCAGCCCCAGAGGACTCAAGTGCAGGACGGGAAAGAAGCATCCGATCCAGAGTACAATCACTGAGCTAAAAAGATATCTATTTTTTTGCCTCCAGACATCTCTGGAAATCCCCAAGTTCTAAACCTAACAACCTTTAACTGTGTGTCCGAAGTAGTTTTATATGAAAAAACCCACCTGGTAATTCTAAAAAGTTGTAGTAGATATTTTGAAGCCATCCAACTTTCTTTTGAGAACAGTAACAATAGTTTGATTCTTGTATAAAAGACATTCCCACCTTTTCTTCTGTCAGCTCCTCACTTGAGCACATTTCAGCAGCATCACAGATGCTGAACGGGGCAGGGCCTCTCCCTTTCCCGTGTCAGTGTGTAGGGTGGTCATGGGGCTGCTCTCCACCAGTGCAGACCGGCCAGCCAGGCCCTGGACAGAGCCCGAAGTGCTGGGCAGCGGAGGAGCCACCAGCCTTGCAAGTGTTCAGAAAAGGTGCAGACGTGGCACTTGGGGACATGGTGACAAGTTCACTCAGGTAAACAAAGAGGAGGAGACCCATCTGTCCAGGCTGAATCCAGCTCTCCAGAGGCAGAGGGAAATTGCTGCTCTGCTTGTGTTGAATAAAACAATGGCTAAACCCCTAAGGTAAAAGAATTTCTCCTTCCTCTGGCTAACTACATCTCAGAGTGGTAGATTAAAACTCCAGCTCTGGTAGAATCCCAGACTGGTTTGTTGGAAGGGCCCTTGAAGATCACCTCATTCCAACTCCCCTGCCATGGGCAGGGACACCTCCCACTGGAGCAGCACTGATACTCAGCATTATCAGAACCTTCCAACAATCTGCTCTTCATCCGTATTTCTGCTGCTGCTTTTGAAAATCCCACCCTGAGGTGCCAGGAACAGTTCCAATCACTCCCGAATCCTAAATCTGCTCCCTCCACACACAAAGCTCTCCAGGTCACCCTTAAGTGGTTGCAGAACAGCCAAATGCTTTTCCCAAAGCCGGCTGGCTCAAGCCACTCATCTCCAGGACACGCTGCAGACATCGCACACAGGCTCAGGCAAAACCTTGCCCAGTCCCTCACACCACGCTCCCACTGACTACAGAGCTGCCTCGGAGCCTTTCCAGTGTTCCCAGCACCAAATCCACAGCCAAACAAAAGATCTCACTGCTACTTAGGACAAAAGTAGCGATGGCTGTTCCCTTCCAAAACTTATAGCTGCACCTCCTAGATAAAATAAAAAACCCCTATTTTTGAGAGGTCCTGCACATGACAGTCATAGCTCTGGGGAGGTTAAGTGGAAAAGCCAGGATACCTGTCAGCTCAGCACCAGTGTGTTTGAAGGGATTTGGTGGTTTCCATGGCGATGGGGAGGGTAAGGGGCTGCCTGGTTCCAGCTCTGACTGACGCACATCTCAAACAATCGCTCTCTTCCTGTTCGTATGGCACAAGAAAAACAGGATGCTGAGAGGTGTTTATCTGAGAGAACGAGATAAGCAAGCGCACTGCGAGTTCTCAAAGTATAGGAGTTCACCAACAAGATGTTACAGATTTTCTGTGGAAAAAAAAGTCCCAGTGCTGCCGTGCAGAACGTGATTAAATTATGCATGGAAAGGTCCTTTCCCTTGGAACCCGCAGGAAACCGTGCGGAGCTGGGATATGAGCCCTGAATACCAATGGAAAGTCTCTTTAGAGCGTGATACCGAGTTACAGCGCTGAATGAAAGCACAGAACCAGCTCAGTGTGCGATATCTGCCACCCCAAGCCCTGCCCGGGGCCCGCTGGGGGGGTGGGCTACAGAGAGTGGGGGGCTGCACAGGGAGCTCAGGCTGCTCAAAGGGCTCTGTGCCCGTCAGCACCAGGTCACAGGCACTTCTCAGGCCTCCCACCCAACCTGAGGCACTGTGCAGCATTTTAAATGTCCCTCAGTGCCTGAGAGGGAATCTGCCCGCTCCTTATCCCACTGCATCAGTGACAGAACCTGCAAACCACACAGTCATTAATTACCTGCTCTCTAATCACCACGAGCTGGTACAGCCCAGCAGCACTCTGGGGTTTAGAGCTGAAAATCTCATGTCCAAAAAGCCCAGCAGCCCTGTCCAGGGGTGGCTTTGGAGCAGGGGACGGCACCTTCGCACCCCTGTCACCCGTGGGCACAGGCAATACCCCTGTCCATGTGCTGGGCAAAGCCATGGCACGAAACCAGGGCCTGGCTGGACATACTGGAGCTGACCCGTGGTCACAGTGGCTTCACTGCATCTCTCCTGTTCATCTACAGAATCACAGAACCTCCTGAGCTGGAAGTGACTCACAAAGACCAACACCGGAATTCCAGCTGCACCAGTCCCGTCTTCTTGTGGCTACCAAAACTATCCCATCACAGCCAGGAATTGTTACAGCTCAATTCTCTAAGAACAGGCCTGGCTCCCCAAGCCCTGTAAGAAACAACAGATGAGCTTTGCCACCGGTGTCATCCACACTGGGGGACCCGGGGCAGGACAGACCTGTATGAGAAAGTGGATTTCTACTCTATGTAAATTTTGTTTTCCCAGTCATTGCACATATTTAAGACAGTATCAAAGGAACAAAATGGGAACCCAGTCATTGTCTCTGGCTTGGCTGGCTTACAGATCAACTCCCAGCCTTTAATTCTAGGGTGAGCGACCGCGGAGCCTCCTGACAGCCAAGGGCCCCCCTTTTTCCAGCGGACTTGCTGTTTGTCTTGGAAGTAGCCAGGTTAAGGCTGTCCCATTCAGCCTGCAGCGGAATGTGGGGCAGATGGAAAGAGGGAAAGACAGACAGAGAGACACTGCAAAGACTGAGAGACAAAGCCCGGTGGCGGGATGAAAGAGCACGGAACGAAGGCAGGGCCCAGCCAAGCCAAACAAAGTCTTCCTTGAGTGATTACATCTGCCGGAGAGTCCCCAGCTTGCACCCTCCTTGCTGAGAAATTCTTTTAATTGTGTCTAGGACATTTTAAAAATCCCAAGAAAAGCTCCTCTGTAATCATGAGAGCTCTGAACTGTGTGAACTTTTGTTGTGCTGAATCGCCGATAGCTCACTGCAAACTTCTGCCACCGAAGCAGGGCTTTGCTGAGGGAGAGCCCTGGGGAGGGAAAACTGGTAATAAATCTCCATTTCTTTTTTCCCAAGGAAAAAAAAACAATTTAGACAAGTTCTTCTCCCTCCCAACGTCTGTATAGCTCAGTGCAAAGTGCATCCAGCAGAAAAGGAAAAGAGATCCGTTCTCAGATTAGCCAAAATAAAGTAAGGTTAAATGAAGGATGTGTAGAGCCAAAGCCTCCAGCTCTGTGAAACGGGCACATCCCTGAGCCCCTGGAGCAGAGCCACCAGCACTGCCAAGGATGTCAATGCACAGGTGGATGTCAGCATCACCCAGATTTGTTTTTTAAACAGTATGACTTAGAGCAACTTTAAAATAGTATCTACAATTTTAGAACAGAATTTATCCTTATGAAAGGCAGCCTTTCCAGGCAGAAGCACCTCCTCTGCTCCCAGACTCTGTGCTTCAGAAAGCACAGCACAGCCAGGATCACGCCATGTGGAAACACCAGCTCAGTGTCTGTTGAACAACACCTCAGCAAGGCTGAAGGAAACCTCGATGGAGAGAAACACCAGATGTTGCTGAGGGAAGGGGGACAGCCAGAGCAGGTGGCAGCTCAGAGACAGAGCCTGATCAGGGCCCGTGAGCAAAGGGACCGGTGTCTCTCCAGCCCCCAGGCACAGGCAATAAACAGTCTGAGGGCCAAGGAGCACCATTTGAGAGCATCCACTGCAATAATCCCAGTCCTCAAAACTATGGAGGGTTCCCTGAGAACCTCTGGTTTGCTGGGAAGGAGGCTGGGATTTTGTTTTATGCTTATTTGCCTCTTGTTTTTGTCCTGGTAGATAACGTTCATTGCCAGTAACTGTTGACCAAAGTGGAAAAGGAGGATTTAACAATGAAGTGCAGGAGTCCATCACAAGTAATGGCAACTCGTGTGCTCTTACAAAACAATAACACACCAACATAAAATAAATCAGTGCCTTTAATTTAACAATGTAAATTACCCTCCCACCTGCTGCGACTCTCCGTAAGGAGAAAAAGCTGGCAGTGTATTTACCAAGCTGTCTGTCCCAGTCCCATTCTGCACTGGCCTCCTGCCCTGGGGTTAGACTGTAGGACTCTGTCATCTCTTGCACTCGTATGACCTAAGAAAGGGAATGTGGCCCTTTTCCCACAAGCCCAGAGTGAGAACATCATAAAAGCTGAACTTTAGCCCCCTTTTTGGGCAGGCAGCACAATAGCAAGGAGGATGCTGTTACTCCCCAGAGGCTCTGCTGCTGAAAAACATCACCAAGCTCAAGTAAAAGGTCAGTAGTTAGGATTGCATCTCTTGTTTTCTTCAGTTTTCCTCCTCCGTCAAAGGCAGTTCAACATTCTTTGCACACCCCCCTCCCTCCTTCTGAGAAATGCAGGAAGGAAGTGCTTGCAAAATAGTTTAATTTAAAAGAAGGCACAATCACACACAGCAAACCCTGCTGCAGCCTCTGAGCAGGACGTTTCCACTGCTCCCAGTTCCCACTGCCACACAAACCAGTCCCCGCCGCGGCAGAGCCGTCCCTCCCTCCCGGAGACACGTGGGGAGGGTTGTGCTCCCAAACACCTGGGCTGGAGAGCTGTGGCTACGTGCTGCAGGCAGCCCTGCTGCCCCAGGGCACACCCCACATCTGCCCAGGCAGCCAGGGCTGTGCAGCAGGACAAGAAGGGACCCTGCAGCCTCCCAGGGCACTGAGTGGTACCGGGCACCGAGTGGCAGCACCGTGGTCCTGGGCTGCAGGACAGCGTCACCTCCTGTCTCTCTCATAACGAGGGCTTGTTTGATTTCATAGGATGCTCTTCCACCAAGGCTTGCTACCTGAGCCTTGTTAGGCTTTGGAAGGTGTTTGGGACAGTTGAATTTAACTTGACCCTTTTCTTCACTAGATTTATGTGAAAGAACCAGAGTGGGTAGAAGCAGCTGTTATACTCCATGCCTTTTTGCAAAGAGGAATGTAGAGACCAGCAGGCAATTCCTGGAAAACTCCTTCATTACCCCTCAGTTTCTGCTGTATGACCACATCTCCAATCTAAACATCATTCTTCCCAGGCACACGGTGTTTCTGTACCCCTGGGCAAACAGCACTTACTATCACAACCCCATTTCTTTGTCTTTTCCAAAACTTTGGCAGTCCCAAGGACTTCCCTTGAGCCATGAACCACGACAGCCACGTGTCAGGACAGGCTGGCAGTCCCTGCCTGCTCTCCCTTCTGTGAGAATTCCCAGCCCAGTGTCCTGACACAAACACCTCGGTGCCCACAGCCTCTCCCAGCGCCTCCAGCAGACCCGGTCCCGTTCCAGTGTCCCACGTTCCTCTCATTGCTCGTGGGTTCATCTCCAGCTGCCGTTCTTGGACTTAATGGCACACTGCCAGCAAATCACAGTCCTGTCTCTTCTTTAACCCGTTGCTGTCACAGTGCATAATTAGATTAATGAAATAACGACGAGATCAGCGCACGGAGGACCTGAGCAGAATCACACCCATGACCACTCGAGTGGTGTCTCCTTCCAAAGAGAATGCTCAGGACAAGCAAACACACAATCAATTATTTTCTAGAAGGAAATTTAAAAATGTTGCATGCTGCTAACGTGAGCACTGCCCCGTGTACGGTCACACAGCTTCTCAAAGGGGAACAGTAACACTCTCCCAAACAGGGAAATGAGAGTGCCAAATGCCACCACCAGCCTGGGGACTGGGGGACCTGAAAACAGGTTGCTGAGTTTTGCTTTTTTCTTTTAAAGTCAACAGCTTCAACTGCCAGCATCTACACCCAGTGCTCAGCGTGGGGAAACCTGCTGTTCTCTAGCTCTAGGCCAGATGGGTAAATTTTTGGGGTTAATGTTTTCATAACCATGTAGCCAGGACTGCTGTTTATTATCCATCCCATCCCCAGTAACTTCTTACCTTCTTTTCTTTTTCAATTGCTGTTGCTTATGTGCATTTATGATAGCTTTAAAAATAATTGTTAGCACTGCAGAAATGCGTTCAGCTTTTAAATGAGGGCTCCATAATCCTGTTTCTGTGAAGACCTTAAGTAAAAAATTAGTTCTGTCCTGCAGAGTGTTGTAAAGGCAATAAAGGAGCTTACTGACCACCCATGCCTGCTGCAAGCCCAGACAAAGGACAATAAAAATGTGAAACAGAGGAGAAGGAATGAAAGAACCCCAGAAAGGCACATCTGGCTGGGAAGAGGAGGTGCTCCTGGCAGGTAGTCAGCACAGACCCTGACCACTCTTTCAGTGAAAAAAAAAAATTCTAATATCTAATCTGAACCTCCTGAGTTGCAACTAAGGCCATTTCCTTTCATCCTGTCCCCTGGGACATGGCAAAAGAGACCAAACCACCGGCTCACTACAACCTCCCTTCAGGCAGCTGTAGGGAGGAATTCCCAGCTCAAGGTTTGTGAGGATACTGAAACCATACTGAAAAATATAAACTCTGATAGTTGGTTTAAGGAATGGTTAAAAACAGGTTGCAGGGTAGATAGATCTGCAAATATAACCTAAATATTGTAACGCAGCATTTAAACAAAAGCAGTGATACAGAGAAAAAGATCCCGGTTCAGTTCTGAGCCTCTTCTTGGAGAGAATCCTCTTCAGCAAAGGTGATCCACTCAAAGCTGAGGCCTCCACCCTACTTGGTTCCTCCTTCTCAAAGGCCTCACAGGTGGCTTTGCCCGAGCAGTGCCCCGAAGAGCTGACAAAGCTCTGCCTGTGCCCAGCACCCAGAGTGACCCACACATCCCCGGGTGCATCCCGGGCCCCAGCTCCTGCCAGCACAGCAGCTCCCCGCAAGCATCAGCCCTTTCCCCCTCCCCTCCCTTCTTCAGTTGTTAGGATGCTTCTTCCAAAGGGGAACTTTGATTACTAAGATACTTAACGATGAAGGGCAGGGCAGCAAACGTGCAGTGCCTGCTGCCAGGCCCAGCCCGAGAGGCTGCCTGGTGCTGGGCTCCCAGGCTCTGCTCCCAGGCTCTGCTCCCGGTGTTTATCCCGGCCGGGTGTTTTTCCCTGGCGCTGCTGCGATTGTTTGGCCGGGCTGGGTGATGGATGGTGGAGAGGGCTGTGTCTGGAAATGCGCTCCCGAGCCGACAGGAAGCTCAGGGGGCCTTTGCCAGCACTTCCTTCCTGCATACAAGGGGAGGACAGAATGGGAAAAGCCTTGGCTGTCCCTTACCCTGAGAAAAGTGCTCCCCTTCCAGCTGGATTACAGTAACAATATTTTAATCTTTCACAAGATTATAATATCCTTCCTCTCTAAGTATAGCTCCAGTGGCAGCTCAGAGAATGAAATGAACCAACAATGTAAAACTCAATAGGTGGTGCTGGAAGCTGAACAAATGGAGGTGCAGACTGGAAGATCCCTATCTTCAGCCAGGATATAAATCACCAGGGATCGCACCTGTCTAACCCAGGACTTGACTCCAAGGGCAACCAGGACTAAGCACTTCCACAGGAGGTGTAAAATGTACATGAGTGGTACACTGAAAATGTGTCCCTCTGGACAGCTTCATTCCTGTGCCTGTGTGAGAGAGTGGATCTAAACTCAGACCACAATATTTATTACATCTATAAAAAATAAGGCTGCAATGAGCAATCTATGAATATTCTGACCACACATTTCTCATGAGCACCCAGGATGTGTTATAGAGACTTGAATGTCTTTTTCCCAAAACCCAGCCTCTAGGTCCTTCAGTGGATGATTCATGAATCTCCATGACATCCTGATGTGTCATCATCACCTGTTCACAGTAACAAAAGTGTGTGCTGACTGTTAGAGAATACATATTTCATGCTACCACAGGAATTTTTCTAAAATTTTCCATTTTTGAGCTCCAGATTCAAACCCATGGACAATGGCAAGGGCTTTAGTGTAGGCAGGTGTGCAGAACCCCAAATTGCTCTGCCCCAGCCCTGTGGCCAGGGACAGCCAGAGCAGGGAACACGAGTGGTGGCTCTGAGGACCCCTCTCCCTGCTGCCCCAGCAAGGGGAGATCCCAGCAAGCCCCTCATTTGTCTGGGCAAGTTTGCCCCAGCGAGTCTGAAAAAGGGAGGAAGAAATTCTCAGGACTCTTGACAACAAAAGAAAACTCCCCAAACCTGTGAGCAGACAGCTCTCCTAACAGCCGCTATTTCTGACAAAGGCCTCAGACAAAAAGACCTCACCCATGAACAAAGAGTGGGGAACAATGGGAACTGTCAAAAAATAGCCCTCACGTCAGAGCTAAGAATGCCCCCTGACACTTCCAAAAAAGCCCAGGCTGAGCAGAGCCTGGGAGGCCACAGGCACAGCCCCTGGCATCCGCCTCTCCCAGCACACACTGCCAGCAGCGCTCGGTGAGGCTGAATTCCAACAGCCAAAGATGGGGATGGAAGAAGAGAGGAAATTTACGGCAGGTCTGAGCCAGAAGTAACAAATTCCTGTCCATCCAACCTCTCCAGCAGGGACCCTGACACTCAGACTGGACGGGACACACCTGACAGTGGTGTGTGCACATCTTCCCTTACTGCAAAGGGTAACCAATTACCAAAGCAATTAATGACAAAACTAAGTTATGGCAAAAAGCAGAATGAGTTGTGTAACACAGGAATAAAACCCCTGTGTTCTTCTGAACTGGTGAGAACTTATAAAAAATCGCTAGAAAAAAATTCAACCTGGACCAGAATTCTAAGAATGCTGATATCCAGATGTGGACAGGAAACCTCAAAGATCCAATAATCTTCATGGCATGCAATTTAGCATTGATTCACACATTTTGCTTTTTTTGTGACTCAGCATTCTCCTCCAATAGCAGTAAGAAAATAAATGAAAGCAAATCATGCTGAATGAAAACTCACCCGTGGGCTGATCACTTGAGTAATCACTGTCCTGATTCATCCTCCCAAAGGTGGCACCAGGTCAGGATGCTGAGGCTGGAGCTCTAAACTCAGAGATGCAGCCCAAGCTCTTCCTTCTGGAAAGGAAATGTAGAGTTACTGTCAAACTGCAGGAACTTCACCCTGTGTGAGAAAGGGAATATCTTGTGTGTGGTCTGTTGTCCTTGAATTTATCAGGAGAGTGGAGAACCTACATGCATGTACAGCCTGGTGTAGGAGCCATAGGACACGTGCCTGAAGACCAGAGAATGCAATGAGAAACTGAATCAAATCAACAAGAAACACTGGAAAGTGGCACCCGAGACCCCATGGAAAGTAAAACAACGTGTTAAAAACACAGCTGGGTTCCTGGAATAGGCTGGGTCTCAGACTTGCACAAACAGGAGCCCCTAATGCTGTTCACTTGAGTAGCCAAACAAAACTGCACAGGGTGAAGAGTTGGACTCGATGATCCTGAGGTCCTTTCCAACTCAGCAGATTCTATGGTTCTGTGACTCTACGCAAACCCCAGACCTACCTAACCCCAAACTGGACAAACAGGCCATGTGAAGGCATGTTTTTGCCACAGCTACACAGCTCCTCCTCTTTGTTTGCTTGCCCTTCCACTCCTCATCACATCTTGACTGTGGTAGAGTTGGGAAAAGAACCCATGTCTCCCAAATCCCAGTCCAGTGCCTTAACCACCACATCCTTCCTGCTGAATCACTGCAGGATTGTTTACCAGGAAGGAAACTCCCCCTCGAGAGCACTCACTCTGAGTGTGCTGGTGGGACACAAATGCTTAGAAAAACACAAACAGGCAATAACAACAAGTGATTGAAGCCCCTGTACCGGCTGAGGCACAGCAGCACCTCGGGATTGCTGTGGAGCAGTGGAAGTGAGGCACCACGGAGGAGGACACGACACAGAACGAGCAGCGCATCCACATGGCCTCCCAGGAACAGCCTCCTGCTCTCCACAAATGATCCATGACTCTGGAAGTCTCTCCCCACATTTAGCACGAGGTGTACGTTGCTCAGGGCCATTCAAAAGGTTTGGATTCTCAGCAGGCACTGGGAAGGTCACCTCTGGCAGCAAAGCTGCCAAGTGCCAGCAGCTGTGGATGTGCTCCAGAGGGTCAGAATTAACCTCGACATGTTGTGCAAGAAAAGGGCCCTGCTTTCTTTAAGGTCTTTAACCCCAAAATAAAAAAAAGCAGGGTGTGTGTGAGGGGAAGATACCAAAAATGGAACAAATATGTTTTAGCCTAAATACAGTTTACCCCATTGGTCTCCTAGAAAACAAAAAGGGCTCTAATTCATCCACAATCTGTCGAAAAACACAAACCCACTGAAATGGCAAATTCATGGTCCAGGACTCTGAAGAATTTGGCTCTGCTCAGCAGTTGGGCAAAGGGGAAGAATTTCGCTGTTCACAAGCAGTGGCTTTCCAGGTTGTGTCCCACGAGACCCCACCACAGTAACCAACAAACACAGGCTGGGGCAGGTGGCAGAGCTTGGACTGATCTCAGGACAGTCCTTTTAAATGTCATTGTATGGGAATTCCAGCAGGACCTGAGAGATGGAGGGATGGAGGGAGGGATGGAGGGAGGGAGGGATGGATGGATGGATGGATGGATGGATGGAGGGATGGATGGATGGAAGGATGGATGGAGCGATGGATGGATGGATGGATGGATGGATGGATGGAAGGATGGAAGGATGGATGGATGGAAGGATGGATGGATGGACAGTGTCTGACACCTGCCCCTGCCTGCAGCTCACAGCTCTGCCCCTGCCAGGGGCAAAGCAACCCTCGGGTGGATGGGGACGGTGTGAACAGAGCTCCCATTCTGCTTCCTCAATAACAGCTGAGGCCACAGCCACCACCAGACAGGGAACTGGGGGCCTCTGGTTTCCTTCTGAGTGATTTCAGTTCAAGCAGGGCCATCGCTGGGCTGGAGTGAACAAGGGGCTCCTGACTCACGCTAGGAAAAGCAGGAAGTCTCCCTCCTGACAGTCTGTTAACCCTCCATGGGATCAGCTCTGTGTTGCTGATCTGCCTGAGCTGGTGCTTTCCTTAACGCCCAGAAATGTGGTGAAGTGACTGTGTAAAAAACCTTATCTCTCCTCAGAAAATGTCCCCAAAACAAAAAAGGAGGTTTCTATTCCGCCTGGGTATGGAAAAGACTTGAAATGTGAAGTGAGAGTAATTTAAATCTTTAGAAACAAGAAAACAAACACTACAAGGCAGTGCTTATTTGTAGGCCTCTCCAGACGGGGATTTTGAAGCCCATTTCACATTTTTATAACTTGCCTTTATTGCTTTGGTGTTACAGAACATATAGGCACACACAGCAAAGGACAATGGGTGTCTTTTCATTGACTTTTACAGACTTTGGATCCTGTACTCAAACCCAGTTTAGCTTCAATTTAGCTCCCATCAGTCACAAACCCAGCACTTCATTCTTCATAATGCCCCAGCTAAGCTACACCACTCAAAATCTCTGCTTAAATTCTGGCATCTCAGACTGCAGCGTGTCACAAATGACCTGCCTCCCGAGCCCTTTCACCAGCCGTGTCCGAGGCAAATGTTCTTTCAAAGTGGGCAGAAGTGATGAGGAGGCTGCAGCCTCTCTGCACCTCAGCTTGAAATGCAAATAGCAGTTCCACCGACTTTTACAGACTTCCCTTTATCACATAAATCTTTAACTACTCAGAAATAGAAACTGCATTTTGCTGTGATAATGATATAGAAAAAAACTACTGACAAAAAGTAAAAAAGAAAATTCAAACCAGGCAGCATTCAGCCAGTGCCTGCCACGGTGCCGGGCCTGTGTGAAGAGCACCAGGCTTCCTCCCCCCGCTCCAGGGCCCTGAACCCAGCGGGCTCCACAGCTCCCGTCTGGACAGGGCTGCTCAGCACCTCCAGGACCCCTGGCACAGCAGAAGCTGAGGGGCCGGGACTCGACCCTGCCTCCTGCGTCAATTCATTTGATTCAAGCTTATTCTAAGGAGATCACTTCACTTGAATGGAATTTTTATTAAATGATTATTGACTTTTGATCATTTATGGGAGTAATTTAATAATTTCCCACCATTGGTGCCATAAAAAGATTCATTGGAAGCGCTGAAGGCTGAAAGCAGAACACTCATGGCAGAAGCCAGCAGAGCCATGCTGCTCCAGAGAACACCCTCTGCCTCATTAGCTCGGACATTAAAACTGGAAAGCAGCTGACAAAACATCAACAGATGTCTGTCAAAGTCTGCTGGATTTTCAAGGCCATCCCCTCAGCATGGTGAAACCCACCAGCTTGACAGGAATGTATTTTTCATGGAAGTTCCTGTCCAAGTTCCTAACATCAATAAGCAAATTGTTGTGACCCCAAGAGCATAAATACAACCTGAACCCCTGGAGGAAGCCCTGGATACCGGAGAATGTATCTCCCTGCATGCCTGCAGAGTTCCACGACCCAGCTCTCCCTGCTCATTTCACTCTTCTTACCCCTCAATCACTCGGAAAACGCACCCTGGACACAACCAGCACACCCGGACTGACTCCGGGCAGCGCTGCCGGGGCCGTGCTGGCGCTGGGGCGGCTCTGGCCGTGCCGCAGCCCCAGGGGCTCGGCGGGCTCAGGCTCAGACGCCGCTCCCGGTCCGCTCCCCGGTGCCGTTCCCCGGCGCCATTCCCAGGTGTCATTCCCCGATGCCGTTCCCAGGTGTCATTCCCAGGTGTCATTCCCCGGCGCCGTTCCCCAGTGCCGTTCCCAGGTGCGCTCCCCGGTGCCGTTCCCAGGTGTCATTCCCCGGTGCTATTCCCAGGTGTGCTCCCCGGTGCCGTTCCCCGGTGTCATTCCCAGGTGTCATTCCCCGGTGCTATTCCCAGGTGTGCTCCCCGGTGCCGTTCCCCGGTGTCATTCCCAGGTGTCATTCCCCGGTGCTATTCCCAGGTGTGCTCCCCGGTGCCGTTCCCCGGTGTCATTCCCAGGTGTCATTCCCCGGTGCTATTCCCAGGTGTGCTCCCCGGTGCCGTTCCCCGGTGTCATTCCCAGGTGTCATTCCCCGGTGCTATTCCCAGGTGTGCTCCCCGGTGCCGTTCCCCGGTGTCATTCCCAGGTGTCATTCCCCGGTGCTATTCCCAGGTGTGCTCCCCGGTGCCGTTCCCCGGTGTCATTCCCAGGTGTCATTCCCCGGTGCTATTCCCAGGTGTGCTCCCCGGTGCCGTTCCCCGGTGTCATTCCCAGGTGTCATTCCCCGGTGCTATTCCCAGGTGTGCTCCCCGGTGCCGTTCCCCGGTGTCATTCCCAGGTGTCATTCCCCGGTGCTGTTCCCANTGTCATTCTCCGGTGCCGTTCCCAGGTGCCATTCCCAGGTGTCATTCTCCGGTGCCGTTCCCAGGTGCCATTCCCAGGTGTCATTCTCCGGTGCCGTTCCCAGGTGCCATTCCCAGGTGTCATTCTCCGGTGCCGTTCCCAGGTGCCATTCCCAGGTGTCATTCTCCGGTGCCGTTCCCAGGTGCCATTCCCAGGTGTCATTCTCCGGTGCCGTTCCCAGGTGCCATTCCCAGGTGTCATTCTCCGGTGCCGTTCCCAGGTGCCATTCCCAGGTGTCATTCTCCGGTGCCGTTCCCAGGTGCCATTCCCAGGTGTCATTCTCCGGTGCCGTTCCCCGGTGCCGTTCCCAGGTGCGCTCCCCGGGGCCGTTCCCCGGTGCGCTCGGCGCGGAGCAGCCGCGGGGCTCTGGCACCCTCTGCTGACAAACCCGCGCGGGGCCGGGCTCCCTTTGCTGCAGGAGCAGCCCGGAGCTTACCCTGTCTCTTACCTGCTTGCTCAGGTATTTCTATAAACTGCACTGATCGCAGCCGGCCCTTCCGCCCCTGGCTTTGCCCCGGAACCGCGCACAGCCCGCACGGGGACGGGTCCTACTCTCCTGTCTCCGGGATCCCCGAAACCCCCTGGGTTACCTAAAACCACAGCGTGTCACGCAGACACCCCAAGGTGCTGACTGTGACCAGTGACACCCAACCTGCTGACCCAGGGCACAGCATCCTGGCCCTGCTGTGCTGCATGGGAAGGTTCCTGGGGAATAATGAACACCAAGAACAGAAATTCTGTGTAAAGGCAATGGTGAAACAGAAACCACATAGTCTGGGATGTGTTAACTTCAGAGGTTGATTTTCAGCCTTGTTATTGTCTGCATTTTTCTGATTCTTGCTTCTTCTGCACTGGTGTGAAGGGAGGCTGTGAGGATGTGACAGCACACCCTGGGTAAGGCACAGAGAGCTCACGGGCTGAGCAGACACCTACACTGGCACTTCCCAGTGCTATTTCAAACCCATGCAGGCTGTACTTAACCTACCAAAGGGTCTGCGCTTCAGGAGAAAGAATCTCAAAGGATCATTTCACCTCCAAACCAGCACCTTAAAACACAAAACCAAAAAAACCAAGGAATAACGTTGGAAATAGGCAATGCAGGATTTCCACCAGAATCAAAGTGTAACAAAAATTCTCAGCAAACAGAAAAACAGGTCAGTTGAAGACACTTTACAAATTTCATTCCAATTTTTGGCCACTACTGAAAACCACTATAATATAGAAAAATTTGAAAAACTTTAAAATGTCACGGGACTAAATAATCAGAGTGGTTGTAATAGTAACACGTAAATCCTTCTTACAAGGAGATCCAGCAGAGTTACTGACAACTCAGTCTCTCTTGAGCTCTCTCACACTAGAAGAGCTTACTTGGCTTGCTTTTTTCCTGTCCTAGAACAGCTTTCTGAGCACCACACCGCTGGGGACTCAATACAGGACTTCAGCACTTCCCCAAACAGAGCCAGGGCTGTGTCAGTGTGAGTTCTTCAGGCACTCTGACTGCTCCCCAGCACTTGGATTCCAAGTTCAGGCAGCAGCGTTAAGCCAGCATTAGCAACGTCTGTCCAGTGCTCTCTGATGGAGCATTTGAACATTTCCTCCTGGATTGCTGAGGAAGCTTTATTATCTCTCATAAGTATTTACTTTTTTTTTTTTTTTTTTTTTTTTTTTAAAGCATGAAGCATCCTCCAGAGTCTGACACTTCTAAAAGGCTTGGCTGGACAGGCTCTGGCAGCCGTGGCCGTGGCAGCTGCAGCCCCTGCTGTCGCCAGATGTTTGTCCTACCTTGCCCTGCCAGGACAGCACAGCTGGCTGGGCGCCCGCCCGCCCGAGGCCTCCGCTCGCAGCTCTGGCACATAAATGAGAACAGTGGCTGAAAGGATTTGTACAAAACCACCGGCTCTGGGCTGGAGCTCTAACACACAGCAGGGCAGAGTGTCCGAGTGCAGCTGCTGGGCAGGGGCAGAGCTGGACACAGGGGCACGGGCTGAGCTCACCTCTGGCCAAGTCCCACGCCTTGGGGGTTGTCCCCAGGGACCACCCAGAGACACTCTGCACTCACATCCCCACTGCACAGTTTTGGGGGTACAGTTGTGTTGGCAAAAGTGCAGTAAATGCAATCACCTCCTGACTGACATGCTCAGCAAATTCCCAGATGAAACAGAGAGAATTTCATGAATCATGGCATTTACAGCAGAAGGGAGGGAGGAAGGTTTGTCTTGGATAAAACTACCTTTTTTCCCCCCTTCTTCTTCTTCTTCTTTTTATTTATTTGTAATAATGCTGAAGCTTTCCTTCTCCCCAGGGTTTTGCTTGAATACCTCCAGATGTAGATGTAACACTAAACAAAAAGCTCGTACAGGATGAATGAGTAATTTTAGAAACCTGATAAATTTTCTCCATCTTGATCTGCTTCTCTGCCTGATCTCCCTTTCCATTCACTCACAGGAGCTGAAGCTCCACTGTGTGGTTTTCTCCTTGATCACTTTCACTCCGGACCATGTCTAACCATGAATCAAAGCAGAATAATCCAAGGATTTCCTCTCAAATCACCATTTCCTCTGTTTTCCCTGTTTTCCCTGTTACTAGCAAGTCCCTCGGATCCCCACTGTCTGCAGCTCCTCATCTTCCGCCCTGGCCGGGGGTTCCTCAGCAGCCGGAGCGGAGCCAGCGGCCCTGCAGCCTGCACAGGTCCCAGGCCACCCTCAGGGGCAAGGGCAGCTCCTCTGCTTCTCCCAGAGACACTGCTTGCAAACCTTGCCAGAATTCAGAAGTTCCACAAGCTATTGGCATTTTCATTTCCCGGTTCTTGTCACGTTTAACTCAGATTTCCTTCAGAGTTTTTGCTCCCCGAGATCTGATACTCTGTGTCAACAACGAGCAGCTACTTGTTTTAATAAGTTTTGCCTCTTATTTAATTTCTGTTTGCCTTTTGCCCACACCATTGCCTGTGAGTTCTCCCCTGTACTGCAGGGAGTATCCTCGTCGTTCATGGCAGCAAGGAGAGGAACGCTGGAGGACAAGGAGGGTGGAGAGGCAGGAGCTGCAGCACAGATCAGCTGCAACATCTGGTGATGGCTCAACAGCTGGAGGAGACACGGGCTTTGTTGTGGCTGAAGATCCTGAGTGCTGCTTGGAATATAAATGAAGGGATGACTGATTGCTGGTCTGAGACCTTGCCCAGTAGCTCTCGTTAGAAGATCATGCCTTACAATGCACTGGGGGCTTTGTTTCCCCACCCTCTGCACCCTGAGCAATCCCACCCGCTGGCGCCTGAGGGACGGACACCCGTGCAATGTCCTTGCTCTCCCTGGTTCTTCCTGAACAAGTTTCATTTCACTGTCATCACCAGATGACCTCAAGGTCAATTAAGGCTGCTTATCAAATTCAATTAAGTCTTTGTCAAGCATGAAGCCAGTAACTGCACCACACTCTCCTTGCACACCTCCTCACACTCACATCCCCAGCAGGAGAAACAACATTCTGCTGGAGTGCAGGAACAGTGTCACATCCCACAAGGTCAGGACAAAGCCAAGTCACATTATTCACCACACACTGGGCACTGATTTTTTATCTCTTCCCAAGCCATGTCAGTGTTATCTCCACCATGCCTGATAATAAATTGCTTTCAAAACTCCTTTGTGGGTAGTTGTTCCTCATGCTTTACATCCTGAATAAGCTTAGAGACCTTCTAAGCCCAGATCTAGAGATCTTCTCTAAGCTTATTCAGGAGGTAAAGGGGTAGGGAAGCAGGCTCTGAATGCAGTGATTGATTAAGCCACCAGTGGGATTAACAAGGTCATCTTTGGTGGCATAAATGGCTTTTACAAGGGATGTTGGTTTGTAATCAAGTTTGTAGAAGATGATACTGTACATAAGGAGAGTCTCGAAGCTGCAGTTTTGTTCTGGCAGCACTCCTGGGAGGCCAGCACAGAGAAACCACTCCTGAAACTCCTGGGTAGGGAGCCAGGTTTTTCCACGTCTGGAAGATGCATCTCCAGCAGCCTCCTCCTCGCCCTTTGGTTCTCCTTGTGATGCACAAGCAAAGGCTTTACCCTGCAGCCTCCTCCTGCCTCACCCCCAACACCTGGGTCAGACTGGGGAACAGAGCTCTCCAGTTCAAAGGCTCAGGGTAATTTTCACAAGTGTTCTGAGCAGCGACATGCACAGTCACTGTGAAACATCTGCTCAGATCAGGAGATCTCAGTAGCTACAGACGTCTCCACCACTGTCTTCAGAAGTTGAGAAAAAGGCAGCCTTACCCAGCTTTTGGACTGTTCTGCATCCATAAACAACATTATTAACCTGAAAGGCATGTGTTTGCTCACTGTGATTTATTAGCCATAGTTACAGTTGCAGTAATCATGCTCTAATTTTTCGGAAAGTACTACAGTTTATGCATAGTTTTAACCACCTTTTGAAAAACCTTTAAGTAGTGATGAATCGACCCATAAAATAATACAAATGTTAGAACCAACATATTATTCTCCTTTAGGCATGGGCAGGGATATCTGATTTCTGGCTGCCAAATCATTTGGCATCTGAACAACTGGCAATAAATTCAAAGTGAAACAGCAAAACTGTGGGCAACCGCTGGAAAGGCTGGGATTCCTGCCCTTTGCATTTGGACATGAAACGCCGTGTCTGCCCTGGGATGCTCCAATCTAATTCGCTTGTTCACAGCGCAGCAAGTCAGCTGCATCAGGACAGTCTGTCTGCACTGCTCTGCCACGAAGCCATGAGCACCTCTGCTGTAAAGCACGAGGACACAAGTCCTCACTTGATCAAAGCAACCACCGGAGAGAGATCTCGCCCTGTGGTTCTCTCCTGCCTCACTCCCCACTCGGAGTCTGCAGATGCCAGAAACTACAGGGGCTGAAAAGCTCATCTCGTTCCCCCTGCCACCTTCCACTATCCCAGGTTGCTCCAAGCCCTGTCCAACCTGGCCTTGGACACTTCCAGGGATGGGGAGCCCACAGCCTCTCAGGGCAACAAGTGAGGCACCAACCTGGGACCCCAGAAACTTCCATGAGATTTGCAAGCGGCAGGGGTCAGCTGTGAAGTCGCTGCTCAGCTCCCCTGGGGCACTCGGCGTTCAGCCCCACACTGAGGAGTAAAGAACAAGCAGCAAGAGGCCCCAAGAGCAGTGTCTGTGCCCTGACAACATCTCTGCAGTTCCAGGCTGCAGCTCTGTTTGTACGTTTTAATTAACCTGGAGAAAGGCTTATTTTATACAGATTATTTATTGAGAGTTGGGACACACCTGCAGCCCTCTAAGACAGGAGCACTAAGAGAACAAATCCCGGTGTCTGAGAGGGAGGAATTCTGCCCTCAGCCTCCATCAGCTCCGTCGCTGTCGCTGCTGCCGGGGATGCCGAGGGCACTGCTGCCCCTGCCCGGGGCAGGCAGGACGCTGACACGCGGCACAGCCTCCCCACTCGGCACACAGAGAGGCAGCTCGCACGGCCAGAGCAGTAACCGGGAGCCGCAGGGACAGCTTGTCCCCAGCGCTGGACAGTTAATCCTGATGCACAACCCCCCTGTGAATTCAAAAGGCTTCCTCCAGCCCCTCTCTGGCTGTGGTCAAACAGCTGATGACGCGCACTCTGACAGAGCAGCGGGATTTCTGCTGGGCCCACAGAACACCACGCAGCGTGAAGAGTCTCCAAGGAAAAAACAACAGGAGGCTTAAACCTTAAAAAATAATACAGACACTAAGTGGCTTCTAATGTTGGCTTAAAAGTAAGATACAGCAACAGAACATTTTAGGTAGACTGCATTTAAAAAATTGCGTTTTCTACAACATTATCTCTTATTACCCAGAATGCGTTATGTGCATTATTTGTCAGTATTAGGGTACAAAGGCAGATGCCAATTTAAGCCCGAGAAAACCATTGCAAGTTCAGCAGGATGTTAAACATAAATATTTCATGGCTGAGCTGGAACACTTCCTGAAGTACTGAATATTGATTTAAATTCTGTATACTCCTTGCTTTTGACGAGTTACACAGACTAGAATCAACGCTAACACCAACACTGCAATGTACTACTTAAATCCACTCTCTACTCATTACTTCTGTCTTTCAAATTGGATTTTATGGTCAAATTCAGAAGGAAGGTGAAGCCGGTGTAACACTGTACCTACAGCCACTGCAACACACACTTGGAATTCCACTGCTTGATACCGACATATGCTTAATTAATTACCTCTCTACCCAGATTCTCATTCTGGTTCAGTTCAGAGTCTGCGGAATTTAACCTGGCAACGCTTGATTAAAAATTAAAAGAAAAGAGCAAGGGAAAAGCTATAACAGATAAGAGGACGAGTAATACCAGAATACACACATGACAAAATACGTGCTTCCAAGTGCAACTCACACTGCCTCCCTCTTTCTGAATGCTCAGAACTAGTTCACAGGCAGCTAAATTATAATTCTGCTTCTCAGATAACAGAAACTCAATTTCATATGCTCAAAGTAAGCAGCTCTGAGACTTGGAACAGAGCTCTGGAGACCTCCGGCACTCCTCGGGAGAAAGGAGAAGCCCGGGGCTGGCAGGGAGGACGTGCCTGCTGTACTAAAAGGCAGATGCCTTCAGAGCACTCTATGTTCAGTCATCTCTTTATCAAACCCTTAACTAATTAAACAATCCTCTTGTCAAAGAGGACAGTCATTGTTTGTGTGACCGATGCCCTGTAAACATAATGGGATAATCTGCCTTTCTCCTTTTTCTCTCCCTCAATTCTTCCAAACAGCTGGGGGATGCGCTGCCCGCCCGCCGGGAAGCCTCGGCTCATCTGTCATTGCCCCCGCTCGCGGCCGCACGCAGCATCAGAAGCCAAGCTCAGGACAATAACGCCTCAGACACTCCAACAATCCATCTGATCCTGTGCCATCGGAGAGCCCCCCCCCTCGGGCGGGAGAAGAAGTGATTCCTGGGCAGAACTGACAGTTTAAACTGTATTGATCTGCAAGGGCAAACGATGCTCAGCCCAAAGCGTTGCCAGTGCCCTCCTTTGACTTGGGCCCAGGGAAGAAAGAGTCTGCAAACACCAAAGCTTTGGTCAGATGGCACCAGGCTTGCTCTCACATCTGCACAGCTACCGCAGCAAAAGCTGTTCTTCAGCTGCTGGAAGCTCAGCGAGTCCCACGTTCAGAGATGGCTCCGGCCCCGGGTACCCGAGGGAACAGCTCAGCTCACAGCAGCCCCGTCTGTGGATGGGTCGTGACCAACAGCAGTTACAGAGGGCAGCTGTTTTCTCGTGTGAAACGAGGACAGTGTTTCAGTAGGTTGCAAAATCCAAAGGTTTGGATTGCCCCTCTCTGTATTCCTGAGGGGGGGATGCGTTCCCCACAGCCCTCTCCGCTCACCCCTGTCACCAGAGCTGCGCAGCTCTGTCACCCCAGGGATAACCAGGACAAAAACCATTACCTGTCCCAGCCCTCCTTCATTAAAGTGTCTGTCTTCCTACTTACAGCACCAGCAGCAGTCTCTACTGATTTACTGTAAGAAATTCAGACTACCCAGTACTTGAAATTTTGAATTAAAATGCAGTACCTGAAACCGAAATTAATCACTATTACAAGGTGCAGATTTCACAGGGCTGTGATTCCCAGGAGTGAAGCAGAAAGCAGGGGGGAGGCAGCCCTTCCCTCCCAGGTGAGGCTCCCCGAGCCCTGGGGAGCCAGGCTGGGACAGTCTGTCACTCCCCTGCAGTGTGCTCTGGTGGCAAAGGCCACACACGGCTCCACCGACCAGAACGGGTGACCACGGTGTCTTTGCTCTCAGGCCATTCGCCCCTGTGTGCTGGTTTGCCAAAGGAGGAAACGTGGTGTTTCTGTGAGGGGTGAGGAGGAGGAGGAGGAAGGGACAGCGGGAAGGAAAGGCTGAATAATATCCAAATGTGAAAATCCTTCAGTGCCCATCCAATGTGTGAAGTGGTCATGGCTCCGAGGCTGCCAGAGCTCCAGGAGCGTTTGGACAGTGCTGCCAGGGATGCCCAGGGTGAGGTTGCTGGGGGGTCTGTGCAGGGCTGGAGTTGGACTGGGTGATCCTGGTGGGTCCTTCCAGCTCAGGGTTTTTGGTGATTGTAACAGAAAGCTTGAGGTCCTCCACAAAGGAGTCAAATCCATCCTCGGCTGTATTGTCTGAATTCCCATCCCCAGTTCCCCAAACCTCCACTGACCCCCAGGCAGTGCCTGACAGCGCCATTTCAGCAGAGAATGGGAGGGTGAAGGGCTTAGCACAACTCTGACCTTCTCCTGAGCAACATCCCCCCCACAGCCCAGCTTTGGGGAGGAATCCCCTCCCCTGCTTCTCACAGAACACCTCAGACAGGGCTCAGCAGTGACCTCGAGCCCCACCCTGGCTGAAGGGAGACTGAAACACCCCCAGCCCACCACAGATCCACAGAGACAGAACAGGGAGTCACAAACTCATCCACGTGCACACCCTTCAGAGGAACTCACGGACGTGCCCAGGTGTCCCATCCTCCCTCAGCCCCTCCTTGGACAAGCTGCCAGTTGGCTTAAAGCTCTTCCAGAGGAGATACAACAGTGGTGTGCCCTGTGCTCAGGAGGGCACGAAACCCAGGGGACAGCACATACAATGCAAAGTCTTTCTTTTTGCACCTCATCTAGGCCACAGCAGGGAAAAAAAAAATGCAAAACCACTCTATTTTTAACCTACCACCAAGAGAGGCTTCACAGAGCCATGCTCAAATCTGAACAAGTTCCTCATCTCAATCCAAGTTAAACTCAGCAAGTGTAAAGCAAACATCCCAAATGGAATATATCAAAGCCAAAATGATGTTATCCTAGCAAAATTGCAACATTTTCCATATCTGTAACCAAAAAAATAGCAGTATCAGCCTTAAGGCTCTTTTTCTTGCTCTCTCCCTTGTTTGTTTTCTCCCTCCCCACCTCATCACTGCAGCCAAGTTTTAAACAATATCCATGAAAATAGCAGCTTTCAATCTGTTCCTGGAGCAGCCAAGTTAATGAGGCCACGTGGCATCCCAGGGCACTCCGGAGGGAAGGGCTCACACTGCTTGTTACTGCAGCCTGTGCTGCTCTCAAAAATGTAAAACATTTCAAACTGGCAGGCGCTTCCCTCTCCTTCTCCCTCGGTCTCCAAGTAAGAGAGAGTTCAGACTTCCAAACATATATTGTGGAAAGAATGAAGCACTTCTGGAAAATATGATAGACCGGTTTGCCTTTCTAAATTTAAAGATTTATAAATCAATGCAAATCTTTTTCAGAAAAGAAAAGAAAGCAGAACACTCCCGCGAGTTCCACCACAGCCATCAGACAGCTGTAGAAACAAGTACCTGTTTTTCCTGACCTACATTTGCAGGCTGGCAGGAAATCAAAGTTCGTGTCGAATTACAGCAGATTTTGAACAGGCTTGCATGTGCCCTCCAATCTCAGCTATTAAACCTGTTTGGGCCCAGGGAGTGCGTGTTTGTATGAAAGGTGCCACTTTCTCCAGTGACACACGCTGGGTATTACCTGAGTGCAGGCCCCTTGTCTTTTGGCTGTAACACTAAAAATGGGAATGGATTTTCCATAGGAGTTGGTTCAACTAGAGACATTTTCCTTTCCTTGAACTGCTCTATACATTCTCTCCTACATTTATCATAAAAGCCATGTGGTTAAGCAGACACAACCACAAAAAGCAAACGTGGAGCTCTGTCCCGAAGGCCTGGCCATGGAGCGGCTCCGCAGGCGAGAGCCGCCCGCGTGGGCTGGTGCTGCGTAAACAACAGCACCCAGCAAACAGCACCCGGGGCTGGGGAGAGACAGGGACCCACGGCCAGGGACAGACCAGCCCGGGCCCAGGCTCCCGCTGCACCGCTCCTCAGCCGGATTGCTGTCCTCTGAGCGGGGCTGTGCTCTACAAGGGCAGCCCGTTCCTGGAGCTGCCATTTCAGAAGGGCTCTTGCCCATGCCAGGCATGGAAAAGGCTGCGGAAGTGGGAAGGTGACACAGCACCACACTCAGCCTTGGAAATAAACCCCATCTTTCTCTTACAGCAGGAGAATTTTTTCTGCTCAAGACCACTGCAGCTACTCCCGGGAGCTGGGAAATGAGGCTGCTACTGATCTACTTCATGTTTGGTATTATTGCCAGGCCCTTATTCCTACAGATCCCACAGCAGCCCAGGGACTCATCACCTAGCCCATAAATGGGGGACTGCAGTGAAGATGGTGAGTTCTTCCTGCTTCCAACTGGCTTAAAAAACACAGCAGGAAAACAAAGCCTAGTAATCCAGATTTTCCGGATACCCAGGGAAGACCGAACCCTGTGGAACGCAGGGAAGGGACACCTCAGCCAGTTACATGAACCCTCACACTCAACATTTGCGATGGTCTGGTTTAACATAAGCTTGCAAAAACTGTGTGATGGAAACACATTGAAAGTTTCCTTTATTTTCATGCCCATTTTCAGATCTCTGTAGTTTCACAATGTCCATATTTCACTAAAATTAAAATCGCTGTGTTGCAAAACACATTCAAGACAAAAGTTTCAATTAAGACTTTTAAAAGATGTTTTTCACAATCGTGGCAGAAATTCTTTAAAACTCCATCTTCCCCAGGCCAAGTCAAATGTGCCCAAAGAGGCTGCAAACCCCCAGGAATGCACTGGGAGCAGAATTCCCACCTCTCCACATCCGTGTGAATAGGAATTACCTATACTAACCAGCCCGAGCCTAAAAACCCCACAGTACCCTGCTGAATTCCAGTCACAGGCATGAAGTATGAGGAGCCAGACATCCATTAGCAGGAATCTGAACAGCCCTGTGTTTTGGGGACTGCTGGTTTCGCTTACGTTTTTTGATTTATACCTCATAACTGCAAAACTAATGAGATTCTAATGAAAAGTGGGACATTATTCATTTGGGTTCCCCCCAGGAGGTTCAGCTGATTTCCAACAAGCATGCTACTCATTAAAACAGGAGGTGATGGTTTTAAGAAGCTGAAACATTAACCTGTTCCCAAATGTGCCTGGTCTGAAATGACACAGTGGTTTCTGTAGTTGACAGTTTTACTGCCTTTATCTCCATTATTTTGTTCAGATAGATTTTTTTTTTAAAAAACTGGTGACTTCTAAATAAATAATAAACACCTAATCTGTATATCAAGTAATATAATTATTTTTAATAATTAATTTTAAAAAAGTCAACCCTCCATACAACAGGGCCATGAGAAATGAAACACTGAACCAGAGCTTTTAAAAATGCATTTAAATTAGGAAATGAGGTCTGGAACATGGAGCATTTGAACTGCCCGTTCATCATGGACAAGGCATTGGGCCCACCAGTTACTGGAGCAGGGACTCCAAACTGGCAGTGCTGGCTTTCCAGCATCCCATCCACCCTTGACTCCTCCAGACACAAACCAGAAATGCACCAACTACAAATTAGGGAGTGACAATTTTAATACTTCATTCATGAAAGCACATTCAGTTCCTGCCTCATGGCTATATTGCACAACCCAAATGTAAAAGATTTTGATTCCAGAGGGAAGCTTCTTTGGAGTTCAGGCTTGCCCGGTCCCCCCCCTCCAGTTTCTTCTGGTCTCTCTNGGGGTGGCACTGGGTGGGCTTTCAAGTCCCTTCCAACCCAAACCATTCCATGGTTCTATGATTCTGTCTTTTCCTGAATGCTACAAGTTGGGTACTAAAGCATCTGTGCCGTTCAAGCACTTCACCCCAGCAAGCAGCATCCCCCGGGGGCTTTAGGGGAACAGACAGCTCAATCTGCTACATCTTAAACACCATTTTCTTTCTGGAGACATAAACAGTTCAGTAAGTGATCCTGCAGCATTCACTGAAGATGAATGTCCCACAAAGCAAGCACAAGAAAGATAAGTGGTTCCACCCATCTGAACAAACATTTCCTCCCAGTCACACCCTCTGCACATAAAAGCAGGAATCTTTCTAAACTCGCACTGAACAATTCTAGTGGAAGGTCACAAACAATAACAATGGATAATTAAAACAATAATCAGGCTTAGTAAGACAAAAATTAAAAGTAAATTGCTCATCATTTTTTTTTCAAACTGCCCAAGCCTCAGCAAGAACATGTTTTGGACAGAAGAGGATTTGAACTTAAAAGATTTCAACAAGCTGCTGTTTATCACCAAATGTCTCCCCACTTTCGGTGCTGTGGGATTCACTGTGGAGCAAAGGGGTTTTGTGGGACAAAGGAGGACAGAACAGAACAGTCTTGCTGAAGATGTAACATGCTGAGGGAAGGAACACATCCATAGATTGGAGCCGGCTCAGGGCTCATCCCACCAGCGGTGCCCCTCTGTACTGCCCTGCTCGGCTCTCAGTGTTCCTGCCTTGAAGATACAGGAATGGGAGTGGTGTTGGGAATACCATTGGGATTAAAAAAAAAGAAAAAAAAAAAAAGAGAAAATAAAGCAGGATAATTTGTCTTGAAAATAGAACCAGTATGTTAATTTGGAGTTTTCTGTGAGGACTTAAATCAGATGAAGAACAACGACAATTCTGCAGAATTACACCTGAATTTCTAAATTGAAACCTTCCTTACAAGTGCTGCCACCTTCAAAACAGAGGGAGATGCCCCAAAACACACCAGACTGAGACTGGAAGCCATGGGATGGGCGTGTTCCAGGCAGTGCTAGCTCTAGTTTTAGATGGCAAACTGAAACACCGAGGGAGACAAAGGCATTTCCACTGCCACGAGGCACATGCACACCTTCAGCTCTCGGGATCGGGGAGTTATTTCTGATTTTCTAAAGCACTCAGCTTAATACATACCCAAGGGATACTGGGACAGTTGTGTTGCTCTATGTTTGTCATTGAGCCGCTCTCACTAAACTACCCCAACCAGGCTGGTGGGGAAAATTATGAAAGATTTTAGGCAGAGCAGCACATTTTAGGTAATGGAGCTGAAGGAGGGATTTTGTGTCATTTAAACCTCCCCCTCTATTCGCTGAGGTTGTTCTACAGGTTATAAACTACTTATCTGGCTCTTTCCTCCCTAAAGAGGATCCCCTCATCACAGCTCTCCTTTCACCAGTCCCACTCCCTGACACTACCCTTACTCTTCTCTATTCCACAACTCCCTTTGCTTTTTCCTTTCAGGGACAATTTAATTGAAATTCTGAAAATTGCTGTGAGTGTGCTCAGCTTCCAGACAGCTGCCTCTGTCTGAGACCTCTATGGAGGAATTTAGAATAGGAGTCAGGTTTTTGTAGAACGCAGAATTCCCTTTTCTCCTGGAATACACTGCTTTATGCCTCCTGGCTGGGGTGACAAGTGAGGCACAGCTGTGACAGACAAGAGCTTTCTTAACTCCCCACTCCAGAGCACATCCATCTTCAACACTGGGAAAAGCAACAGTTCTTGGGGGAAAAAAGTTGGTATGTGGTCATGTAATTAAAGCCTGTCATAACTCACACCCACATTGTGGTAGGTTGGTGGTGTGCAGGCATCCTCAGCTCTGGCATTTCCTCAGTTTGGGCTCCTCACATTAGGAATCTAAATACTGTTTTTATCATACTGCACTATAAATTATTGTGCAGAAAAAGTAGCATCCCTAAAACACAATTCTTCAGCATGAAAGCCCAGCTCGATGCCTTGCTAGAATTAAGCCACAATCGCTGGCTCCTCATTCACAGCCCAGCCCTGGCACAGCAGCACATCTGCGAATAAGCCCGAGCACATGAGCACTCTCCCTGTGCCCGAAATGCAGCCCATGACGGAGCGGCACAGCTCGCACAAACCACAGCTCCGGAGGGAACCCCGGGCTGAGATCAAAGGCAGAAACTGGAAACTCACTGGATTCCTAAAGGACTCGGGCTGACAAGGCCGGCATTCACGGCAGAACAGATCCCAACAGCCTGTTCTTATTCCTAGAGCAGACAAATGAAGAATAATACTGACGGCACCGGCGGCGAGCGGGAGGTACCGGCACCGCTCCCCGGGGACGTGCGGGCCCGGCGGGGGAGGACGGGGCAGCAACCGCGGGGCTGGAGCAGCAGCGGCTGTTAAGGGAACAAGCAGGAAAGGTGAAACAATGACTCAGATAAGAAGCATCTCAACAAAAATGCACCCGGCTTGGGGATTACGCTGCGAGGAGCGGGAGCTCGGCCCGCGGGAGGGGACGGAGGGGCGGCCGGAGCCCCCCGGGACAGGGCCGGGCTCCCCGGGCTCTGCAGCCTCCCACACCAGAGAGAGGAGAGGAACGTGGGAATCACAGAGTCCCCGACTGCTTTTGGTTGGGAGGGACCTTAAAGCTCATCCAGTGCCACCCCTGCCATGGCAGGGACACCTCCCACTGTCCCAGGCTGCTCCCAGCCCCAATGTCCAGCCTGGCCTTGGGCACTGCCAGGGATCCAGGGGCAGCCCCAGCTGCTCTGGGCACCCTGTGCCAGGGCCTGCCCACCCTCCCAGGGAACAATTCCTGCCCAATATCCCATCTAAACCCTGTCAGTGGGAAGCAATTCCCTCTATCCTTTAACTCCACCCCATGTCCCAAGTCCCTCTCCAGCTCTCCTGGAGCCCCTTTAGGCACTGGAAGGGACTCTAAGGTCTCCATGGAGCCTTCTCTTCTCCAGACCTAGTCCAAATTCTCTCAGCCTTTCCTCCTTGGTCCAGCCTGCTCTCTATCAAACTCTTCCTAAGAGCTCCATGTACAGACCTTTCTCAGCCTTTGCACTGTGGGCATTGTTGCAATCAGCTCCATTAAAGGTAAAACTTTAAGATCTCTTACAAAGCAAGATTTCTTGGAAACAGCCAACTCCACTGTCACAAGATCCTGTCCAGTGACCTTCACCCAAAATCTCCCTCTTTCTAGGAATTAATGACAAATGCTCTGCCTGCCCTCGCTCTCACAGCTCCGTGCACAGGGCACACTTGGCAGTGAATCATCTGCTCCTGCAAGTCATGAGCTACAAATTGCAGAAACACACCAGGAGCTAAAATCAGTTTCCGAGAACAAAAACAGCTGGTATAGAAACAAAAGCCAAATATTCTCCCGGCTGCTGGCTGGGTTTTTTTTTGGGTTTTTTTTTTTTGGTTTTTTTTTTTTTTATTTAGCTTAAAACAAAATTTAAAAAATCTGCTTGGAACCCAAACAGTCTCTAGCTGAAAATGTGGTGTCTAGCCTGAAAAACAGAGGCTTGTGGACACCATGCCAGCAGCACAGGATTCCCATGGACCTGGTGTTTCTCAAGCCCTTAATGTGGTTCAGCTTAGGCAAGTAGTTTCAGGATTCCCAGTTTAAAATCTACAACACACATCTGCAATTCATTCTAGTTTTTTATTTTATTTCTTACTTCTCCAACCAACTCCAAATGGTTTTACGAGTTCTCGCAGTCCGGTACTAATCAGTTACTCATGGTGAGGAGTCCCCGGTTCCTCAGAAGGGCTCTGTTTGCACGGGGAGCCAAGCTGTGCATTTCACCAGCTGCGTTTTGCCAGAAACAACAGCAACTACCTGATAAGACTGTTTGGAGTGTTTAATGCCTGACTACAGGACACAGAAAACTTCTAACACAGCACTGGGCATTTTCTACCCCTCTCCCATCAGCTCACCAATTAAACTGAAGTGACTCCTCTACTAACAGGACTAATTTCCCACTTTGGAGAAAGGGACTTCAAGTGGCTTCAGGGAAAACTTGTGAGAAATTTTCATCCAGCTGCATGAAAAGAATTCCCATTCGTGAAACACCACTGACTTAAAACCTTTAATGGAAGTGTCCTGAAAATTAGACAGTCGGTATTTGCCTCCTGCACATCAGCTCTGTGAGATGAAACGCTGCAGACACGGCAGGTGAGGGCAGTTACTCTCAGAGGTGATTTTGAAATACAGATAGAATCATCTCTGCTTCCCTGCTCTTCTTGTTTCAAATACAACACACGCTGCACTCCTGAGCTGTGGGTGCCTCCCTTATCACCCCCGCACAGGAACCCCACACCTCAGGCACAGCAATAAGAATATTCCTCCTGCTGAATGATGATTTGTCTGGGGCAAAACAGCCAAAGACTAACAATTCTGTTTCTGCCCTTACGAGTTTCTATTCTATTCTATCCAAGCTATTATAATTAAGAGACCTTCACTAAAAGATCTTTCAGAAGCTCCTGTTTCTCTGCATAGCACACGTGACAGTCACAGCTTCATCATTTGATCATCTGTTACTGCTGTCTTTGTTGTCCTCCTCACGACACATCTGGCTCTGGTCAGCACAAACAGTGGATAAAGATTTCCCTTTCTTGGGGCTGAAGGGCTGGTTGCTTCTTTCAGGCTTCACCAGACCAAACCAGAGATTCAGATGTGGTCCTATGGGACCAGAGAGAAGTGAGTTTATGATTCTGACTGACTGTCCCAGCAATGACAACGCTACAGCCAGAGGACAAACGTCTCCTCGCTATCAGCCCAGCCTAACAAATAGCTGATAACGGACAGATGGACACTGGAGAAACGTCCCTCCAGTTTCCTGTTTGAGTAACGCAATCCTCCCTGCCTGATCCCACACTCACAACATCAGGCTGCACCCAGGCCAGCTTTAGTGTTTCTTTCATGCTGTACTGTTTACATCCTGCCTTCACTCTCCACATGTTTCCTATCCCCAGCTCCTGAAGGTAAGGCATGAGCTTTGGCTATTGCACAACACAGCCTCTCCAGGGACCTTTGATATTCTCCTCCAGATGGCTGGGTGGACAATAACCTTCTTTCCACATCCTTTACACTCTCAAATTCTGGTGATTTTGACCAAACTGAAAATGAAATACAGATATAATTCCTTGATCTTCTTTATTTTTATTTTCATCGTGGAAAAGGTTGGAAGACTCGTGGGAGCAAGCTTGTATTGAGTATACAGTAAGTCACTGAATTCACTTGGCAACGCTGCTATGGTGGCACGTTCTCAGGTAGCTGAGCTTGTGATGTCAATAATGAGTGGCATGAAGATGTATTAGAGAATCAGAGAAAAGCAGAGCTGAAAGGGCTCTTACAAACTCATTTAATCTTCCTCTCTCACCTCAAGGCAGAATCAGCTCCATTTTCAACAAAGACTTAACCTAAATCAGATCTCAAAACCTTTACACTGATATTTGACAGCTCAAGAGAGAAAGTCTTTCATTGGTAAAATTAAAGAAAACAGAAAACAAAGAAAGAAAACCAGAATCTGCA
Source organism: Dicrurus megarhynchus (assembly GCA_013399195.1). Classification (NCBI taxonomy): domain Eukaryota; kingdom Metazoa; phylum Chordata; class Aves; order Passeriformes; family Dicruridae; genus Dicrurus; species Dicrurus megarhynchus. The sequence goes on along the minus strand of VXAD01004647.1, from coordinate 38,524 downwards.
AGCCAGCAGCAAACATACTTCCAAGAAATCACCCGAAGTAATGAATCCTGTTTTATTAGTTACTAGAATCATATATATGGCAGAGAGTGTCCTGATTTGGGAGGGACACGCACGGGAGGGAGGAAGAACAACTCCGAGGGAGTAGAATGCTGTCAGGAACAGCTGCTCTTGGGCCACGCATGGAAACGGGCAGGAACCCGTTCTGCCAGAACCAGATCTCATCACTGGGCTGCCTGTGCTGGTGCCCATCCTCAGTAATCCACACCCAGGGGAAGAGGAGGAGGAGGAGGTTTTAGGCTAAACCCCCTTCCTCCAAAGGAAAGGAGGCTGCAAAAGCAAAGGCGTTTGGCTGGTCTGCAGGTCCTGTGGAGTTTTTATGCTGCATACACTGGCTGGAACTGCAAGACTGCAGACACTGATGTGAACAAGTTTAGACCACAGCTTTAATTAAAGAAAAACCCCAACCAAAACGCAACAACAACTCCCCCATCACATCTATTTGCAGCTGCACAGCATGCTCTGAGCTCTGCGGTGCTGGGGAGCAGCTGTGCTTTCAGTGCCCTTCTTCTGAAGAGAACATCATGTTCCCTTCTGCAGGAGCCCCGAGGAGCCAGGATTTTTGCCCCTACTAAAACCACATGCATGTAGCCCCCTTCCAGGCTACAACTTTTATGTATCCTGAAATGACTTCCCAGAGTGTTCTTTGAAAACCCTTCTGTTAACATGAATGTCTCAGCCAAGAATGGACTTTTCTGGATCTTGCTCTCAGACTGTTACTAAAAACTGCAGCAACACATTTTTCCAGCCTCTAGGAATACTGCATATGACTGCCTTTTATTTCTGTAAGGACTCTGCCCCAAGATCATTCTTAAAAACTACTTCCAGACTTTGGAAGCATCTCACAAGTAATGTCTTTCCAAAATCCCAGTATTAGATTATCAGTGCGCACAGTGAGTAAAAACTGAGACCTGTGCAAAAATGCTTACAAACCTATGCTTAGGAGGATTGCAGAAACTACGATGTGATCGAAATCTCATCAACACAACTTCACCAAAAGTTAACTCTAAATCCTACCTAGTGGAAAGTGTCCCTGGCTGTGGCAGGGGGTTGGAACAAGACGATCATTAAGGTCTGTGATGGTTCTGGGATACCATTTATTCTCACCAACTCTCACAATTTTCATGTGACTCTTGGAACAGGTACCCAAGCTCCAGCTCAGAGTGGTACCGCTCTACATCTCACTTCCACTTGTCCAAATGCTCCTGGAGCTCTGGCAGCCTCGGGGCCGTGCCCCTTCCCTGGGGAGCCTGGGCAGTGCCCAGCACCCTCTGGGGGAAGAACCTTTCCCTGCTCTCAGCCTGAGCCTGCCCTGGCCCAGCTCCAGCCGTTCCCTGGGTCCTGTCCCTGTCCCAGAGAGCAGAGATCGGAGCTGCCACTGGGGATGAAGCTCAGACTGTTCCAGGATCAGGAGACAGGTGGAGGCAGAACCTGAGCACGGTGGAGACTTGACCTGAAGGGTGCAAGCCTGAACTTTACAGGCAATACCAAAGACCACACCAGCAGACAGGCACAGCAGCAAGGAAATGAAGCAAGAGCAAAAGGTAGGCTGAGTATCTGGGAAAAAAATTCTGAAAGAGTGAGAATCAATATAAGGAATTAGTCCTCAGGGAAACAGTGGAAGTGCTTTTGCGTGGGTATTTTATGAGAAACTGGGCACACCACCAACAAATGTACTGCAGGAAAGAATCAAACAATGGCAAGGAAATGGATTAAACGTGTTAGCAAGACAATTTCCAGATCCGATTTCTGTGAAGAGAAGACCATGACCTCACCACTGGATTTGCGGTGTTACCATTAAGTACTGCCCCATACGAGCCCCAGGTCCCTCACTAGCGTGGATATGGTCTTAAGACAGACCACACCAAAGACTGAAAGGGATCTGGGAGTGTCTCTTCATTGTTATTTTATTTTCGTATTAATGATGGGTCAATTTATGTCCACAGATTTTGTAAGGCAGAATTCACCAGGGATACTGAGGAGGGGAAAACAGAGACACAGAATAAAGCTTTTGGGGAAAACAAGAGGTCTGAAGTTGATTAAAAGAAAAAAAAAGCCAGAGGAACATAATATTTAAAGACACATATGTGGGAGAAGCGACTCTTTTCCAAGGACAGATGGCAGCAATGGAAACACGAAAAATGGCTGGCTGGCCAAACTGCTTTTCTGTGTTTGTCTCATCCTTTCCAGTTCATTCCAGTTCACTGGAGCACAGCAGAAGCACCAGCAGCTTTTCCTTGTGGAGGGTTCCCACCACTGCAACAAGCACAGAATCCATTTCGGCACCGATCAGACCTCTGTGAAGCACCATGACATCCAAATCACAGCAGCCACTGCAGATGCAGCTGTGGCAGAAACCAAAGGCCAGAGCTTCCCTTTCACTGATTGACTAATGGGGGTTGGCCACAACATCCAAATAAACAGGTGCTTACCAAAGGGATAAAGAGTTTAATCCTGGGATGAGCCCTCTGTAAACGCACACCAGCCCATTAAAAACCCTTCCCCTCCTGCAGGAAGGAATGTGAAGCTCCACAACTCTGGTATTACAAGAGATTGGTCACAATCCCTCCCATCTCCTGTTCCTTATTTCTCTAATAACCAACTCTATACAGCAGATGGGAGCCTCAACATCAAACCCAGCTCCATCCCACTGAAATGCCAGAAGAGCTGAAAAGCAGCTGAGAACAAAGAGACAAAATACAGAATTGAATGTTGAGAATGGACAGGCTTTTAAATTTGAGCCATTTTTCAGAGAAACAGAGTTTTGATCAGCAGATATTTCAGGAATGCTGAAAGATCAGATTTCATTAATTTAAGGCTGTGGGGAAGTTTCCTTTATTATTTTTTTTGGCTGTTACATCAGATGAAAAACTCCAGCAATTTCTTTTGTTCTTATGTTTCCAGAAAAAGAACAGACACGAGCACACCAGATTAATCCATTTCTGTGATTAAGCAGAATCTGAACATGGATGGTTCTGGAAAGCTTTGGGAAGCACATGGATTTCCAGTACCCCAGGCACATGGCTCACCACATTTACTGGTACGTCTGATGGATTTGGAGAGATGAATGCTGAGTTCTGGCGGAGGCTGTAAGAGAGTTCAGATCTTGCTCTCCTTTCCGTGAATTTCAGCAGTAGTTACTGGGACAATGGGATAAATCCTGTTATCATTAAGATAGTAGACTCATCAGGCACTAATTGTAGCATCTACCAATAAACTTCTCTAGGTCATCTGCTCAAAGGCAGAAAAGAGTAAGGTTTTAGTTAAATAAATCTGCTGAAGCCCTCCATGCCTTTTTTCATTATTTTAATCTGTTGCCCACAATGATGGAAAATAAGTCCTCAGCCTTGGAGAAACTTAATGTGTACCTTCCTCTACATTGACTGCTGCTGTTTCTTGAGGAGTTAATAAATATCAAATGAATAGAAGAGCTTTGAGTCTGCCACCAGCATGGATTGTCATTTAAATCCTTTCCAATTACAAGAACAATGAGAGCATGTGCCTGGAAAGGACTTCAGGGAGCCATATCCTTTTAACCTCCCACAGCTCTTTGGTCAAGGGCTCTCCAGGGAATTTGGCAGGTTGGCAGCGCTGGGAACATCCACCCTGCAGCCGGCCACACCGAGCAGTGGGGCAGGAACACTTCCAGAAATTACTGACAGGCCCAGTTCCAAGAGGGGCCTTAATCTTCAGCAACAACGAGTTCAGTAAGAAAAGATCCTGGTCTCCATTTTATCTGGGCTGCATTAACCAGAACTGACTGCAACTGCCACCGAGCAAAGAAGGAAAGTCACACAAACCCTTTATACAGTTTCCATGCCCCACTGATTCCAACCTGCTCCTTAAGGCCCCAGCAAAGCACCTCACATCAATCTGCAAAATTTACTTTTAAAGCTTGAAGTTAAGAAATACTTGAAAGAAACACAGGTTTGGGGGCACTAAACCTACCTGATGTCCTGCATTAATTGTGTTTGCCATTCCTTTTGCTCTGTTCAGTATAAGGGGATATTTGAAAAATGCACTCTATCCTGCATTTACTCCACACCTCAATCATTAAATTAAGTAATGGAGTGATTGAGCAGCTTTGGTGTTGCTGCACTGTTAGAGAAGGCAGGATGGGTGCACTGGGGAAGACAAGCAACACTTCTGCCAGTCACAGACCAATGAAAGAGGACCTCTATACTGCTCTCATTTTTTTATTCTTCATATTCCTTTATATTTTTTTAATATTCATGAATGCTCCATAATCCAAGGCTCCATTTTATGAATGCTTATAAATGACATAAATATTTCCTGGTAATGTGAAGAATCTGGATGAGCTAACAGGAAAGAGAAGATACCCATCTTCCAGAGAATGAAATGGAATTTCCATCTACAGATGGTTCAATGGCACTTGGGTACCTGCCAGCTCCTTTTTGGCAATAACAGGACCAGTAAGAATAAATGAAGCTTTAGGAGCACCAGGATACACCTGCTTATTCCATTATTTTGGCAAGGAGGGGTCCAAAATTCCCAACAAATCTTCCTTCAGATCTCAGTTCACTAACACAGAGCACTTCAGCCATCATTTCCAGAACATAGGCAGGTCCAGTTCTTGAAAGTCACCCTGACAGAGGCACTGGTGACCAGGGCAGGGGGTCCCCTCTGCCTCAAAACCCACCCTGGGCTCACTGAAACAGATCCAGGACATGCATCTACTGAACCATTTCAGCAAAATGCTGGCTAGGAGATAATGCACGATTTGTCAGCTGGAACGGACTGGAACCACCTCAGTACAGCCTCCTGTTGTGTTCCACAGCCTCCCACCCCATCCTCAGGGCAGCAGAGTCACCAGGACCCTGCCTATCTCCTGCTGGGCAGGGCTGTCCAACCACGTCCCCGTGGGGTTTGGTGCGAGCACAGATGGGAGCCGGAAGGAAAAATGAAGTGTATCTGCTTTGCACCCCTCTCTGCCCCGGGGGTTCTGGCAAAACTCTTTCCACATATGGCAGAGTTTGGTTTTCCATGGTTAAACTTCAGCAGCTCCTTGACAAGTGCTGTAACAACAATACAGGGAATGGAAACCAACACCAGAAGAGACAGGAAATGGGGAAAGCACTCTCAAGGACTTTGCTCTGAAAGCAATTTCCCATTGTTTACTAAATAGCAACATTTGAATTCATTGATTTGGTTTTAGCCAGGTCCTTTTTTGGCAGGGTACATTGCCTCATTGTCTCCTCTACTTCATTTAAGACATCTCCTACAGTTAGCCCTGCTGCCGAGGGACACACGCTTCCAGATCCTTCATTTTTGGATAAAACTCATGCCCTTTTAGACTCGTGCCCTAGATACTTCTCCCTACTGGCTGTACAGATCCTGGGCTGACCAGCCCTGCGGGGCACAAAGCCACAGCAGATGCCAACCTTCACTCCCCTAATCTGAAAGTACAGTGCCTGGTCTCACTCCAGGCAACGGGAAGAGATGCAGGACTCAGGGCATCACTCACAGACCCATAAGCACTGCAGTTCTCCTGGACTGGAACACCAAGGGGAGGGGTGGCATTTAAAACAGGACCCCACAGAGACTAAAAAATCCCATGAAACACCACACCACACACACAGCACAGCAGCAGCACGCCAACACCGAAACATGTGAACGTTGGCTAGGCACACAACTAGTTGATTCCAAGCTATTTTCCATTCTAGAAAAGGCATAAATCATTATAAACCAGGCTTGCAGAACCCCAACAGCAGGACTGTAATGCCCCTGTGATCTGAAACTGCTCGTAATTTTACAAAACTTTATCTCGGTGGATATTTCATGATGGAAATTGCAGACTGAAGTACTTGAGAAAATTCCTGCATAAGCATTTCCTCCATTTCTGAAACACCTATGTTTTCCATACCCGGATGTGGCTTTGCCATTCTCATTAAAATCTCTGAAAATCAGGCCAAGTTGAGAGCCTCAGAAAAATCTTCACTCAACTGCTCAGCGAAGAACAGCTAGAAGGTCAAACTTCAGTTTCTCTGGGGGCCCTAAGTTCCTCTTGCAGCCAGAGCTGTTGCTGTCACAAGGTACTACTGAGCAATCTCCTTCATCCTGCCTGTGCAGTGCATGCCAAAATGCAGGACTAGACTTGTCCTGTCACTTGTTACCTGGGAGAAGAGAGCGACCCACAAGCTCCTGTCAGGGCGTCGTAGAGAGCAACAAGGGAAAAGCAAAGCCTTGTCTCCATCCTGCTTCTGGAGCTCTGCACAGACACTCCAAGGAGATGTTGGCCAACTTCAGCCAGGAACGATCAACAGGCTCCTGGGGCATCTCAAGGTTTTTCCCACACTGCAGGATTCTAGAACTGATTTCTTCTTGTACATAAAGGCCACAGAGTCTGCCTCAGCAATGGGCTCTTCTAATTTCACCCCACTGTTCCTATTTTGTTCACTTCTACCAGTGATGGAAAAGCTGGGAACTAGAAAGGAGACAAAATGAGACCCAGCACAATTTGCATTCCCATCTCAGCATGTTTTCACATGGAAGACAAGGAGCGAACATCCTCCATGACAGGACTCCCAGTAACTTCTTCCTGCAGTGATAAAATGGTTCAGTTCCCCAGGCAGAATCAAAACATGAGGTAGAGTTTTACCTGCTCCAAGGGAGAAGGTGACACAGGCTGAGTCAGGAGACAGAGGTGACTACTCCTTCCTGCCACTTACCCCTTCACCAACACTTTTATCTGTGTCGGGTTTACCAGGGACTAAATCAACATATAGCACATCTCCTCAAACTTGGCTTTTTCAGCTTCAAGTGTGAAATTAAAACCATCCTCGAGCAGGCCATCTGTGCAAGGCAGCCTATAGGAAATGGAGCTTGCACAGATGGGACTTATCACACACTCCCTCGTGTCTTATCAACACACCAGCTTTGCAAATCTGCCCTAAATAAACCAAAATTGACAACACATTCTGTCTGAGGCCAGCAGGGCTGTGTAAGCCTAGCATGTACTTGGCAGGGGCTGGATTGTTCTCCCCGCTTTTAACAAACAACTCCCTCATAAATGGAAAACTTGTGAACGTTCAAGTCTTGTGCTGTGTTCAAATGTCTGGAGGATTGTGTTCAGCAAAGTCTCCTGGAGGGATCAACTAATTGGCCTTCAAATTCCTATACAAGAAGCTGTAGGTTGCTTAAAAACTAGCGGGACATGACGTGGCCTCCTCACAATCCACAGAGGGGACAGACACTGGTCTGGAACATTTTCTAGTTCCATTAACTCTTCACCAACACATAAAAATAACACTTTAAAGATGTTTATTTTTACAAGTTACATTAGGTGAAGAATATAGCTGAACAATATGTCTGAACACATGGAAATACTTAAGCAGCAGCTCTATTTTCTGTCCAAGCAGTCTGTAGTCAAACACAATAAACTGAAGTTACACACATGACAACTCAATGTACGACATGAAAAAAAAAAGACCAAAAACTGTGTTTTCATAAAAAACAAACTTTTTTTTTTTTTTTTGGTAAGAGGAGCATCTGAGAGAGGAGGCAGCAGCTTGAAACAGGCAAGCACACAAATAGTAAAATACAGTCAGGAGAATAAGGCACTGAAGAGGAGCCTTCCCCAGTCAGATCACACCTTCACCTGGCCATGTCTCAGAACTGGCAGCTGTGTCCCCAACACCTCCCCTGACTCTACAGCCGCCTGTAGTTTAAGATTTCCACATGCCAGGGCTTCTGTACTGGTACAACCTAGACTTTTTTGACCTTTCTTCCAAGAATGGATCCAACTGCTTCCCTGCAAACCCTCGGCACCAGAGTCTTGTTGCACCAGGTGCCACACTGTACTCAGCAGCCTTTTCTTTTTCCTGAACTTCCATTTGACGTCCGTACTTTTGTTTAGGGAATTAAGGAGAAATGGGGAACAACTGCTTATCTTTTGTCCCACTCCTGTGTTCAGGCCCAGATGTTCTGCATTTGCAAACCGTCCCAGGATGTGTTCCTGGGAGGGCAGCACCTCCTTTAGCCACAGCTTTCTCACCTTTCTCCACATTTACTGACACAACGTTTAACCTGCTGGTTTGTGTTCCAGTCACACAGGGCCAGAGGGTGGGTACTTCTGCAGCTTTAGATCTGACTGTGCCAACGCTTTGAATTCACTCAGACTTTGTTATTTCTGCATCCATTGCCTCCCTCAGGTCTCCTGAGACTCCCCTGTCATTCTCATGGTAACCACTCTGGGCTATAACAACCATCACTGCTACACATTTCCTCACCTTTTAACCAGTCACTGGTTTGCTAAAGAACATTCTCTTCTTCCCAGGAAAGCGGCTGCTCTGAGTGCCGTGACACAGGACCATGTCAGAAGCTGATAGAAAATCTGAGGATGCCACACACACTGGAACACCCGAATCCAGATGTTTATCCTTGAGGATTCCTCAAGTGCAACTTCCTTTTACAAAAGACACGCTGACTCCTCCACATCCATATAAAATCAAGTGCCAGCTCATGCTAATCTATATTATTCTTTTGACAACGCTGCACAGTACAAAGCCAGATTTCTGTCTGCTGCTCCCCAAGCTCCCTGGAACTCTCTTGCAAGTTGGCATCATATCAGCCCTGTCTGTTTTCTAACAGGAGTGAGGAGGTTTTAGTGGAAAGGTTGCATGCAAGTGTTAATTATTCAACAGTTCCTCTCCTGACTCCTTCCTAGGCTCTAACATCCTGGCCCCTGCAGGCAGGTATTGCTCACTGTGTTCTTATATTCTTAAATTAACAGTTGGGTTTGAGATGGGTCCTGGTAAGGAAACCAAGCACCATGTAGATGCCTCAGAAACTCAATGTTTCCTTGTGCTCCACCTCCTGATTTTTCCCATTTTTTTGGTCTCCATGGGGTTTTTTCAAGCTTTTAGACAAGGCTTCTTATTCCCAACATATTTAGAAAAGAGCTGTTAACTTTTCATACTTTCTGAAAGCCTTTGAAAGTGTTTATTCTTTTCTATCTTCCTCACTTGGTCATGACTTCAGCTTTTGGAAGGATGCCCCTGCCTCTCCAGCCTTCCTTCCCTGCTGCTTCCCATCAGAACTTCTCTCTCTCACAGCAATTGATAGAGTTGAGGCATTTCCTCTCCAGCACAGAGCCTTTAAATCAGCTTCAGCTCCCTACAAAGGTTTCACCCTTGCCACTGCTCCTTTCAGTTTCTTTTTAACCTGCTGCCTCATTCGGATACATTTTCCCTCTGCAAATCAAGGGGTTTCACTTCTGCAGGATCTTTAAGTACACTTGTGTTCGCTGGCAGTACAATTCTGTACCAAGTTGTGCACAATTCCCAGAAGAAAGCCAAAATTATCTTCCCCTCTCTAGATTCCCTCACCAGATGTTTCCCAAGGATGTCATTCTTGGACTGGGGTGCCAGTTTTCTCCCATTGTTTTTCCTATTTTAAAGCTCCATAGTCCTTATAATGCTATACTCTTCCTGTCTCGAAAAGCAGGTACTTCAGCTTATTGCTTGGTTTATCATGCTGAGTTTTCTCTGTTTGTTCTACAGAAAATGTGAAAGTCAATTATGCTTCAAGAAAGGTAATTAACATTTAGCTATTATTCATCATGTAAGTAGAGAATAATTGTTTGCATTGCTTCTATTTTGTTGTTCTTAATAAATACATAAGCATCCAGAAAGATGAATCCACAGGACAGATCCAGTTCTGCTCATACCAAGGAATTAAAAATAATTGCTCTCTTTGGAATTTCAGAATGAAATACATCCCTGAATGAAACATTTTCTTTAGAACCTCAAAGAAAAGCAAGAAATGACAGGGCCTTGCAAGCAGTTTATTTTCATTGCTCACTGAAAAATAACTGTGACAGTTATTTAACCCTCACTCAACTCTTCCTGTTGACGTTGATGCTGATGATGTTTGACACCTCAAACCAGCATGCCAGTAAGAAAATAAGCTACAACTGAAAACTCCTCATTAAGTACGATTTTGTTTTTTAAACACCTGTTATGGGAATAGCACTGCCTTTAACTGCAGTGGGAAATGAGCAAGGTAAAGAAATTGCTGAAAACCTGAATGCTGCACAGAATGGTACAGATAGCATCTTTATGACAAAGGCTAAATCCTCACGGAACAAAAGACAGAGTTACTGGAGAGAGAACAAAAAGCATCAGCCCTAATATTGCACACACAGATCAAACATGCCAGCTGACTGTACAGAGAGGTATAAATCGGATTTAGGTACCAGTCACTATTTCAGTGCCACTGTTCCTTCAGCTGAGCCCCCATTTCCCTGCCCCTGCTCCTGAAGCTGCTGAGGTTATAGAGACAAAGACCCCCTTATCGTACTTGTACTTTCACGGAATCCCCTGAGCTGGAAGGGACCCACCAGGATCATCCAGGAGTCCAACCCCAGCCCTGCCCAGACCCCCCAACAGCCCCACCCTGGGCATCCCTGGCAGCGCTGTCCAAACGCTCCTGGAGCTCTGGCAGCCTCGGGGCCGTGCCCATTCCCTGGGGAGCCTGGGCAGTGCCCAGCACCCTCTGGGGGAAGAACCTTTCCTGATCTCAGCCTGAGCCTGCCCTGGCCCAGCTCCAGCCGTTCCCTGGGTGCTGTCCCTGCCCCAGAGAGCAGAGATTGGAGCTGCCCCTCTTCTTCCCCTCACCAGGAGGTCGTAACTGCAATGAGCCTCCCCTCGGTCTCCTCTTCTCCAGGTTGACTTGAGCAAGAATTACTGCCTGCTCCTCTAAATCACACCAGAGAAGCCACAGAACCTGCCAGGCCATTCTCCAGCACTGACTCAGCACCAGAAGGAAAACTCTGAGCCTGCAGTTACACATTTTCCAGGGTTTGAGAGTACAGCATCCAGTCATGAGAACAGAGAAAGGCAAGACCCCAGCAAGCCACACCCCACCACGTTCTGTGCCCCTGGTACTCAAAGGAGTAACAGTAATGCTGGGATAAGCTTTCCATCCCAGCTCTGAGCGTGGCTGCAGGGACAGCGCCTGAGCCACCCCACACGCACGCAGAGCTCTCCTGTTCAGGATTCCAGCATGTTTGGGCTCACACCCTCATTTCCCATGGACCATCAAGCCTGCCCTGTAGGACAACACATACCAGAGGTGGCGAATTACCATCAAAATAAAGCAATGTACAGGACACCCTGGGAACAGGTTTGAGGGAGAGGGGAAATGTTTTACATCATCTCCCAGAGTAAGCTGAAGGAATTCCCGATGCTCGGGACAAGGGAGCTGGTAATGAGAGAGAAATAAATTCTTTCACCTCTGGGTTGAAATCCAAGTCAGGCTAGTAGTAGCCAAGACCCATTAGCTCAACATCTGCTAGTTGTTTGGCAGCCCATGTGAAGTGAGTTATATTCCTCAGTGTCCGCATCCCAGTCCCACTAATTGGCACCACATTGGCAATCTAAACACAGAGGTTAAGGTCTGAGCACACAGCAGGCAGCGACTCTGAGATCAGGCAGCTTCAGTTTTGAGGACACATGTGATAAATTATACTTTTGGTATATGGAACTCCATTTAATTGCCCCGCCATCCTGTTCTGCCCTCAGAATAAAATTGTAAATCCAGGCGAGCCAGCAAACTGTCAGCAGTGCCTTGTCCAGAGCACAGCTCCTGCAGCAGTAACACACATTACCAGGTCCATTACTAGTCAAAGCAACTTCAACAACTGCTTAGATTTTAAGCAAAGTGCTGTACAACGTGAAGTCAAGTATGAACTAAAGTGTTTGGATAATAGTTACCAATATCCATAAAAAGAGTATCTTTCCCTCAACTCCAGTTTTAAATGCAAAAATGAAACACTCACTAAAAAGGCAGTAACAATATAGTCTTATAGATCCCAAATAACAAGGTTTTTTTCTTTTTGTCTTTCCTTCTTCTGCAGCTTTCCAACAAAGAGTGCACAGGACCAAAGCTGATTTGAAAACAAGACCCATTACCTTCTAGAGAATTATCCTTTTTGTTGCCCCATGGTAAAACATTTCTGTCTGAGGACAAAAAAAATTGCTGTTAGCTCTTAATATATAGTAATAAAGGAAAATTGATTTTTCATATCATCTGAATATGGCAGCATAAAAAAAGTCTGAACTACAAGGGAAGGAAACTCATGTTACAGTTTAGAAACTGTTCCTGATGTTTACACATCACTTCAGTTTAAAGAACTGCTTATGATGGGAACATGATGAAAGCTGTTGAGCATGAAGGGAGATGGAAACAAAGCCAAAAGAAGCATCTTTGCCAGAACTTTACAAGAAAAGAGAATCAGAGTCAGTTAGTTTGGGAGGGACCTCTGGAGTTTTCCAATCCAATCAGCTGCTCAAAGAATGGCCAACTTCAAAATGGGATGAGGCTGCCCAAAGGTATTTTAGATGAAAGCACAACACAGTACAGTGCCCTGCAAAATCCACCTACAAAGAAATTTTTCTTGCAAGCCAAATCCCCTCTTCATTTACCACTGCTCTGGAAACGATTCCATGCTAAGCTGTTCTGAGAAGCAATAGGGCCAGCTGCCATCAGGAGCAGTGATACACTGCAAAGGAAACAAACCTAATCTGAGTACCCAGTAGGACCAGGGGGTGGAGAACTTCAGCTGGCAGAACACACACTTGAGGACAGGAGATTCTGAGAGTCCTCCAAGATCTGTGTTTTATCTGACATTGGAGGGGTGTGCCCAGCCTGGGAGAAAAAGGCAGCAGTGGCATAAGGCCAGCGAGCATGAAAACAAACCCAGCCCCCGTCTGCATTCCACAGCCACGCTCCAAGGAGGGGGTTTCCTCCTTGTGCAAGGAACACTTGCACACTTTACAGCCAGGGGGTTGATTGTTTCCCAGCTGCCTCATACAGGAACAGCCTGCTGCTTTGGCACAGCTCTGCCAGGCTCTGCCAACGCTGCCTGGACTTTTTATACAGGCAGGTAGTGACAGGACACAGGGAATGGCTTCCCAGTGCCAGAGGCCAGGGATGGATGGGATATTGGGAAGGAATTGTTCCTTGGCAGGGTGGGCAGGCCCTGGCACAGGGTGCCCAGAGCAGCTGGGGCTGCCCCTGGATCCCTGGCAGTGCCCAAGGCCAGGCTGGACATTGGGGCTGGGAGCAGCCTGGGACAGTGGGAGGTGTCCCTGCCATGGGAGGGGTGGCACTGGGTGGGTTTTAAGGTCCCTTCCAACCTAAACCAGTCTGAAATTCTGTGACTCAAGATGGACCAAGGGATCTGTCTGACAGAGCAAGAACTCTCCTTCCCCAGAGCTCCAATACCCCTGCCAGGCTATCCCTGCATCGGCTTCTGGCAGCAAGGACACAACCTTCTTTTCCCCTTCACTATTTAAGCCTTTAAGGTGGATCTTTTCTTACTCTCTTCTATACTTTTGAGAAGCAGAATAGGCTCATGGCTCATTTTTTAAATGCCAGACCGATTCCTTCTGTTTCAAGACATGTTATTAGCAGCTTCTTTTAAAATCACACCCCTGCAAATGATTCTATTGACACTTGAGGCAGGAGCTGCTCTGCTGACACCTGCAAGAGAATTTAAGGGGGCTGTGATGGCTGCCAGGAGTCCAGCACAGGCTGGAAGAAACCAGGCTGGCACCAAAACCAGCAGTACTGGAACTGCTCTGCCTTTAGCCACATGCAGCCCCCAAGCTGCCAGTCCAGGAGGTGCTGAGGTGCTCCAGCACTCATCCCTGAAGCTGCAGGAGTCGGTGGGGTGAGAGGGCCAACAAGTCAAGGTTATCATCCAGTGGTGGAGTGAGCTGCTTCACTGAGCAGCTCTCACATGCACTTCTGAACCCTCAGGCAGGTAACAAATAAGCATTTATACTCAAAATAAATGTTTTCTCACAAAACCAAGCACAGGAAAAATACCAAACTCATGAGTTTCCTGCGAGTAATTCCTCTCCATTTAGAAAACAGAAGGGGTCCAAGAAAGAACTTCTCTGCAGGGGAGGAAGGCAGGAAGGAAGGAAATGTGAATTACATACACCTCTAGATAAGTTCCCCTTTAAAAAAAAGAAAGGAAATTAGAGTTAACCAAAAAGAGCATGTTTAGCATCACTGCACAAGCTGGGGAAAAAACCTCGGAAATCCTGGCTAAAGATAATGCTGCCTCCTCCTGTCCCTGCCAGGCTCGCCACAGTCACTGCCCCAGGCAGAGGGGAAAGGGCCGTTTTTCACCCTTTCATAAGCACCACCACTTTGAAGTTACAAATCAGAGTCACCATTTGCGGATCACCCCTCCCCATGTCATCCTATGTTTCTTTGTAATAAGGCTGTTAAAAAACATGTGTTTTCACTTTTTTTATTATTATTAAAAAAGGATAACTCATAACTGAGCAGAGACAAAGGCTCTGTTGATACAACAACATGTGGATTAAATCTGAAAGGAGAAAGAAAGCTGTTCTAATAAACTGACAATCCTGCTCAGAGGCCTTATATCCAGATTAGTGTAATAAATCATGAGGAAAGATTTCTCTTTGGCTGAAACAACCATTTATTTAGGCATGGAACAAGAGTATTTTAAAATTGCTCTGGACGTTGTACACAAAAGACTTTCTTCGTTTTTGTTCTTTTTTGTTTGTTCATTTTCTGGTGAGTTTTAAGCATATACCCAAAGTTTTGCATTTGCTTTACTTCAAAATAGTTACTTTTTGGTGCTTAAACCTCTGACAAGTCAGCCAGACAGCACCATTGGGCTCCTACAGAAACGAGGAAAAAAAAAGAAAGGAAAAAGTGGTTCTTGCTCCATTACATCATTACATTAGGCAGAAAATTGCCCAAAATTCAAGCTTTCCCCATTATGCTCCTCTCCTGTGTTTTTACAATTGTATTTGTTCCCTTCACCTCTATTAGCAGGGGCTTTCTCACTCTTTTTTAAGCTGGACACACTCTGCACTATTGCTGCCTTCCCCTATCACACACAGTTTGTCCCAGAGTGGCTGCTGAGCCCAGCACAAGAACCTGCCCTGTCAGAAGGTCAGTGTGGGGCAGAGGAACAGCAGGGAGGGGCTCCAGAAACCCCTCAAACCAGAAACCAGCCTCAAAACCCTGCTCAGAACCAGCACTGGGCCTCCAGATCCCCCCTGTGCTGGGCAGAACTTCAGGAGTACAATGCTGGACTGTAACCATAGATGGGACTAAGAACTGCAGCCCCGTGTGTCCATAAAAATCCCATTTGTACCTGGAGCTGATTTCAGAGCTAAAGCACCTACCAATTCCCTGTAACACATTGTGCTCTGGGGATGGCATTGGCCAGCTCAGGCTAGCACGTCACCACAGAACACAGCTGCTCTTCAAACAATGACAAAAACCAAAACAGCATCATCAGAAAACTTTCAGTTCCACAGACATGTTCTGTGAGAAGATTTCTAGGAGATATTACTCAAAACTGGAAGAAACTGTTTCCTACAAGAAGCCTGGAGCTCCTCTTAAGTATGTTCTGTAATGTCCCTGGCTCCTGGATTACCATCATTTTTAGGAACACCCAAACTGTGGTAAAACACAAGAGGGATTTGGATATGGGATGGAGGATAACACTAAGGGGGTGAAGATTTTGGCTGAAGCCTCTGCTGTTCACAGTGTCAGTCCTAAAGTCACTTATAGAAATCACAAGAGTACAAGAAACACTCTTCAAACCCATTAAAAACCACAATCCCCAGTCCCACAGATGAAATGCTTTAAGCTCAGCAACTGTTTTTATCTCTGCCAGAGGAGTCCCTGTGTGCTCCATTCCACCTTAAAATCCATCTGCCAGCCAGACAAATAAAAGGTTCCTCAGAAATTCCAGCTGATGCAGTCACTGGGAAGCCATCCCAGCCTGCCTTGTCTGCCGCTGTATTCCCAGCTCCCTGAAAGAATCCAGGGGCCACACATGAGCCCCGGATCAGCTCTGGCTGCCCTCGGACCCCCAGGCACTCCCTCTGCCCAGAGCAGCGGGAGCTGGGAGCGCAGAGCGCCTGCCTCTGCCCCAGGGCTCTGCCAGGATCCCCAGCCCACAGCTGCCCGCAGGGAATCTCGCCCTGTGCCATGGGCTGCCTCACAGGCTGCAGGATCTCCCCGCAGCGCTGCTCCCCACACACCTGCAGCCACCCACATGGCTCAGCCCAGCTCCTGCTGCCTCCTCCCGTGCTCTCCCACAGAGGGATGCTGCAGAATCCCTGAGCAACCCCTCTCTGCCAAAAAGCTACCGAGGGGATGGAAAGTTCTGGTGGGACACAAAGGGAAAGTGCAAGAGGAGATTAAAAACTAGGAGAGGAAAACTGACCGGTACTTTTTCCTATTATTCTGCTTTGATTGTGGAGATGAAGTCTCACGGCCAGCAGTTCATGGAAGCCCTGCACAGGGATTCAGGACTCCAGAGAACATGCTGTCTCCTGGCTGGAGCACAGAACCTGCTGTGATAAACACTCCTGTGGTCAGTGTTTACAGTCCTTACCCCACGGACAATAAAGCTGCCCCTTGGAGCACAGCTCCATGGCAGGACACCCACGGCAGCCTGGAAGGCTGGAGCTGGTCAGCCAGCCGGACAGCTGGCTCTGTCCATAGCTGTCCCTGCCCTGGGACCTGCCACATCACCCTCTGTCCATAGCTGTCCCTGCCCTGGGACCTGCCACATCACCCTCTGTCCATAGCTGTCCCTGCCCTGGGACCTGCCACATCACCCCCATGCCGTGCCTCCTCTCCCATCCTGGAGAGGCACAGGAGCGGTGACAGAACCCAGCTGCCACCTGCACGGCTCCCACAGCACCACAGGGAATTCAGAGGTTGAGCAAAGCCATACCTTAAAGCTGAGGTTTGTGCCCTGCAGGGATGGCTTCAGCCGAGGAAACGCGGCTGGGGTTCTGCCAAGCCTCCCCAGGGCGGGGATGAGTCAGTGCTAATTGCTCAGAAAGCTGCTGGGTCCCACCGGCTGGGTATGGTTTTGTAAAAGCAAAACAAGGTGTGTTTGGACAAAGGTGAGATTATGTTTGTGTTTACAGACAATCTGACTCCTGCATATAAAGAATGCTGCTCCTTGGACAAAAAACTAAAAATATCAGGAAATCAAAAGCAATGCAAACGATCTGGCTCTATAATCTTGCCAGAACAGAAGCACCACCAAAACAGCTGAACAATAATCATGGTCTTAAATTTGACTTCTCTGACTCCTGCTATGTTCAATATTTTAATCGTATTTTCAAAAAATTCTAAACCACTTCAGATTTCAAAGCATTTTTTTATACATTGATTAATTCTCCCAAGGTAAAAATCATTATCCTCTTTTTGACACAAGGAGAGTGAAAGGAGACACAACAAACTATTTGTCAAAGGCACAGACAGAGCTGGTGGAAGGGCTGGTACTAAAACCCAAGAGTTTCTGAAGCACCTTATTTTTTTCTCGAAGATTTACTTTTTAAAAGACAATAGCAACCAAAAATAAGTTCCAAAATGGATATATATTTAGGATCAGGGCAGTTTATGGGGTAAAGGCCACGAGAAAAGCATGTTCATTAATTCACATTTGGAAAACTGCAGTGAATTCTCTAATAAATTGTTGCTATGTTCTATATAGAGCACAAGCATGAAATCAACCCACAGCACAGGCAGTCTTGCCTCCGATCACCAGTACCTCGGGTAAGCCAGCTCCAGATTGCCACTTTCTGCTCTGGGGGTAAAGGACACGTGCACGAGGATTTCTCTGGAGAGCCGGTGGGGAATGTGGCCGCTCGCTCCCGTGGGTGGTTCCAGAGTGCCCTCTAACGAGGCTGCAGCTGCATTTCACACACCCAGGGACACCAGGAAAACCCAAAACGAGCCTTGTTTCCACTTGAAAAGGGGGAATCAGATGATAGACACTGACATTTTACACTGCCCCCCAAGCCCTCGTTGGTAAATGCCTCCGTAGGCAGCAGGACTATAGAGAAAGATGGGAAAATTCAGTTCTCCCATTGCAAGAGAAGAAAGGATACTGACTCAGGTGACAGTTAACCCAGTACAACTTTTTAAGATAAACTGAGTTTTACGCAATCCGGAAGGAATTGCTGGGTAGCTTTTCAACATATGATGGAGTTAAATCAAACTTTACAAAACTAAGTGAATATCATCAATGAGGTTCACATATCAAAATGGAATATTCCTTAATACACTGGCGTGCCATAAAACAGTGACTCTTTGGTCTGCACCCAAGAGTGCTCACAAGCTGCAGGGGTGAAACAGGACTGGCCACAAGTTCATAGAGCAGACACATGGTTTATTGCCCAGTCCCCTTTCACCCACCTACGTAAACCGATAAACCATCCTGCAAACCAGACAAGTTCTTACTGACACACAAACCCCACGCTGATGCTCAGGACAGAAATTCACTGCAATAAGCTCAGCATCACGTTGTCAGAATAGCCTCCCCTTAAAGCTGTACCTACAGCTATGCCAGGAGAGCACAGCTGCTCACTGTAGGCTCACAAGAGTCACAGCAGCTCCTGTGCAGCTCCTGCCCCCTCCCTCCCCGTGTCCTGCACCAAGGCATCCCACTCAGGTGTCCCTCAACACCCCAGCTGGGAGCAGACGGTGCAAATGATCCTTTCCCAAGCTCCTACAAGACAGAATGCGAAGGGGCAGAAGTTCCTGAGGCTGCACTGCCCCCATCCTGCCAGATGTGTGTCAGAAGGCTCTGAACAGACCAGGCAAACTCAGCCCAAGTGGCAAACTCACCCCGAGGGAGGGCGGTGACGGCGTCAGCTGCCGGGCGATGTCTGGGGGATCCCGTTGCCACCAGGAGCTGTGGGGAAGCAAAGAGGCCTGTCAGCACTTGGACACCTGGCTACTCAGCACCTCAGCCCCACGGCCCCCTGCAAGCACCTGGCTGAGTGCCGCCTGGGAGAGACATTGGGAGGCATCAATTCTTCCCTGAACCCCTCTCGCATGCTTGGCAACTTCTTTACTTCTTGCTAAGCATCTTTACTGTCATGTTAAGATCATGAGGTGCTGTGAGGGTGCTCCTCTCCCATTCCCTGGGGAGCCTGGGCTGTGCCCAGCACCCTCTGGGGAAGAACCTTTCCCTGATCTCCAGCCTAACCCTCCACTGGCCCAGCTCCAGCCATTCCCTTGGGTCCTGTCCCTGCCACAGAGAGCAGAGGTCAAAGCTGCCCCTCCACTGCCCCTGGGAGGAGCTGCAGATTTCTCCAAGGCCTCCCCTCATACCCTTGGCAGAGCTGGAGATGTAATAAAGAGGAAATCATTTAAATGCATGAAACCCATGTGGAGCTTGGGTCTCCTGCCCTGGCTCAGTAACGTGGGACAAGGACCACAGCAGTGCCCAGCTCAGCGACCTGCACAGGAGCCAGAGCTCACCTGTGCAGACACACCTGCAGCTCTGCTCCCCCAGCAGACTCAGGGACGGACTGAAGCACTGGGCACAGAACCTGGCTGCTATATTATGACAGAAAAAAGAGGCTTTGATGCATTTTTTCTGCCAGTCACTAACACGACAAGCAGGGGCAGGTACAGCCTGCAGGAACAGCAGCTCCAGAGCAGGACACCAACAGGAACCACTCCTGAGATGTCAGTTTCAAATTGATTTCTGTGCTGCTACTGTTCAAATGTTTACACAACATAAATTAGACATTTTTTTCCTTTGCTTAATACCTCCAATTACTTAGATCTACTTTTTCTTCATTAGCAAATTCCTTCTTCACATTCACAGCGTGGTAAGTGCAAGGAATACACAGCCTCGTCCATGGGATACTGGTCAGAGAAGGCACAGAGCCCTCATGTTACAGATGATCAGACAGAAGTTGAAGGATTTTTAACTGCTCCTGGTCTGGTCAGATTCCAAAACACTTCATCTGTGTTTACCTTCATTTCCCACCTATTCCTCACAGAAGAAACTGCAAGGAGAATTATTCTGTAAGAATTAGCAACACACGAATGTTTTTTCTGCTACAGAAATGTCTTTGACAGAAGCAGTTGCCTCAACCCTCAAACAGGTCTGTTCCTGCTGAGAGCCAGCACCAAGGGCTGTGCCCAGAGCAAAGGCCCAAGCGAGTGGCAAAGCCGAGACTGAATCAGCTGTAATGACATAAGCAGGGGTTATTGCCTGATTTTCACCTGCAGCTCATGAAGAGGATTTGCCCCAGGTCTCCCAGCAGGGAGCTCCCAGTTAGCACAGCTGGGAAAAGGCCACCCTGCCCCTGACCTCAAACACCTGGACAAGACTCTCACCTGCCAGGCCCAAGCTAATGCCATTTGGGCACATTGCACCACCAAGCCTCCACGTGGATTCCGAAAGAACCGAGGACTTTTATCCTCTGGGAAAACAGCTTTCCAGACTTCCAGTATCCCACGTTTTCACACCCCCTTCTTTCATTTTTCTGCACAATTTTCCCAGACTTTTATCACTGACATCTGCCATAGTTCCTCCAACACTGTATCAATTTCTTACACATTCACTCAGGTAAGAGATGAGCGTGTGAACCTGCAGGATGTTCAGCCCCTGGCACACCTCCTGTTTCTGTTCATGTACTTCTGTTCCTCAGTTCCTCTGTGACCAGCCCTCCCTCCAGTGCCCCTGGTTACCAAGGGAGCTGCTGGAGGAAGCTGTCAGAGCACCAGAAATCCTCAGAGAGCTACAAAAAATACATTTTTATTTAAAGACATATCCTGCCACTTGGACCCACCCAGCCAGGCAGGTCAGGCCCAGCCAGAGCAGCAGCACCTTGTCCCTGCCCAGCTCCCCTCGGTGTCAGCAGGACCTCCAACAGGAAAGGTCACAAACCTGCCGTGGGCTCAGCCAGTGACTGAGCCAAGACGTGGGCAGTGGAGCAGCTGAGTCCCACCCATCCACAGCTTCCCTTTAACAGCCGAGGCAGGGTTTGTCCTCAGGTCATTCCTACACTCTGTGCCACAACACCGCCTTTGTTAATTAACCTGTCAGGTTGCACCAGAGCGCAGTTCCTCGGAAATTGCAAGTACGTGGTTCTAGGCACTCATCAGTTGACTCAGACAGATGCTGAAATCCCTTCCCAGGAAGGGACACCAGTGGGGGGAATCTCCTTTCCACGCACATGTGGTTCAGCCTCTAATTTCTACATTCATTGCATCTGCAGTATCTAATTATACACAAAATTTCACCCACTCATTTTATTCCACTCCTGCTGCTGACACCGCATTAACAAACTTTCTTTCTTTTCCTAAAACACGTTTTATCTTTCCATGTGTGGACAATACTCGTGGTACTTCCAATTCCACTGATTCTTCTTTCCCCTTCTCCACGACATTTCAAATCAGTGGCAGGGTGTTAAAAACTAAAACCCACCACTTCCACCGCTGCCCGGCTGACACGGATTTCTCTGGGTTGTTAACTTGTAGTTAACTCGCCCAAGCCCGCGTAACTCCTGTTAATTCAGTCCCGCCGCTCTGCGGAGCTGGGAAGTGTTTAACCACCTGTAATTCTGACCGCGCTCCTTCCGCCCCGCTCCCCGCACGCACGGGCTCCCCGCCCAGCCCCTCGGCTCGGCTCGGCCCCGCCAGGCCCGGAGCCGCTTCGTGGCCTTATTTCGGNCCAGAGCACGGCGCCGCTATACCTACCGTACTTACTGTAGTGAACTCGCACTCCGCGTGGCCGTGAGAATCTTTACTATTTCATTCAGGTTAAATTTACATTAAACATTTTTTTCAAAGAAGCTCCCAAAGCGGTATTTTGGCTGCGGCAGCACCGGGGCTGCGGGCTCGCTTCTGGCGCCTGGCCAGGTGCCCTGTGGTGCCCTCAGCGAGCAGCATCCCCCCAGTGCCCGCTCAGGTGTGGCCGCCACCCTCACCGCTCTGCCCCGCCGGGTCCTGCCGCCTGCCAGGGCCCGCGTCCCCCCCTTCCCGCGGTCCGCGTCCCCTCCCGGGCCCGTGTCCCCTCCCCGCCCTCCCGGCTGGCTGTCCCTCCCGCGGCCGGGGGAGGAGCGGAGCGGGCAGAGGTGGCCGCGCTGCCCCGGCCCGCCCCGGCAGGTGAGGCGCAGGTGAGGGCGGGCAGCCGCAGGTGCGGCTCCGTTCCCCGTTCCCCGGTGCCCGTTCCCCGGTGCCCGTGCCCGGCCATGGCGTACCGGGAGCTGGTGCGGCGCTGGCACGAGGCCGTGCGGGCGGCGGACCGCGGGCACTGGGACGCTGCCCTGGACACCTTCGGCGGCATCGCGGAGCCTCCGGCCAGGATCTGCTTCAACGTGGGCTGCGTCCAGCTGCTGGCCGGGCGGCCCGAGGCGGCCCTGAGGGTGAGCGGGCCGGGGGAGCACCGGGGGAACGGGGGAACGGGGTGGGCGGCTCGGCTGCCCCGTGTCCGTCTCGGAGGGAATGATGCTGAAACTGGATGTGAAATCCAGCGTTTCCATCTCCAGCGGGAACGCGAGCAGGGATGTTGAAGGGTGAATGGTTCAAGGAAAAGATTTGGCAGAGTGAATCATAGAAAAGTTAAAGAGGTTGAGGTTAAAAGGTGGATGTGGCTGTTGAGGACATGGGTCAGCGGTAAACTCGGTGATGCTGGGTTAGCAGCTGGACTTGATCTTTGAGGCCTTTACCAACCTTAATGATTCTGTCATTCCATGGTTCTCTAAATACCATGAAAACCCAGATAAGTGGGAAACTTCAAGGTGTTGCAGAATCATTTTGAAACAAGATAGTAGAAAGTACTTAAATTAGATACTGGAAACTGCATCTGACAATGTACCTCAAGTTTTGCTTAAGCTAAATTAGTTAAAATCATGTCCTTTAGGTGAACGTAGCTCATTATCATGTGAAAATCACAGCTCTAAAGCTCAGGCAGCCTGATTCCAAGTGAAGACCTCAACCCACTGGACATGCACAGTAAATTTAAAATGTATTGTAGCTTTAAATCAAAGCAGGAAAAGGACTGTCCAATATCTGTTCCGTAGGCATGGCTTTAGACATGAGATAGGTGTATTTTGAAAGTACAAAAATGCTGCTTGGCGGTGGAGACTGCCAGAACAAAGCTGCTGTGCTGGAAAAACCACTGCCCTTGGGAAGGGAGAGGAGGTGCCCTGAGGAAAAGCCTTTTTGTGACAGCTCCTGGCGTGTCTGCACATCCATCCATCCATCCATCCATCCATCCATCCATCCATCCGTGTGTCTGTCTGCAGTGAGGAGATGCAGCTAAACCTTTCCTCAAGCAGTGTAAAGAAGAGCTGAGGCTGTGCCGGGGGGGCTGGGGCAGTGCCCTGGAGCCCTGGGCGGGGCAGAGGCTGTTTGGGGCACAGTGAGCACATGGCAGCGGTGCCCAGGAGAGACTTCCCAGCCCCAGTCAAGGGGCAGTGACTGGGAAGAGGCTCAGCTCTACTTCCGTGTAGATCAAGGGTTGTTTTTGCATTTATGGCCCAGTGAGGCAGACGGTTCCAGCAAGGCGTGTGCATTTTCACCCTGCAGTGCTGTCCCTGTGCAGGCAGAGTCAGGGAAGGCTGGGCTTTCAGGAGCTGTTATCTCCACGTGGTGTCTGCAGTGATAAGGGAAGTAGGACACTGGGCTCTCGCAGCACACTGACCCACGAGCTGCTGCCAGCTCTGCGAGCGCTCACCCGTATTTATCTGTGAGCCTGAAGCACAGGTACTGCCTTAGAGGCCACTGTGGGCAGCCCTGCAGCTTTCTCCCTCCCACCCTTCCATTACTCCTCACCTCAGCCTTCCCCAGCCTGGCCAGCCCGGCTGCTCCCACTATCCTGGCAAACTCTGCTTCAGGCTACAGTTTTGCCATTTGAAGAAGTCAGATGGCCAATGCAGCTCCTTTATGTCCAGTCCATTGTAGCAAGGAGGGGTACAAACCTGAAGCTCAGCTCACACAGAGCCAAGACCCGAAAGATGACCAGGAGCTGTGTCCAGCCCCTCAGAGCTGGGCAGGAGCCCAGGGATTGCCTCTGTGGGGCAGCTGGGACGTGGCTGGATGGGTGTGAGTGCCCAGGCACTGACAGGACAGATCCCAACCGATCCTTGGGATGTGCCTGTGCTTTCCTCCTCAGGCATTCGATGAAACCATTGCGAAGGACAACTCCCTGGCTGTGGGCTACTTCCAGAGAGGGTTTGTCCACCTGCAGCTGGAAATGTGAGTGAAGTGCACAGCCAGCGCAGTCTTTGCTTCTCTCCTTTCAGTCCTGCTTTATTCCTAAACCTAAATGATTCTTTGATTCCAAAATTCACGGGTCTGCTTGGCCTTGGAAACCCTGTCACAGGTCAGCAAGTCTTATCTGTGATAAGAGCTGCACAGCTCTGGGGCCCCAGGGGTGGCTGACACATGACATTGCTGTCCCCCACACACAGAGACTCCTGGATGCAAAGCTGCCACAACGTTATGTTGCCATTCAGATTTTCTTTGGGAATTAAAAATATATAATTATGCTGCTTGGTGTGGCTTCACACGAGTCTGGCCTTCCTAAAAATGCAGCCTGCACGCTCTCCTGCCAGCAGACTTCGGGGGCCTGATCTCAGTCTCACTGATAAAATACTGAGATTGCTCCAGAAGTGTCATGGGATTGATTACTCATTGTTTCCACAATCACAGTTAAATCATAGTGACATCCTCCTCAGGGAGCTGGGTGAATTATTTTACAGATCTCGTCTTACCTTTGAGTTCAGTTGTTTTCTTTCCTGTTTTCCTCATATTTTCCAGACCTTAATCTCCACAAAATGCCTGTCTTTACTTCTGGGAGGGAGTTAAAGTGAGCAGTTCTGGCTTCTCAAGTGGAGGGGCCGTGCCTGGGGCTGCTGGAGCCCCGGGCAGGGCTCTCTGGAGCTGCTCCACCACCAGCAGAGCAAAGGTGCCCCAAGCACAGCCACTGCAGGGGCAGCACAGCTGGCAGCTGCCTCCAGCACTCCCGGGCTCCTTCCTTCCCCAGAAGCTGCTCCCACCCTCCCACACCCACCTGGGCACCTTCCCTTGGTCGGGTGCCCACTGCACAGCCCTTCCTGGACCCCTCCTTTCACCACCTGCAGCCTCAGTGGGCACCTGCTTGGATTTCAGTTGCATATCTGGTGTAAATTCAGACTAATTCCCTCCTTATCCTCAGAAGTTCTCTAAATTTCTAAATTTTGAGGTTCTAAATCTTGAGTTTCTCAATTTTGATGCTCTGGCTATGTGTGTGCCCTCCCTGCTCCCCATCAGCTGGGTTTCCAGCCCTCGATCCTCCTGGGACACGTGCTGGGACAGGCAAGGAGCTCCCAGCAGTGGATAATCTTTGTTCTTTGCAGAGGTGACACATCCCTGGTGCAGCTCTCCCTGCACAGGCTGCAGAGCAGAACATGTGTTATTTGCTAGTGTGATTTTTGAGCTTCTTAAACAGTCTCCAGCTTCTTTAGGCTCAGTTTTCTGTGCCACCTCTGTGTTGCAGGTATGAAGAAGCTCTCTCTGACTATCACATGGCCTTCAGCCACCTCAGACAAAATCCCTTCATCGATTACAAGCAGCTGGGGCTGAGGCACATCCTCTATGCCTGGGAGGTAAGAGTCAGCCTGGCTCAGCAATCCTTCCATGCTGTTAGGGGTCAGTAGCAGGCTTTAGTGACACAAGACTTTTTCAAGGAACTACATTAGAACTGTAAAAAAATTCTGCTTGCACTTTTTTAAAAGTAACTTAATCATAAAAGTTGTGAACCAACACAATCTCTGGAAAGTTTAGCAAATGATGCAGTTTGAAAACTATAATTGTTCAGAACAGGTGCACAGGAATTTGTATATTGAGGGGTTTTTATTTTCTCTATATGTAGACAAAGTGGTGGCTGCTCCATCCCTGGAAGTGTCCAAGGCCAGGTTGGACAGGGTTTGGAGCAAACTGGTCTATGGAAGGAACTGGGGATGGAACTGGGAGCTTTAAGGTCCTTCCCAACCCAAACCAGTCTGGGATTCTGTGTAATATTTACACTTCCATGCATGTAAACACACGTCAGTTTCGTGAGCTCCTCAGCTCTAAGAGCTCAAAGAGGCTGAAACACTGACAGATGAGAACAGAGCTGATGCATAATGCAGGCTCTGGGAAATTCAGGTGCGTGGAAGCCTCTTTCCAGCTGCAGCCACTGATCTTAATATTCCCTCTGTGCCTGAACTTACACCCTGTTTGTCCCTGTAGTGCTTCATCCTGCACCTCTTACTGCCACACAGAGCCAACCTGCCACCTCCTGCTCAAGGAAGCTCAAAGTCTAAACTGACTGTAAATTTTTGTAATATTTGGACATATGTAAAGGATTCCTAGAAGCTGTCCTTTACTGGAAGGGTTCATTAGTTTCCTCTGAGTCCACACGCACAGATTGAAAAGCAGATACAGGAAAGAGAATTTAACTCCTTACTTCCGTGAGCGAGGAGTCATTGTGTAACTCCAGTCAAGCATCTCGGGCAATTTTCGTGCACCTTATACCTGGCAGGAGGCAGCTATCCTTGGCATCCGTGGTATTACCCAAACCTCCCTGGCTTTAACAGCTTCAGTGCCACGGCGCTGCCTTCCCTTGGCAGTGAGCAGTTCCCTGGGAAAGGGGCAGGGCTCAGGAGTGTCCCGAGGAGGCTGGGCCCCTTCCTGACATGGACACACGACCCCTCACTCCAGGCATCACCAGGACATGTGCTGGCCCTCCAGACTTGGGATCAGCATCCTGATTCAGCTGGATCTCATTCTTACCTGGAGCTCATTCTTCAAAATCCACAAACATCATCCTCCAGCAGAATTGTGCCATCAGCTTTCCCCGTGCGTGGCCTCTCATGTGCTGCAGCTGATCTGCTCGTGGGAGATACGTGCAGGGTTTGCAAACCCAGCCACGTTTGCCTCTTGCAAGGCTGTAGCACTTCTGACTGAGTGAGAGCTGCTTGCCTCCCCGGGAGGGCCCGTCCCTGCAGTTCTGTACGTGTTCAGGGTTGCCATTCCCCACACTCCCAAACAGAGTCTTCTACTGCCGTGATTAAGGAGTAAAGGAAAAGCTCCAGCCTTGTCCTGGGCAGGGCGTGCAGCCAGGTACACACCTCAATTCCCAGCTGATAACCCTATCACAGGAGATAAGGAGCTGTCTGACAGCGCTCTGCCTGTGGCCCAGCAGCTCTCCCACACACCAAGTGCTGGCCAGTGACAGGGAGAGATCTCCCACTCTCAAAATAGACCACAGCTCCCCAACACCCTGTCTGCAATACTCCCACAGCCTGCACTTCCCCAGGAACACACTGACATGCTGCTGAAGGGTGACAAGCTACAGTTGACAATTTGCACATTCACAGCCCACTGCAACATGAAATAGTTTCAGTTAAGTTATTTTGCAGTGACAGGGAGTCAGAATTAAAAAGTCGTTACCTATTTGCAGGCAGAAAGAAAGCCAGGAAAAGCTTCCTGGCCTTTCAGATGCAGGAAGGATCAGATTTAAACTGTTTGGTACCAGAGTCTTCACCTGCTGTCCCCATGTCTCTCCTCACCTTGACCAGCAGCTCCAGCACAGCCAAGCTTTTATCTTTTTGCTTTCTGATTGTGAAGTTTTCCCAGCTATGCTGCTCAGAGCACCCCTTCTGTTGCTGCATTTGAGGTGTTTCAGTGCCTGTCCCTGGTCCTGGGCTGAGTTCAGCAGGATGTGTTGGGTGTCCCTTGGTCCCAGCCCTCTGAGTCCCGTCCCTGTGCCCACTCCAGGTGCTGTACAGCACTGCAGCAGTGCAGTGCCACCTGCAGCAGTGGCAGGAGGCCAGAGTCACCCTAGAGAAGGCTGTAGTGTGGAGACCTGAACGAAGAACAGCGGTCCTGGAGCTGGCCCTTGAGCGGGTGCAGGTAAGGCCACCTCTGTGAGTTCCTGGGTGTGCATCGGGCTTCAGTTCAGGGATGTGTGCCAAGAGTTGTCTGTCTGAGTGTTCCTGACCCCTGCGTGTTCCTGCCATCCCCCCCCCTGCCTGGCCACCTGCTAACACAGTCTAAGCCATTTGCACATGGTGCTCTGCCGAGCCAGTGCTTCAGGTGATCGAGGAACTCCAGCAGCCCCAGGTGCTTCACTGCCCAGAAACACCACAGTGGAGAATTTTGAGATGACCCCTGAGGCTGGGGATGTTGCCTCCCAGTCCCTAATGTTCAGGAGCTCAGTTCCATCTGTGCTTGTCCTGCAAAACCAGTTGCCTTGTGCAGTGTTTCAAGTGCACAAGCCCTACAAGTGCAGGTCTGGAGAGTCTCCCTTTTCATGGCACTGGCTGACTTTTTTGAGTCCCTTTGGCCTCAGGATCAATTGGTGGCAGCTCGGACATTAATGTCAATCACTTTTGGAGCTCAAGTAGGGTGTGAAAGTGTTTCTAGGGCTGCTTTAAGTGAAAGTTTCCTGTTAGGCTCCTTTATGATCTGGAAACATTCGCAGATCTCTGATTTACTCTTCCTGAAGGATTCATTAGTTTGCTACCTTCATGCTTTGTTTTTAATCTGATCATCTCTTCTGGCACCACATTTGTGCTTTTCCAGTGGATTGTTTGTATTTGCTATTAGCAGGCTACTCAGTGGCTGAACAGAGAAAGCATTCGAAGTCAAATAGAAAAGCTGTTTAGATTTGTTTAATAAACCTTCCTGCACTGCCCCCTTCCCAGCCACCCCACGCCAGCAGCGTCAGTCCCTGCCTCCACACTGGGGAGGGGCTGCTGAGCTCTCAGTTTGCTCCTGCTTTTGTGGAGCCTGAGTGGCCTTTGTCAAGGTCACAGCCAAAATTTTTGCCCCAATGTCTTCCTAGAGCTGCTCTTGCACACCTGAGCTGTATTTGCTTTCCAGTGCTCTGATGTTTCATTCAATATGAATTGATGGCTTTTCCTTTACCTGCTTTCCCCACCCCAGGACCACCTGTTTTTAGAGCCCATGCTGGTTCCTCTCGGGGAACTTTTCAGACCACGAAAGAAGGAAGTTGAGCAGCTGGATTCAAAAGATTTCCTGGGTAAACCCAAGGTAACAGGCGCATAATTGTCAAGATTAACAGCAGCAGAAAAAAATCCTGCCTCTGCCATCTCCAGAGAGCAGTGCTGTGGGGGGACCCAGAGCAGGATGGGCAGTGCTTGCAGCCAGTCCAGGCAGCTGGGACACAGAAACCAAAATTTGTTAGAATTGCCACCCCTTCTGCCAAAAAATGCACTTTGGCACTAAAATACCTTCCCAGTCTTGGTCACTTTAAAGTCTGAAAGGGCTGAGCAGGTTCTCTGGGAACCTGTGGTTGCCCTTTTGCTGACAATGACATTTTTAAGAGGGGCACACTGTCCCAGCATGCTGCTGCTCAGTTCCCAGTGGGACAGGTGGGCACTTGAGGACAAATGCTTTGTCACATCCCTTAATTCAAAGCAGCAGAGAATTTCTCTGACCCCCTCCGTGACCAGTGCAGTCAGGACAGAGAGCTCCAAAATGAATAAAGGAAAGGGAAAGTAATAAATTCACATACTTTTAAAGAAACCTTGGAAAGACTGAACAAAATGGGACACAAAAGGTTGAAGCTGTCTTGGGAATCCAGCTCTGCCTCTCCCACTGTGTGCACAGCTCTACACTTTGCCTGGCCTTGGGATGCCACAAGGAAATGGGTCTGAGCAGATAATCTTGGATGAAGTTTGGGGGTCTGTTCGTCCAGCCTAGATTCACTCACTGCTTTGTTCTCTGCCAGGTGATCTCATCCATCATTCCCGACGATGAGTACATTGGCTTCGAGCCTCTCAGGCCTCAGGTGAGCAGGACAGGGCTGTGAAAGGAGGAACGGAGCTGTCGTGGAGCTCCAGAAGGGGGCTCAGATCCAAACACTGTCAGGGGAAGAGTGGACTCTTGGAAAAACCAGTGCAATACCAGCCTGGATCCATGGGGGTGTTCAGAGCCAGGCTCAGCACTGGCTGTAAGGCACTCCGTGATGGGAATCTCCAGCCCTTTAAAGATGCATTTTTGACTCCTCACCATGTCAAAACAGCAGTGCTTTGCTGTGCTCAGCGTGCCTCTGCCCATCACTTCAGTAAATGTGCCAGTGTGAGCACAGCTGCCTTGCACGGTGCTGGGAGTTCCTTGGAACCGGGGGAGGGAGAAGAGATTTTGTTACTTCCTGGTGAGATAAAGAGGGAGGGGAAGGAAGAGAAGATACATCCTGGTGAGGTGTGGAGCAGCAGACTTTTTCTGGGTGGTGTGGAGCGACAAATGGGGTCAAGAGTAAAGACGGAATGGCACGGTCAGGAGATAAGGTGGCACTGCTGCTGCAGGAGGCACTGTTACAAACAGATCCTGTTGTTTCTTCCACAGAAACAGGGGTTTTACGAACCCAGTGCCGATGCTCTGCGGTGAGTGCTCAGTCCCACCTTGGTCTAACCCTTCTCTCACTACTGTTCAGAAAGTCTTTTGTTCTCCAGAGCCTTTGTGTGAAGACTCTGAGGGCTCCACACCCACTTCTCACCAGGGGTGGAGTGAATGACAAACGTACAAATGCTTCTGTGGCTGCAAGGGACACTGCAGGTCCCTGGCATCTCTGCAAGAGCCTCTGGGCAGTTTGCAGGACTTGATTCAATAGTCTTGGGACACGGGCATGGATCGTGGCATGGCTGGGGAATGGAAGCAGGGAGAGGTTGTGGGACCTGCCCAGGTCTGTGGCAGAGGATGCTCAGCTTTCCCATCTTAATTCCCAGGACAATTCCAAATACTCACTACCAGCCCTAATGTCCTGAGCCAAAATCACGTTCAAACCCCAAGGAAGGAATTTGTTTTGGTGATATTGTACCAGCAGTACTTCAGGGCTAAGTTGAGTAATTGTTTTGATCTTGACAGTGTTTATCAGTACAATGACAATGCAACTGCATTTGGCAAATCAGTGTTTCCCAAGCCCCTTTTGCTCCCAGTTGGACCAAAGAGCAGCAATGGAAATCACGATTTCCCAACACCCACAACTTACAGCCCGTGCCATTGGGGCTGGGGCAGTGTGGTGGCTCGGAGCACCAAGGCCCCAGGCCGGTGCAGTGCTCTCCTCTCCCCGCAGGGATGCCGAGACCGGCTACCACCGAGTGGTGTCCCGGCACCGCCCCGAGGAGCCGGCGGGGCTGGAGGTGGCGGCCGGGAGCCTGGTGTTTGTGCTGAGCAGAGGGGCAGACGGCTGGGCCACGGCCATCCACGACGGGCAGGTGAGGGACACAGCCCCGGGGACAGGTGAGGACACAGCCCCCTGAGCACAGTCCTTGTGCCACCCTGCAGGGCAGGGCAGGAGCTCAGGAGCTCCTTTTCACACCCCCCGGATTTCCTGGCACTGGGCTCTCACCAGCCTCTGCCATTCACCTCTGTAGATCCACAAGGATGGCTTTTGGGCTCTCCACCAAATTGTGGAGTTGTAGGACACCAGACCTCACCAAGGACCACCATTTAGAGCAGGATTTGTCCTCTGAGAGCTCTGATGGAGCTGAGGAGATGGGCTGGTCCTTAGCTGGTGTGTAGTAGACACAGCAATGCTGCTGGACTGGTATCCCTGGCCATCCTTGCTGCTCTCTGCCTGAGCATCTGTCCCAGAGCGGGGCTCTGGTGGGTGTTTGACCTCTTCCACTGCAGCCACTCCAGCAGCAGCCCTGCTCCCAGCAGGAAAAGCTGCAGAGGAACCCTTGGCTTCTGTCCAGCAGTTTCTGAGCACAGGGCACTGGGGTGGCTGGGGGTGACCCCGGGTCCCCTGGGCGTGTTGGTGTGGCCGCAGGGTGACGGGCAGTGCTGGGACTGGGCTGGGGTCGCTGGGCTCCTCTCTCAGCCTGCTCTGCTCCGTGTCCCTCTGCAGAAGCTGCACATCCCAAGCTCTCTCCTGGAGCCTGCCTCAAGGATGGATAAATGGGTGAGCTGGCAACCTTGCAACCAGGGGGAGGGAGGGACCAAGACATACATTGGGGACATTTATCTGTAAGATTATCACAGGGCAGGACAACTCTGTAAGAGAAACAGAGAGTATGAAACACTGAGACTGTTGACTGAAGACCAGGTGCTCTTATATGGGAACAACAGAAGAGTTAGGAGTAGGAAAAATCCCTTTGACTCGGGAGAACTTCATCTCCCAGCTCCACCACAGGCATAGCCACACATTATCCCAGTCATTTTCCATCCGAGCCCAGTGTGCAAAGGTGCAGCTCAGCCCCCTGTTTCCTGTGAGGGATTTTTCAAGCACATGGTTGTTCTGATGTTGCTATGATTTTTTAATTGTTCTTTTTCCCCGTCCAAATGAATCCCTGGCACACACTTGGGCATTTGCTCCATAGATGTGTCACTGTGAACCAGCCCAGGTGGGGAGAGCCCTCAGCACGGTGTGAGCAACCTCCTCCAACCCAGCAGAGAGCAGGGGGCCAAGGAAGTGTCCACAAACCTCTGTCCACAAGAGTCTGAGTGCTCCACCTCATCCAACCATTCCATGAGCTGCTCGCCCTGGGGCTCTCCCCGGGGTTGCCCCCACAAATCTGCAGCTGGCTGCAGCCTGTCATACACCAGCCTTGTCCAGCTCCCGTGTTTTCTGCACTCTTCTATCTGATGCTGTTCTGTTGCAGAAGATCAGCACTGGCATTCCCCTTCCTCCTGCCCAGGTGCCTCCCAGCCGCCTCCGTGCGAAGCAGAAGCCAGGTAATCCCTGGGCAGGGCCCTCAGTGGGTGGAGCTGTGCCCAAACCCCGCTCTTTGTGGGGTGTGGGGAGGTGGTGGCCCCACCGCAGCCTCTGCTGACTGCAGGGCTGCTCCCCTGCCCTCGTTCTGCTCTGCAGATCCTCCTGCGGGGGAAAATGCCTCTGCCGATGATGCCAGTGCCCACATGGACTCCAAGGTGAGGTGTTCCACAGGCTGAAGCTGCACAGCCTCAGGAGACCAGGGCTGTGAAAAGTGCAAGACTCTTGCCCAAAATCCCTGAGCTGCTCCCAAATCACTGGGAAAAAACCTCCTTCCTCCTTTTCCATTCTAAAGAGAGGCTCCCATGTGGTCTTTCCCCCCAGTTTGTGACCACCCTGCTTTGTGAGACAGCCCAAGGGTGACCTGTTGCCACCCTCCAAGGCACCAGGAGCACCAAACACCTCAGAGTTCTTGTGCACACGCTTTACAGCCCACTTTGCAAGAGACACTTTGAAAACCCTGCTGTCCCTTCCCCCCCCCCGTTTGGACACCNCGGGCCGCGGGGCGGTGGGGCAGCAGCCGTTCCCCTCAGGACGTGGGCATCCCGCTGCCCCCGCGCTCCTGGGGACATTTATCCGGGGCCAAAGCCCCAGGTCCAGCAAAAATGTGAGCACACGTCTGCCTTCCCAGCCTTGAGGGCAAACCTCACCGTGGCATTTGGGTTAGACAACAGCGTGATCCCCGTGGTGAAGCACATGCCGTTGTTCCTCTTGTAATCCCCCTCCCAGTACATAAAGGGCTCAAGGAGGGCTGGAGAGGGACTTATGACAAAGGCATGGAGTGACAGGACAAGGGG
>VXAD01004646.1:2293638-2424303 GCA_013399195.1 Dicrurus megarhynchus | reverse complement strand
CAATTAAAAACAAAGCAAAACAACTGAATTAGATGGCCAGCAGATAAGAAGAGGTTTCCAGTGTGTCTTAAAGATCTCTGCTGCCCAAGCACTGATGGGCTGCCCAGGTAATGCAATTTTCTAAGTAGGAAGCCTTGAAAAGAAGGCATTCTGCAGCAAGGCACATAAAGGGACTGGTTCTGATTTCACATCTGCATGGGATCTAGAGTAACTCTCCTGAATGCCATGGAGCACTGCATGTAGAACTCTTCACTTTCTCAGTGTATTGGTGGGCCATTCCAAGATTATGGTACTCTAAAGGAATTCTTCAGCCTCAGCCACAAGTTTGAGAGCTGTATCCCTCCAACTTCCTTCAAACAGGAAACATCACAGTCTTCATGAATGAACTTCCTGCAACATCATCTTCTTCCTCTGAACACTGTCCTGGGACTCAACAGGTGCTTGAAAGCAAAATGCTAAGCTGATGTGCAGGTCAGCATGGTGGCTCTCCTTGCCTTTTCTGTTTTAAAAGTCTTTGAAAGACAAATCTAACAGATTCACTGCATTAACTGCAATTGAAATAGTTCTCTCATCAAAAGTAATTAGAAAGCCACAATTTCATGTTTGACATATCTGTTGTTTTATATACGTATGTGAGGTGCCTTTTATAAATGCTTCTAGACAGGGCCTAATATGTAATGCAGTCATACAAATTTCTAGCTTAACTCTGCCTGAAGATTTGGCTAGATGTTAAATTCATATTTCAATTCTATCACCTTGTTTGGTTCAACTGAATGACCTTGACAGCTGTCCACAGATTTAATTTCTTGAGCTCCCAGATCTTCAGAGCAGAATAAAAATCATAAGGGAGTCATTCATCACCTGTGCTCACACCTTACCAGTGTAAGTGCAGGATGTGTTTACCTTTTAAGTGCAGGAATAAGCCTGCCTTATGCTTTAAACCAGCAAAAGAGATGTGGGGTGCAGTGGGGTGCAAGCAGTGAAGGATGCTCAGTCCTTTCAAGCACCCGAAAGCGCTCACTCATGTCAAGCACTCTACATTTGACTCGGGCATAGATCTCTGCATTTTGCTGCTGCTGACTGAAGTGGGAAGCATCCTTTATTACTCAAACAAAGAGCAAATCTTCAAGGTAAACAATTTTTGACAATTAATTTCTGCATGGGAGCCACTCCATCTCATCAGAAAAAAGCAAAAAACAAAAAACAGCCTCTAAAATATATTCATAAAGCAATTGCCAACTCTGTGTGTTCATGAAACACTGTAATGTTTACTTACATTGCTGGAGTAGCCATTGATTTTTCATGGAATACAGTAATTACATTCTACCCAAAAGTTTTAACATTGCACATCTTAATTATTTACAACATAATGTGTTTAATGGTGCACTGTATTACTTACTTTGGGTGATATATCTCAAACATTATGATACATCAAGCCAGGCAATAAAATTATTATGCAGAGAGAGACAGCTTTACACTTACCCTTCATTGCTGATGTCCCTACTTGTCTTCTATGCCTGTGAGTAATTTCCCTCTTTAATTTAGTCAGCTGCCTGGAGGGTTTTCTAGAAAAGTTTCTGATGATCTCAAACTTAACTGAATATGAAATGGAAAGTACATGCCATTCAATTTAGGTTTAACAGTTTATTACTGAGATGCTGGTCCTTTGATGGACCAACTTGCATTAGCAAACACCTAAAAAATTTAAGCCTTCTGGCTAAAAAAAAAAATAAAAATTATGGATTCCACTAACATGATGGCCTAGCAATTTATTTTCTCCTTCGGTAATTTAAATTTGTCTTTCCCCTTTGGTAATCTAAATTTGTAGGTGGTATTATTAAAAAGAAAGAAAGAAAGATTTATTTCTAATATATAAGACATCTCTGTGTCATATGTTCCTACAGCAACAAGGTGTTACTGTACAGAAAGACTCCACAAAATTTTAGAGTACTCAAAGAAAACATATTTAAGATGGGGATTTGGGCTCCAAACTGAAACGTCAGAGAGACAATGTCTTCTAGAAGTGTAATTTTTAAAATCACTGAAATGTCAAGGTTTTAAACTTAGCCTTTCTAATAGAATGCCTAAACAATCCACAAATTTCATGTTCTGAAAAAGGGAATAGTGAGCTGAGCCCACTCTATGCTTAGGACACCTTTTCCCTCCTCACTAAACCCGTATCACTCTGCACTCTTTCTCATGCTACTCCAGTATTTCTCAGGCAAGTAGCACTCCCCAAAATGAGAGGTGTGTGCATGCATGGTGGTGGCAGCATGCCCAAAACATGAATTATGTGCATGCATGTGTTTGAATATGAAGGAAGAATTTGTTGAAGCAAACTTATCCCAGCTGTCCAAAGGTGCCAGTCCTTACTGGAAGAAATGGAAGCCACAGTGACTATGCATATTGCCTACAGGAGTCTGGAGGGAATAAGATCATCACACAACAGGAAAGAAGATAAGGGGCAATTTTAAAATATATTTTATTGATATAGATATGGAATATTTTATGGATATAGATAAAGACATAAATATATTTTATATATAGTGATGCCTTGATGGCGCTACCTGAAACAGTTATAAACAGAGTGGAAAAGAAAGAAAGAAATTTCTTATCTGAAATAAAATGTTTCCCTAATCATACTCACAGGTTATATGGTTTATATACTTCAACTTTCCATTGGCTGTATTAACACAATCATGATTTTAGTCCTAAAAATCAAAGGAAAGAAAACTCTTCAAAGAGAGGAAAAATACCTGATATATCATCAGCTTTCTGGAAGCCCTGACTGGCTTTCTTGAGTGTTTTAAATCTAGCCATACTTAGCCACTCTCCAAAATCAGAACATGTAATTCCTGAAGGGTTTTACTGTTTCTGGAGAAGGGAAGGTATTAGATAATCACATCAGGAAACCAGGTCAGACAAGAAATGTATAGAAAAAGATTTGTTCTGTAATAGGCTTTAAATGGAAGAAACAACACATACGTCACTTACTGTGTTTAAATCAACACCAAAAAATACTCCTGCATTCACTAAAAAATACCATTTTAAAATGGAAAGCAGTATAAAACATTGACAGAGCTTCTCTGATAGTATTAATTCTCTCATCTCTCTGCTTTTAAAAGAAGCAGAAGAGCACAAATCATGCTGAAATACTATCCAGAGGAGGGATGTAACTGGTGACCCAGAGTGACAGCATGGCTGTTCTTCAATCCAAAGTAAAAACAGAACAGGGTATGTGTGTGAGCTACAGTGGTGAAGTATCTAATTTGTGTTAGTGGAGGTCACTTCTTTCCCTGATTTCAGTGGGCTCCAGGTTGGGTTTGTGACAGAAAAATTATGGCAAGATGGACAATGGTTGTCTGTGTACACTTCTACATTTGTATGTGGGAAAAGGAGAGACAAGGGTGTGTGCAAAATCACACAATTCCTAGATCTCACAGGAGCTCCCAAGGGGCTCAGACAATCAGTGACCCCAACTTGTTCAACCATGTTTGCCTCCATCTTCAGCCTTCTTTCCTCTTCCTCTCTGATGCAAAGGGAAGGAAACAAGGTCATGCTATTGCTCACCTTCCTCTACATTGTCATGATATCCCATCACCCAGTGCTGCTGGGGGGCAAGGGCAGAGGGGAGCACAGAGCAGGGTTAGATGAACCAACAGTGGAAATAGCATTGCCTGCTATGGGAATGAGAGAGCTGCCTTGGGCTTAGAGCTTGAAGTGCTGAAGGAAAGTGCTTGGAAAAACTATTCTGTGGCTAGCCAAACATGAATTTTGGCTATTTGGCTTTAAAGACTTAAAAAACTCTTGCCTTAAACTGATACTAGTATTGGGAAAAGAAAATAAAGTAGGTATGTTTGGGGTGGGAAGCAACATCAGGTAGGGATATTGCCTTCTCAAGACAAGTAACAAATTCTGAGAGAAAAATGAAAAAGCCTTGAAAGGAATAGATAAAATACAAAACCTATGAATCAAAGAGAGAAGCACAAAGCCAGTAGACTGCCAGGACAAGAATTCAATTATAATTGCCTTTCATATAGTTTCTAATTGCTAAGGATCCGTGTTGAAGCAAAGCACAAAGCATTCTGATCTCAGATGTATAAATTCATGCTCTGAAAAATAAAACACTTCTGAAGAGAAAAGAGAGGAAAATTTCAAGAAAAGTTTAAAGGGAAATAATTTTTTCTTATTGCAAGGTATGCAGAATAGGACCTCTAAAAGCAGACCCTGACTGGCGTGGTTAGATCTGCCCCACTCCAAAGAGACGTGGCATTGGAGGTATAAGGGTACAAAAGACACTGAGTGCAGGTGGAAACATCCTAAGGTAGAAAAGGAAATTTCCCTGCACTGTACAGCACAGTGTGAAGGTTGTTAAGCTACCTGTAAATCTGCCATATACTTAATGTCCCAGATCAGACAGAGCAATGACTCTGCTGGGCATTCACTGCCCTGACTCCTTCCCCACTCACCTCTTCACACATTAAAGTCTGTCCTCACTTAGCTGGTCAAGACCACAACCTCCACAATGCTGCCACACAAACAGATACAAAGCT
Organism: Dicrurus megarhynchus; assembly: GCA_013399195.1. NCBI lineage: Eukaryota > Metazoa > Chordata > Aves > Passeriformes > Dicruridae > Dicrurus > Dicrurus megarhynchus. The sequence goes on along the minus strand of VXAD01004646.1, from coordinate 2,419,750 downwards.
TGGCTAAGAGCAGTATTTTACCAGAGGCAGTGGTAAACAGCAGTACAAGTCAGATTTGGGGCAAGCTTTTTTAACTCCATGCTGTTTCTACCTTCCTAGCTGCAAGGCTGCAATTCCATGCCAATAAAGAAAGATGAATCGCTTTTTTCTTTTTACACTAAGCATGTGTTTTAGTTACTTAGGAAAAACACAAAACCTACCCTGAGCAGTAACACTGCTAAGCCACCACAGCTAACTTTTCTCTTTCCCTCACAGAAGCAAAGCTGACAGCAGCTTCCAAAAGCTTCTGTGAGGAAAACTCATTCTCTGCTCTCCTGGGGCTGACAAAATTTGTTGAAATCTCTTTTTCTTTTCCTAAGAATGTGTCTTCTAGGCATGAACTTGGGTGTTGGACTGGTTAGCAATTAAGACCTGATTTGTTAATGACAGTAAATGCCTGTTGTCTGCAAGTATTTCTAGTTTTCAATAATTTTTTCATTCTATCAGTGATGGAAACCTTGCCCTCGCTGGCTGAAGTCTTCAATGCTTCCCCCATCCACATCCATCTACCCAATAGAACTCCTGAAATTTTCCTTGGAGTGCAAAAGTGATTGCATTTGCTTTGTGCCTCTGTGGGGCGGACAAGAATTTAAAAGGTTTACGCAAAGTTACAAGGGAAAATGTAATGGTTTTTGGAACTTTTAAAACAATTTACCTTTCATGCTTCATTCTGAGCTCAGCTCAGAGACTACCCTTTCACAGTCAATCTGTCCCAGCCATCTCTCAATACACTGCAAACAAGATTAAGCTTTTGTTAGTGTCTCAAAGTCAATCAGGGTCATCTGCAGCAGGCAAGGACTGAAGGTGTTTTTTAACTTGCTCCTTATCCTTTGGTGATAAGGTTCTTTCCTTTTCAACTACATTCCAAATCGGGGAAATATTTTTCTCTCACATGCCTTTGCAAACTTTAGAGACTTCTTCCCTACCTTTAGAACCATTGATTTTGAAAAATATTTTCAGTCTTTTAACTGCAGCAATATATACAGCTCATTTATAGCTATTTTACCACACATATCTATCCAGCTCTCAACTTTCAGGAGATTGCTTCTGTTTCTTGATATTTTATTAGTTTTACTCGTATTGCTGTTCTTTGTGGGTTTTTTTCTTAGGTTGGTTGGGGTTTTTATTTTAAAGGATTGTGGTTTGCCTTTTAGATATAGAGCTCATCCACTGTGTTTGGTACATTCCTTGAGAAGGTATGTTATAGAGACAGGCTCATAAAGGAGATAACTGAAGCCTTGAAAGATAATGGTTTGAATTTCAAAGGGATGTTCAGCTGAAAAATATTTATTCCCCTTCTCTGATTGTTCCAGGGACGAGTCTTCATTGCACAAGCACTTCACCATCTGTCAAGTCTTGAGAAGTCAGACAAAATGCGATCACTAGCGTGCACCTATGAGCTCTAGCTAGAGACCCACTTGTCTCATCACACACACTTGTGCCATTGTGGCTTTTGTTCACTGCTCAGTAGCTCAGCTTATTTGCAGTTCTGTCAGTGCTTGGCATCAGTGGTCCAGGACCAGTAAGATGCTACCATACCAAACTGAAGAAGGAACATATCTCCTAGCATAGCATCAAGCTCAAAGTGGGCCAGCTCAAAGACTCATTTCCAAGCTGCAAGTTATCTTGAAGTTTCCTCCCCTGCTGACTCTTCTTCCATGGAAATTAGTAAAGTGGTCATCCCACACCAAAGTGCAGGGACTTCCACACTGGCATCAGGACAGAAAGGTTCAGTAAAAGAAATGAGTATTACATCTAGAGTCCTTCATGAGAGAAAACAAACTTAGGTGATCAAATGTCTGATAAAAGGTCTGGTGTGCTCTCTGACCCTGCTAGGAGCTGCTCACTTGACACTCTGACTTACTCTATTGGCTTTGGTTGGCTTTCAGTGTATGAAGTTAAATATTTTTACTGTGATATTGCAACCTTAAGCTGAGGGCTCAGCTGCTAGATGTAAAAAGCAAGAAAGAACCAAAGAAGTGTAACAGCAGAAAAACATTCTGTCTGCAAGAAAAAAAGGATCTTAAGGTTTTATATCTTGGAAAAGAGTGAATGTTGGGTTTTGCTTTTCTGCTTATACACTGCAATTCTCATTCTTGAGAAGATGAAAGCCTTAAAAATGAGCTTTTTCATGGTTTGTGAGAGTGTTTATTAGTTTGGAGACAACAAAAAGTAAACATAAAATATACTGACCTTAAACATACCCCATTCTCCTTTCAGGTGCAATTCCAACACAAGGTAATTAACATAACTCATCACAGACACTCAGAACTTGTGGAGTGAAATCCACTTATAAACAGGACCATAACTACATTCACGAAATTCTATGCCTGCCCAAGTGGTTCTGAATGCCAGCACTAAAAGTTTAAAGGTATAACCGTGCTTTATCCTGCAACGAACCACCAAGCCAGATTTGACTCTTGCCACCTCTTTCTTACGGCTAACTTCTGTCTTCAAATTGATTTTAACAGGACTGTGGGGTATAGCTGAGCAAAAATGCATGAACCCTCAGTGTTTCAGATAGATTTATAGATTACTGCTAACAAACAGATAGGCATTGGTCTGCTAGGCCTGATCAGGTGCTGAGTAGCGAAAGAAGGCTGTTTGTACCTTCCCATGTCTCATAAGAGTTTCCTGGAACTTGTTTATCTGTTATCTTCTTCCTCTTGATGCTTCCATTTCCTCTGGCATTTTCAGCCATAAATTTTGCAACATCACATCTCAAGTTGTAGTGAGCAAAGCAACATATATAGATAAAATATATGTATGCATGCCCACACACAAGCATGCATAAACACAAGAAGTATGTAAAGCTGTACAGGATAAACTATGTTTTAAATGAGCACATACCAAAGATTTTATCTGGCATTTTCACTGTGTCATGCTCTTCATTCCACCTCCTGGAGATTTCTTCATTCTGTAATTCTTTTCTGAGCATATGCATACATATTCATGTGTATATAGAATTAAACAGCAAGGTATTTGCAGCACCTAGGAAAACTTGTGTCTGTAGGAGCAAAAACGATTTGCTTTCAGTTCTGCTTTGATGCAAAACCAAGGCTGTGCATCTCGTGCACTATTGCCAAATAGGAGCTTCCAGAGACTAATTCTGAATCCTGGCAGTAAGATTTTTCAGCTTTTGCTATGTAGGAAACTGCTAACAGAACTGCTTGAATTACTGCACTGCTGCTTCAGATCTCTGTTACTCCCTCCAAGGTCAGCTGTCCACTTTGAAAGAATGAAAAGATCCAAACAAGTTCACAGCCAGGCAGAGGTTTGAGCTATCTCTCCTCCACTCATGCCAGTGGGACAATAGGACTATTGCATATATAAGGAGGAATACAGAGTGGAAAGATAGAAGATCTGAGAAGACATTTCAGAATGGAGATGTTCTGAAACGAAGAACACAACTAGTGAGAATTTTAGCTTATGTTTACCTTTAGCTTGCATTTTTTCCAGCTAGCAATTGTACCTGGTCTATAACCAACTCTGTACGAGCAGAAGCCACTGGCAAACATCCTTCTGGTGAAGCTGGAAGCACGCTGATTCCCATTAAGAGAATGCACTTCAGAAGTCCATTTCTTCTTTGGGCCTCTATTACTATCACCAAGTTTTATATCATCTGGCACAAGGGGAGTCCATGGCTATGATCCTCCTTCACCTGGAATCTGAAATAATTAAAATGACAGCCTCAAATATTGACAGAGAGTGTTGCCAAAAAGCAATTTGATTAACTGCTCAGGGACATCCATCTTTACTCATTACTTGCTGAAATTGCCCTGTCAGTCAGAGCAACACAAGCTTTTCGCGTGGAGGATTTAGAAAAATCAAACTGAGCTGCAACCAAGGGACCTTCTCTGCTCAATTTACACTTTATATTATTTGCAAATCACTTCCTTCAAGTAACAAAACTACTGTTAGAGAAGAGGACAATGACAGGTTGCCAAATCTTTTTAGTTTTCTTAATCACTTCAGTACAAAATAGGAATCTTGAGATATCTTGAAACCATTTCACAGCTAAAAAATGCTGCTAACCAAGAATAAAACAAAAGAAAACTCCAAACCAACCAAAAAACCCAAACCAAAACAAAAAACATGTCAAACCAAAACTCTCCTCATCTGTGACCACTGATAAAAACAGTTATACCAAACAATAATATCACTAAGTGGTTATCTTGCCTCAACATGTACTCATACCTGACATAACACAAAGAATTAAAACATTCTGGAATGAAATCCTTGCACCAAATAAAGTTCTTCTATGATTCTTCTGTGCAGAATATAATTAATATAATAAAGTAATTCATATAATATAATAAAACAGCCTTTGCAATTACACTGTTTTAAAAATGAGGGGGTAAAAAAAGAAAAGAGAAAGGTAGAGATAAAAAACCTTTTTATTATCTTCTCCTTCTCACAGTTCCTTGAGCATATGGCTGGACTAAGCCACTGCCTTTGCAAATTTTTTTGTGCTATGTCCATTGCCTGCAGAGCTGATGAACACAGCACAAACCCTCCATAGGAGAGTACTACTAATGCACTTTACACAATTTTCAGAGCACAGGAAATGTCACGCACTATATGTAGGCTTTTTATTTGAGCTGCAGAAATTTGGCAGGGGTGGTTGGATTAAGGTTTTGGAGGGAGTTTCAGCAGTTGTTCTTTTTTAATCTCTGGAAGTTCCTGTTTAAATTCTCTGTGGCTGGCTACAGACACCTGCAAGGACAGTGCTCTGAGGGAGAACCGAGTCTCACTGCTGTACACACAGGCACAGCTGGACATGACTTTCCAAAATGCACTTCTACAAAAGCCAGCCATGAGCGTGAAGCTGTGAGAGGCAGAGAATTTATCTATGTGGTTCTTTGCTCTATGCCTCATAGCACGCTGCAGACACACTCTGATTGTGGTTCCAAACACTGCTAGACAGCACAGTTTAAGACATCAGAAACCTGTTTAAGCTGGTTGGTTACTAACGAAACCACTAGAAGAGTTTTAGTGATGTCATATAATAATGTTTTAGGTGGTTTCCTAAAATATTCATAAAAGGAGCAGTCAAAATGAAGCCTGTGTATGCTTTGGATATACTAATACTCAGCACAGCCTGCACAAGAGCATTCAGCAATGGCATGATGACATTTTTTACACATAGAGATAAAATTTTTTAAAAAATTAAATCTAGATAATTCTTCACTTGACTTTCTTTGGATAGGTCTAAGTGATTAAAATATCAAATGAGGCTAATTTTTAATTATGATTTTACAGAGAACAATCAAACATCGTCTGACATTTAAGATTCTGTTCTCTCAGAAATGAATCCTAAATGAGCACTTTAAAATATTTAAAGGCTTACTTTTTCCCTTGATATTGCCTCTTTGCACAAAGACATGAGACAAATAGATACCAAAGAACAAATAAGGCTTTGAAACGTTGCAAACCTCACCTTGCTACTACACTCCTGTAACATTCACAAAATGTCAAAAGGATCTTTTTGCCTCCCTGTGTTATACTGCTGCCTTTGAAGAAAATAAATGTTAGTTCAAGGATGCTGTTTGAAAGAGAAAACAGTCTGTTATTTTTGGTTTCTCCATTAGTAAAATAGTTACTTGCCATGAAAGTCTACTTGACAGATATTTATAAAACATAAAGACATACCTTTCTTATCAAAGCTCTATGCTCATAACAGTCTGAGATGCTCCACCACCCACCCCATTCCCTTGCTCCTAAAAAGTGAATCAGAATATGCATTATTGTAATTGAAGACAGCACCCTTTAGGGTTTATACTCCTGTGATAAGGGTTCAACCTTTGCCTGTCCTGGGAAAAAGATTGTATCTGAAGATGCAGTGCAGCCCTTTTTCTCTTTTTTTCCCTTTTTCTACACAATGGCTGAGTAGAAGTCTGCAAAAAGAACAGTGGTGTGGCTTTGTCAGAGAAATCTACTGCAACTCACCGAGAGTAATAGCTCACAGTCAGACACACAGTACCTTGCCTTACAGAAATACCTTGAGTCTCCCTATTCCGATTAATTGGCCAAATATATTCATTTGAATCCAATTTAATTGACTGGGACTGATCCATATTACATTTAAAAAGTGGCAAAACACACACTTCACCTAATGTCTTGAGTCAGCCTTAGTCTATGTGTAGTCCATAGGCTACTTTACCTTGCATTTGAGGTAGAGAGAACCTTAATCAGCTGTAAAACAATGATCCTTGGATGAGCAAATACAGACTATTTGACATCACAATGTTTCTGGAAAAAAAAACTATGCGGGGTATTTTTGAGAACTGTTGCATTCCGATACCAAACAGCAAAGCTATTCCAAAGTAGAAAAATAAGCTCTCCCACTTCTGGCACAAACTTTTGTGTCTACATGTGTAAAGGGAACATTACAACTGGTTGTAGGTTGTGGCAGACTCTGACAAACATAATCCCTGGAGACAGCATAACTTCCTGAATGTGGGAAGTTAGCAGAGGAGTACCAGAGAGGAGTGGGAGGAAAGACACTGACCTCTGTCCTCCTCCTTACCACAGCCTAACTTCTCTGGTGTGGAGCACGGCTTTAAGGTGCAATGCATTTTGAGGTAATTATAACACTACCAAAAGACATCCTGAGGGAGGGTGCTCAGTGTTTCTGCTTCTCCTAAAAGCTCCACAGGCTTAATGCCCAAAGACTCCTTACTTAAGTGTGAGAAGCTTCTCCATACACCTTTCTAAAACTCTACTGCAGTTCACAGCTAGAAATCAAGACAAAGGAAGACTGAGATCTCTGAGGGCAGTATAGATTAGAACTGTGTAATGAGGAAAGAGTCATTACTTTCCATTTCAAGAAACTGTGCATATCTCTCACAACTTGTTAAGCAAAAATGGATGGAAGAAATGACCTTTAAGCTGAGCTAGCTAACATTTAAACAAGAAAAAAATACTCATATTAGTTCTTACTCTCAGCTTATTTGCTTAATTCACATTAAGTTAGTATCTCTCCATCTGAATGAGAAAGATCTGGGCTTTTCACTACAAATATTTCACACGAAGGTTGTTGGAATCCAGAATGCAGAGAATATCGCTCTGCCTGTTTTAAAGAATAAAACACCCCCTGTACACCAGCATTTCTGACCTTCGACCGTGGAGAAAACCCTCAGAGAGGAGTTAGAATCTGTGTGGGTGTAAACAGGGTGATGAGATATTGTGTAAGGTTGTTGCACGGTGATAAATCTAGACTTTAGGTTAGTTAATATAGTAAATAGATAAAAGCAAAAAACTTCAAAATGGAGGGCAATAGTTGTCTTTTAGACCCTTCTTCTTCTTCTTCTAATACTCCATGTCCTGAAGTAAAGGTAGTTTGGAATGATTGGATGCAAAATTTCGCAGTTCCTGTCAATGTGACAGGGTGAATTATTGAACATTTGTAGAAAAAAGAAAATATCTTCCGTTTTAAGTTTTAATTGGATAATTTACCTTTAAAAGAGCCTGTAATCTATATTAGAGGAGGCCATTCTTGGCATTCCTTGCTCTGTGCTATGTCTAAAGCCCGGCTATGGGCTACATTTCTCTGATAAGACTTAATAAACAGCTGTCTTCAAGCAAGGAAGGCTGAAGGTCCCATTCGTCCCTGCAAAAAGGCTTTAAAATCTCCCCCATCAGGGGAGGCATAATTAAGGCATGAAACATGTCAAAGGTGAATGAAAGAAAAGCCAGCTAATTTCTCTCTTCTCTAAGAATATCAAGTCTCTCATTTAAGAAACCAGCAACAGCAAACATTTATGAAAGCACCAGCACACTGGGCTGCCACTGGACTAATGTGGCAGAGACGGGACATCAGAGTCCTGCATGGAGTGTACAGGACAGCAGGGCCCATGGCATATTTACTGACATCATTCAGCAATGGCACTAGAAGGAGAATGAAGTAGAGCCTTCGAGTGACTTGGTCAGCTATGGGGACAGCTTGAATCTACCTGTGTCTCCATGAGGAATTTGAGAAGATCTAGAGCAAACTGTAAAGCTTCTGTCTCTTAACTGCTCTGTCTCCCTGCAAGGTACCTGCACAGTTGCAAGAATTCTTGACTGACCAGATCTAGCCAGTGAAATTAAAATTTCTGTAATGTTTTGAGTGATGACAAATTTCCCACAGGAAAAAAAGAGAACACATCTTAATTGACAAAGTTGGAGGTTTTTTTCATGAAAATATAAGTTTAGTCATAGGGAAAACTCTTAAAAATGCAAAAGATGATAAGAGGCCCTGAAAGAGAAACCAGCATTCCAAAATACTTTTGATTACATTGATAACTAATTTTCCTTTGTTCAGGTAATGCCTGGGAGCTCCCAAAACTTTATGGATCTAATATAGTTTCACTACCTTCACCATCCAGTCCAGTTTTCAGCTCTGCAAGTCCTGACACTAAAGTCAGAATCAAGAGATCACTGTGATCATGGTTCAAACCATTAGTCCTCTTAGCCTACCTTCTGCACAGTTCCGAAATCATGCAGTGGCCACAGAGCTCTTGGGTCACCTTTCTCACAAAGTACTGATACAGGGAGTATGTTCTTGCTTTACATACTGGCAAGTGGCTTCTCAGGTAGACCTATACCATCAGACAATTGCTGATTTGTTGGTGTTTCCAAAATAAAAGTTTTGAAACATGAATTTCTGGAAAGTAATCAGTTTGGATTGACTCAGAGCAAAAAAACCCCACAAGTTCTGAAATGTCAAAATTTCATTTCTTTAACAACATGCAATAGCATTGAAACTTGGCAGGAACAGGCTAGTTCATCATATCTCTACTTGATGGTGTCTGAAAAGAAACAACAAATTTACTGAGAGGGGTATTTATCTTGAATTTATGGCTGGCCTCTCATTTTTGGACACAGCAGGACATTTGCATATAAGTTTGGGACCATTTTCTTCGTGCACTGTCAAGACAAGTTATTTACACTGTACATAACTTTCATTGTTTAATGATGTCATCTCTAGAAAAAAAACCTTTCTCCATTTCATAATTTCACCAGCAGGTCCCATTAGGACATTCCCCATAGTCAGATCAGGATCTCTTTCCCAAGAAGGTGTAGTAAAAAGGCAAAATGACCAACATAAAAGGCAACCAGGAATCTACTCACAGAAAACCTCAGAGGATGTCAGGCAATCATCAAAAGCATGGTGAATGTCTTAAAGTAATGATATTTTTGGTCTTGTATAATCATATAGAGCTGATAAAGGCAGTCCTGGGACTTTTTCACAAGAGGGAGATTGTAACGGGAACCTTAATTTAATTTACTGCTGAAGGAGTTTATATACCAGGGAAAATTCATCCCAGAGAGACTTTTAGAAGTTTAAAAAAAAATAAAATCTATATATGAGTAAACCTGAATTTTCAGGCAAGAACAACAGGATTTAGATCCATGACTATCAGATGCGGCAAAGCAACCCACAAAACTCGATTCTATTGCTTCTGCCGCCACAGGTAGGTGCACAGGATAGAGATTTGGTGCAAAACATGCCAGAAAGGGTTGTCTTACCCTACATGCACACCCCAAATAAGGGTCTGTTCAGAGTGTACACTAGCTTGGCTCCGTGTAAACTTAGGGAGAAGTAAAGCAGTTAAATGTCTTAGTCAGTGATGCAATGTTGTTCTCTTTTTCCCTCTTGGTTTTTGCTTCTGATATTTCCTGGCTCACATTTAACAAGTCCACAACTAATCGAAACTTCATTAAGACGTCAAGGGGACAGGTACAGCCAGAAATTTCAAGGGAGCACATTTTTGCCCATAAATTATTTAAAATCCACTCATTATGAAGAATTAAGCACAGGGCTGTCACAATGAATCCATCTCTCTTAACACAGGACGATTACCCATTATATTTGCAAACAACTCAGTAGCACTGAAGAGGAGACCCAAGGGGACTAAGACTGGAGCATGACCTAATGCTTTTTAATTGCTGAGGCAACAAAGGCTAAATAACTCTGCATTCCTACCAGGAAAAAACGGTGTAGTAAGCCAGCCCCAGAAGTAAAACAAAGGACAACTATAGAGAAATTGGAAAAATCACAGGTACTTTTTGCTACCAAAAGTGGAGAAAACAAAACTTATTAAACTGTGAAAGAAAAATAAATATTGCATTTTGCAATAAGCAAAAACAAAGCAATTTAAGAAATAAACCAGGACACCAGAAACTAGGATTCTTATTTATCATTATTTAACTTTCCTGTAAATTTCCAAAGCTTAAGAGCTAAGTTTTCACTGGCAGATATCCATCTGAACAGTGAACAAAGTGGGGTCTGTGACTCTAGGCTTACAAGTGGCCTGTCCTGTGTATCTGTGTGCATGAAATTCTGAGCACAAATGGTGTGTAGGTGTGCACATGCATGTGCGCACACAGTCATGCACCACACAGGACCATTTGTGTATCTGCTTTGAGATCAGGGCCTGTAGACACTGGTGAAGAAGACTGTTTTGAAAGGCAGTTGTCTGCTGGAGGTAACAAAAGGAAAATCAGCAAAACAGGTCTGACTGCCTATTTTTGGCTTTGGAAGTTGCATACAGCCAGTGCTACTGACAAATGGCTAATGTAATTTTCTTTAAATCAAGTATTATACAAAAATAATATTTAGAAACATACACTAGACCATCCCTGCGTAAATCATAGGCCTGTACCAGTTTACTTGAGTTCCTTCAAGAGAGAACCACTTTCTTTACCCTTTTTTTTCTTTGCAATCACATACTAATGAGATCAGAGTCCCTTCCAATCAGAAAACTTGTCAAATAAAAAGATATGGCCTACAAATACATTTCATCACACTGCTATTACAAAATACCATTTCAGAGGTGAACAGACTCAGAATAAGCTCAGCATGGCTCCTAAAGGTAACAACTTCCACATGCTGGCTTTGGCTGGGGTAGAGTTAATTTTCTTCAGAGTGGCTGGGACGGTGTTGTGTTTGGGATTTGCACTGAACGCAGGGTTGATAATACAGAGATGTTTTTGTTACTGCTGAGCAGGGCTTACCCAGAGCCAAGGCCTTTCTGCTTTTTGTACTGCCATGCCTGCGAGGGGGTGCATGGGAGGTTGGGAGGCCATGAAGTTCTAGACTTGTCCTTAAGAGACAGAATAACTAGTGAGGTAAGAAGAGGGAGAAGTGAGATTTCACCTATTTTGCTGCCATAGACAAAGAGCTCCCCATACGCTAACTGACCACTGCAGTAATGCCAATTCCTTTCTGACAAGGAATTTCAAAGCCATGGAACAAAACAAACATGAATGAGTGAAAAGATCAGAGCCTGACCAGTTCTGGAGAGCTGCAGGTGGGACAATTTTGAACTGGTCAGGGAACTCATGCTCAGAGGCAGCCAGCCCAGCTGGCCTCAGGGAACCACTGAAGCTCCCACCTTTGAAGTCAAGCCTATTTACAAAAATAACATTTTAGTACTCACTGCCTTCTTAAAATAGTACAAAATGGACACAACATGTCCCATGAAGTTGCTTCAAGGAAAAGACCAGCATTCACTGTAGCTTTCTGTAAAAGTTTGCTTATTCTCCACCTTAGGTTAATTTAAGCCTGATATAAATACACTGATGTTTATGTAGGTACTTGTGATAAAACCCCAAACAAACAAGTTCAAAATCAGACCAAAATTATTTTTTATAACCTATAGGGAACCTGTAACATACCTTTAAAAAAAATACATTCTTCTCAATTTTGATGTGACATAATGAATGAAGTCTGCTATGCTAAGTCACCTCAGTTTATATGCAAAGTGCAAGCCAAACCCCAACACAAAGCAAGAGTAAACCTCTTTAGATGCATGACAAACACCAGTTAAGAGTTTTTCTCATTGCCTATTTTGAAGTAACCAAACGTGATGGAAGAATAATCTGCTCCATCTGCAAGGTCTAACCCCATAGCTGCACATACCAAATTGACTAGGAATTTAGTTCTCCACTATGCCCCCACAGTCAACGACATTTAGAATTTAAACATTTTTTGCTGAGCTTTATGAAGAGTAAGTTGCCATGAAAAAAATGAAAAATATGACCTTCTATTGGCATTTTGCAGAGCTGTATTAAAAAAAAAATCTTCATCATTACCATCCTAATGTTTCCCAAGCTTAAAGGGCCAGAATTGCTATGGGGGATTTTGAGGCAGTTTAAAGGAGAGAAATTAACCCCATGGGCTCCCCCAGGGCAGCCATTCTTGCTAACAGAAGGAAGGAAGGAGCACAAGCTGGGCTCCAGGGAACAGCCAGGAAAGCTCCCCAGGTCCAGAGCGGTGAAAGAGCTGAAGAGCATGACATGAAGGGTGAGCCTAAGGGTGCTGAGAAGAGGCAGGGAGCAAAACTGGAGGAGAAGAAGAGCAATGTTTATATTCAGTGAGTGACACAGGGATGTGCACAGAACGATGAGGACAATTTTCAAATATACTCTTCCAACTTCCATTGCATTCCTTAAAAATGTACTTGTACCAGGTGATTCCAGCTTCAGCCTTAGGCAGGAAACCCTTGATAACACAAAACACACACCTGTTTTGGATTAGTACAAGAAGCATATGATGGCAACACAGCAATCCAGTAGGTTGCTATTAAAATCAGTACTTCAAGCAGAAAAACCTATATTACTGATTTTTTCCACTCTCTCAGGAATTAATTGTCCATTGTTCTCTAAGTCTCTGTGGCTATTTTTTCAAACTAAGTCACTTTATTTATCTAAAAAACTACCGATTCTAGAAAAATGAAGGGTGCTTCTGGTCCAGTTTTCTCCCTCAGTCTTCCTCCACAGTCATGACTGCTCCCTGTATTATTACCATCAGTTTTAAATCTGAATCTAGCTCTAGAATGCATTCAGAGACAATATTTCTACCACTTCTTTTATTCATTCAGTTAATCCCACTGCTAGCAATGTCATGTACTTTTGACTGCAGTCCTGTGAATTGCACATAAATCTCACATTAGTACCTGCATGTCGTGAACAACTGCAAGAGGAGGCTTTCCCATTCTGCTCTGTTCCTCGTCTAATGAAATGAAGTCTTCCTTGCATAGAAAAATACCTGGCTCAAGGTATTAGTCTCCCTCACAACTACATTTTGGATTACATGCAGAACATAATGAATTGAATCTAACACAGGCCTTGAAGGGCACATCTCCTCAGCCAGCTGCCCTTTCTGCTCTGTGAGAATTCACCTGGAGGAGGTACATGAAATATACCCCTTATTCTATCAGTAGTTTAACTTCTGTTAACAGCACAAAGCTATTTGCATATTGCAGTCATAAACTGCGTCTGAGCTATCTGAAAGACTGCTCGAGCCTTTCTCAGAACCTTGAGCCTTTGAAAGCACTTCTTACCAAAATATCTTACTAGTTAGTGCTATTAATTACTCTTAGCATTGTTTTGATTCGTTGTGCCTAATTTGTTTCTGCCACTTCTACTTGAAATACAATTGGTCATATTTATAATGTGTCTGCATTGTTTTAGCATGAAGTTCTTCTTCCACTTCTAACTGTGGTTGTTCCATTTGCATAACATTCCAAACAATGAATTCAGCTTTCCTGGGGTTTTATTTCTGTAAGATTTACTATTGAGCTAAAAGACATAATAAGCATACAGGATTTTTATTTTTTCTAACTATTGACAATAAGCTTATATATTTTTTCACAGACATAATTGTATAGTTCTAGGGAATACCTCAGGGTAACAATTACACTAAATTAAAAGTATCCATTTAAATCTATCTTGAGATCAGTCAAATGTAAATGACAATTTATTCCTTTTAATATTAACTTTATCAGAATAGTAATACCTGGTAGTCTAACCAACTTTAATTAACAGCTCATTATGATGGAAGCTTGTTACTTATGGAAAGACACTGTGTGTATAAATATGCCCATTTGTTTCCATAATTAGTGTGGGTGAAAGACAGTTTGGGGAATCTATCTTTATACGATACATGAATTTCAATTTGATTTTATGAACAGCCTCTTTTCTTAAACCTTTCACTGTATTCTGTGTGCTACTCAAAATATTTTGGAGAAGGGAGGAAGTGTGTAGGAAGATCTGTCCCAAAACAGGCTGATTATTAAAGATTATCACTACCTGAAACAATGCTACCTGGGGAGAACAAAGAGGAGCAATAGCCTTGATAAAGCTGGTTCTCCCTAACTTATCTGGAGGAAGCTGAAAGAGTCATATTTCCACAGAAGCAGAACAAAGGTTCAGGTGTCAGGCTTGGAAACCACAGAGCTTAAAAGAGATGGGGTTGGAGGGAGAGGGAGCGGGGGGAGGCCAATACTTGAACAAATGATGGAAAGTTGAGCACTACGGGAAAAAATGGAGAGGTGACTGTTTGCCTACACCGTCAGGTAAGAAAAAAGCTGTCAGCAGACATTCAAATGTGCAATTCAGACAAGAAGCCACACAAAAGGGTATCTGAATCCTGTAAAATTTGTGCCTAATGTCAGTTACTGTTCCCCAGGGAAAGGGAAGCTGAGGCAGAATTTTTTATTGCTTTATGCAGAACTGCACAGTTCTTGCAGTAGCTCTGGAAAGCTACATGGTTTGGGAACTTTCACAAAGTTTCTTCTTGTCTCCTTTTCCACGTTGTATTGAATTCTGGAGCTGTGGGATACACTGCTGTCTGCACTGGGCTGGGGAGGCATCCAGGCAGCCATATCATGAACGATTGGCACACATAGGCAGTGAACAGAGGGCACTGTGCATAAGCAGTATGCCAGGAAACCTCAGAAAAGAGAATGGTAGGGTTTATCCAGTCTTGAAACAGTGAACAAGTTCATCTGTTGCGCTGAGGCCCACCAGGACTTGCCTGGCCCCTGCACCCCTGGGAAATTTCAGCTGAAACCTCTGGGAAATGGTTTAACAGCAAAGGTATTCAGCAGAGACTAGGATATAACACCAGTAAATGTATTTAATAATAAAGTAAAAAAATTCACCTCTAGCAGTTCAATTTCTGAACTTTTAATTGCCTCAAAATGTCATTAAACTACTTTGTTATAAAGGCAGTATTTTAAGAGGCGATAGTGAAGGAATAGAAAGCTGTTCAAAGATTTCATTTTTTTACAAATATATATCAAGCAATTACCAGTGAGATCCAGGTGCTTAAACCCAGGCATGAATCTCGGGAACCAGTGGGGAACACAGCAAGAGCTGAACTTCAGCCCTCTAACTGCAGCACAAATTGGTCAAGACTGTTCTTCCAGGACTCATACTGAACCCACAGCACTGAAACACGAGGATCACCATGCAGGCTACAGACACCACGACTGCCAACAGCTGTGGCACAAAGAACCTTCCTTGAGGAGTTCACGCTTACAGTTCTGACAGGCAGTAGAAGCACTTAATTCCAGTTATTTTTCCAATAAGTGTCTGGGCAATGTGGAGCACAGAGTGTATCTCATGCTGGGAAGAAGTAAATGTTTCTCAGTGTCACATGTGGAACACTTAGAGACAACCCATAACCTAAACCAGAGTGTAGCACAGCCAGCGGGGAAGCAATGGTAACAAGGATCAAGCCAATTGGTCTCTTCATTCCCAACAATCAGGATGAGGTGTTCAGAGCTCTGACCTTAAAGGTCCCCAAATAGTTATTTTAAGTAACTTAACTTTGCCCATTTCATCATATTCCCAAAACATAGGGTACCCTACATCTTGTTGCCTCTTGTGAATCTTCTAGGAGAATTGTGGGGGTCAAAAGATATGTCCACATGACACAAACCTAAAACTCCCCAAACTTGGCAGGTATCAGGTGGAATATCAACTGCTTAGGCACTGTCCCACCACCACTGGCTGCTGACTCCAGTGCCAGCTTACTCAGGTCAGCCTGCACAAGGTTCCACAGCATGGGAACGTCATCCCCTGTTGCAACCACACAAATATTTAATTACTACTATAGAGAGGTAAATGCAGTGACAGCAGGAAGACCAATCACCAAAACAACAAAAACAAAAGAAGTGAGCTACTTTTACTTTAGTGTCAAAACTCAAGAGTCCTCCAAACCTACAGGACAGTGCACTTAAATAAGCATTTCAAAGAAAAATTAGCAATCAGAGTTAGTGCCCAGTTAAGACAGATAACTCCCAGGGAGACAAGATCTCTACCTTTTCACAACCTAAGCAAAAAGCACAGTGTCAGTTCACAGGGTGCAAGTTACAACCAGAAAGCTGACTGTTCTCAGCTCAAGTTCTGACAGAAAAACACAGCATCATCCCAACAGTTCTGGTGTCATACACAGCTGGATCAAATACAGTGGAACAACCTTTGATGTGAACAAAACAGGCCATGTATCCCTTCCTCTCCAAACACTTTTTATACCACAAGAATCAAAGAATTTGTTGGACGGACCTGTAACCCACTCCCATAGTAGGCTGTCAGTGAAGCAATTCTGGCTGAAGAATACTGTGTAGCTCTTCCAGGACATGAGTTGTGGCAGGTTTTGCACAAGAATAAGCATCAGAAAAGCTAAGGAAAAGGAAACTGAACATCTTAAAAGTCCATCCCAAATTTCATTATGGCCAGGAAGATGTATTCCAAAGCAGAACTCATTTTCTGGCTTGTAGTGCACTTAAAGAAAGTATAGCCCAGCTTTTTAAACCACAACAGATTTATTTTCTTCACACTTTTATTAAATTGGCATTTTATTTCACTGAAATGCTATAGGTCCTCCACAAAAAAATGTGTCTCACAAATGCAATTCTCAACTAAAAAGCGTTCTAGGTGCTGCTTGCCTTGGAGTTTATCCCTGTGGGGACACTGAAGAAGGTGCATTGAGGAGGGATTCATATTGAAAAAATTCTCTGAAGCAATTCAGTAATCCCAGATCTTTTGGTATAAAGTTTCAGAGTTTCCTAAAGCTTGACTGTCTGTCGGGATTTATTAAATCTGGGTACCACATTAGAATAAACATGTATCCACTTTCCATAACATGTTCATCTATACCATAACTAGCATACAACTACTCATAAATCCCAGGTTGCAGTCCATGAACAGAAATATTCGACACACAATGCTAATCTCTCTCCAGTCTGCTCTTCTGTCCATCTGTGAGAATAGCAGATGCCCATCCTCAGGCTTCAACAACAAATTGGCCAAGGAACAACAGGTCTTCAGGATCTCTCTGGAAAAGCCTTGCCCCTTTATAGCAGTCCCTACACTCATTGCTTTAGCCTTCGGTGAACTTACACCAATATTTGGATTTTAAATTAAAAGTTGCTGGTGAAGTCACAGCCCTGGGATACACACAGACAGCTGGCTTGGTGTTGTGGGGGCAGCAGGGATCATTCTTCAACTACCAAAAAAGCATTGTCAGAGCAGCATCTCAAATGGCACCTGTTGGTACTTTGTGTGCTGCAGAACAATACAAGTAAAAGATGACAAATATCCCGTATAATTTGAGTTGTCTCCAAAGATTTTACTACGACATTTGTCAGGGCAACACTAGTGCTGCTTGAGTGCTGCACTGCAACAGAGAAATGCTGTGAGAAGAAACCTTAAGCAAACAAGACCAGTGCCACCAGCAGACAGGCAGAATCACAAATAAACAATAAAATATCACTTAGAAGAGGATGGGCACAGACAGGCACCAAACCTGAGCTCCAAGTATGTCTGCTGAAGTCACTGAAAACCATTTCAGGCAACAGACGCCCCTCTGTATCTTGCAAAACAAAAATGCACTTCCCCATTTGGAATCACCATGTTCTGCTCTCCTGGTTTGCTCCAGCATTTACCCTGGCACAGCAGAGCTATAGACAATGCAACAGGCCAATGTTCCCCTATTCCTTCAAAAGGAGTAGGTCTAATAATTACTCTCACTGCTATCATGTTTTGTTGAAGATAATTTAATCACCCCCCCTCCTCCTTCTCACAGTTTCTCTAAAAGCCATTTCCCTTTTCCTAAAATTTCCTCTAAGCATTAAGAAAGCATGCCCTGGAGAAGACTGGAGAGCAGCTGCTACTGGGTTGCAGCAAGGCATCCACCATTGAGCTTCACCATGCAGAAACAAATCTGGGAATCTAACTTATGAGCTTCTTTAAAAAGAAAGTTCTAAAAGAAAAAGCTGGGTGGGAGCTATTTGATTCTCTGTACCATAAGACGCTGACATTTAAAATACTTCTTCCCTAATTCCTTGGTATGCTGAACTTACAAAGAATAATAATTAAAAAAAAAATCTTTCAGCCAAGTTCTGTCAGCAGCATGAGGGGCCAATTTCAGATATCTAGGGGTTCCTCTTATTATTTGAGCAGTCATGGTTTGAGTTCCATGCAGACATCTGGAGAGACTTAACTACTTTCCTAGAGAGTCTTTACTTGCAGTAGTCCTTCAATTACAAGGGAATAAAGCAAAAACATGTTTTAGGTGGAGGAGAAAGGACTCAGTGGGGAACAAAATAAACTTGGGAAAGTGATAAATCAACTATATCTTTTAGGTAAGGCACTCCCGTCCCCAGGATTTCTTGGCGATGCATCTAACTTCAGCCTTTTTCTCACAGCTGTGAGTGGCTACCGAACCAATGTTTCAGAGCTGGCATGAGCCGTATCCCTCATTCTCTGCTGGCACAGTGGCAGTTTGCTGTTCAGGTGCAGCTCTGGGCACAGAGAGATGAATGGCTCTGAAGGCACTGCTTAAGGCTCTCTCAGCTGCAGTGCACATGCTTTTATTTGCTTATAAGTAGAAAAGGAGTCCCTCACTGGAGGCCACCTCTTAATCCAGTCACTGCCTTCCAGAGCTTCAGCACAAGCAATGAATGTATTCCCTGCCCATCTCCTTAAAGCCACAGAGGCTCAGTACTGAATTTCCATGGTGGAAAAAACAGGTGCATGAACGCTTAAAGAGCCCTTTCAAATAGCTATAGAGACCCAGCCAGGGAAAAAAAGCAGTAGCTGCTATTTTTTCTTCACTTAACCTGTCTTGCAATGGAAATGAGGCTGAGGTAATATTTGACTATGTCTACTTTTTCTTCTAAGCTTCTTCCTCCTTTTCTTACTCTTGTCTCTACCACCACTAACTTTAGAACCTAAAACAATGATTTCAGCACAGTAGGGGTCTCTGAGGTACCTACAGAGATTTCTTCATTTAAAAAAAATCACCCAAGTAGAGGAGATATCCTGTAGGCCCCACAAGTAAAGGTATCAGTGCAATGGAAACTTGTACTTTTTAAGACACCAGAAAACCCACAGAGGAAGGAGCTCTTACCCGTGCTGGCTAGAATTTATAGTCACGGAACTGAAAACAAAAAACTCTTGGTTCTGGTGTTATGAGTGTGTTGTGTTCTGCTTTTCAGTGGCTTTACACAGCACAGCACTGCTTCCTCAACAAGGAGGAACACACACCTGCAGCCTTGACAGTGTAACCATGTCTGAACCAGGTGCACCACTCTGACATACAGTTTCTGTCCCTTGCACACATTCAGAGCAGCCAGGGTGTACCACCTTTCCTCCATCTCCTTAGTTTCACTGGAGCCACAAAGCTGATCTGGGTCCCTCCCCCTCCTGCTCAGCAACAAATGCAAGCAGTGATCTCCCACCTGTTGAACTTCAGGCCACAAATCACATTCTGAAGCAAAATACATGAAAGAGAGCACAAAAAAAAAAGGAGTTTCTGCTTTTTAATTAGCTGCTTCCCTGAGAAAACAAGGCACAGAGGCTCCAAAGCAAAAAGGAATGTGCAAACTGGGGAAGTACAAACTTATAAAGAGAGGAGTTCACACTAAGGGGAGAACCAGACACAGGCAAGGGGACTGCTGGTTCAGCTCAGGAAACATCAGTGACCAATACTCATAAACTTTAATGATGCAGGTGACTGCCAGGGTCCTCCATTGACTTGGTGAGTCAAAATACAGACTCCTCCCCTTGTCCTGTATAGGACAAAGATGCCGCAGGCAGACAGAATTAGTCACTGTGAGAGTATGGACAGTACAGGTTGATGGCGCTGGTCGTGAATTTTAAGAGCCAGACTGTGGACAGGCATCTCAGCAGAATGGCAGAGGACAACCCTTTAAGAAGAAATACGACATCTTCAGGTGATAGGTCACCACAGAATTTTTATTTTGGGCCCCATAGTCAGCTGTGTGATAGATGATGATTACCACCTGACTTGTAACAGCGTCTTGTATGAGGGAATGTGGTTTGGCTAAACCTCAGGAAAGGGACATTGTGAGATGCAGTGCTGAACAGAGGTCTGAATCAGGTATATGCTTCAAGGGCCTACAGACATAAAACAAGGCTATCTGTTATGATTTGGGTTGGGTATATTTTTTCCCTGGAACAGAGCCATTTGATATACTTTTGCAGCATATCATAAGTCAGAAGAACTCCATCAGAATTTTTGTGGTGAAACCTTACTAAAAGCATGCAAAAAAAACCTCCCAAAAAACCCAGACTGAAGACAGACAGCATTCTCAGACCTTGTTTAAAAAAAAAAATTCTCTCTCAACATTTGCTTTGGCATTCTTACAGTGTAGCATGCCAGACCTGTACCTCCTGGTAATCTGTTAAAATATTTATGTGCTTGCAATATTTTAAGTGCATTGGTATTCTGGAAGTTTTGGGAAGGCTGGAGAGACAAAGAGGAATAAAGGAACCCATGTTTCAACACCAGCCTGAAGCACGATGGCACGATGAGGAGCTCTGGGCTAGCACCAGACATCATGGCCTACCAGAATCCATGCATCAGAACAGCTAGACTTGTTCAGGCTACTTTAATTGAGACAAATGGGAACTGTGTGATCTGGAAGTCAGCGCTGAGGTGTTGTCTCCACTGTTTTGCTGTGGGTTCCACTTTGGTTTTACACCCCACACCCCACTGCAATTTTCTATCCTTCCCCAAAAGCACCAAAACTCAAACAATAAATCACCATTTTACAACCAGAGGTAATTCAGTCTGGGCCGGGTCACCACAAGCAGCAGTTTCCCCAGGCAAAATTGTTTTGCTGTCCTCATTATGAACTAAAAAGAAACTTTTCTGATCATCTGTGCCAGGGCAACACAATCTTGCCAGAATAGTAGAGACCAACTTCACACCCAAAGAGCTCTCCTTCAAAGACTGATGCTGAAATCCTAGTAAGATGTGCCAATGTCTGTTTCCTATCTCTCCTGTGCAGGGAAAGGGGGTCCCTGGCTGGCTGACAGTTGAAAAGATCCTGATGCCTACTTTCCAGCCAGATAACAGATGTATAAGAAAGGCTGTCAACTCATTTCTCATAAAGCAATTTTAAAAAGTCTGGCATCTTTCAGCTCACACTGAGTATGAACAACACACTGAACCCCCAAATCCTTTTAAAAAAGCTATATGGTGATTTCACCAGTATGAGCCTGCCAGGTCTAGACTAAGTGTAGACTATCCAGCTATTCTGTGTGAGGTCAAATGTATGAACTGTTCTATTTAGTGAAATATCTCACCACAATATTTCACTGCATCAGTCCATTAAATTTTATGTCTCTGCATTTAGGAATGATAGCTACCTACAGAAAGTAACTACCACTGTACCTTAACCCCATTAAATGCTGCATAGAGGTGAGAACATTTCACCTGATAAAAAAACAAACAGAAACAAGCAAACAAACAAAAAAGAGTTTTAAATTGTCCTGCAAGGGAAAATAATACATTTGTACTCCCCTTGGTCAAAGCATAAGCTCACCATTTGATTGCAACTTGTTTGATAGCAATCTGTTAATACTTGTATAAGGGTCCTTGAGGAATCAGAGGAAAAACAGCACAGAGAAAAGAGCAACATAAAGCAAACTTCAAGACATCTGATGAATACCCAAGCAGTGGAAGAAGTGAAAATGATTAATGGTATAGTATCAGCACACAGTGGAAGTAAGATAGCTGGGGTTTAGAAAGCAGCGCCATTAACACACAAGGTGAAATGACCATGCAAACACTGGTGGCTGAAGGACAAGGTAGCAGGAGACAAAACAAAGTTACTGTTGCCTGTAATACCAGGTAGTAAAAAGCCAGGGCAGCAGGCCAACATACTAATGAGAAAGAGCAAAGCATGGTAATTATTCCTCCTCTCTCATGAAAAAGCAGCAGGGTTAATTTTATCCTGGAACAAAAACCATATGCCATTGAAGGAGCATTACAGTATCAGCTCAATATCCTAACCTAGCTGCCTAATAAGAACTTTTTTTTTTCCCCCTAAGAACTTAGCAGTGGAAAAAAACATCACATGGCATCTTGCAAATTATTGCTTTCTCAAAAGGACATTAAAAAAGGAAAAAGGTTTTAAAATATGACCCTACTGAAAAAAAAAGGCTTGTTCATTTTAAAAATTCTAGAATCTATATGAATTGCCACAAACCCAGGGAAATGCTGAACCTGGCTCATATTCTGAGCAAAATTCAGATGACCAATATGAAATGTGAGTCCTGCCTCTCTTTTGTTGTTTCAAAGGCATACCTTTTGAGTTTTCCATGAAGTTCAAACTCTTCTTTTGCATAGCCAGACAACAAAATCTAATACAGTTAAATTTATACAGCATCCTTTTACCTCTCATTTAGAAGAAAACCTTCTAGATGTAAAACAAATGGAAGGGACGTAGCTACATGTCGTTATGCTGGCAGTCAGACCCAATATGATTCACAATGGACTTCAACTTCTTTTAGGTACTGGAGACAGCTAATTGACATTCAGGGAAGCATAGGGAAATGGCACTTTTTATCAGTGCAGAGTAGAGAAACTGCCCTTTTACACATTAGCTTTGTCTCTATTCCAGTACAATCATCCATTTAATGTTTTATCTGATGATGCCATACATTTTCCAGACTGCTGCTGAGCTCCTGTGGGATGTTACAGATACCATGGTCACTACATTCAAGGGAAGCTTCCTACAGAATAAGCAGGACTTTCACAGAGGTGACATCAAACCAAGCTAAACTATCTCCTCTGTCATTATTTAAATCATACCTTTCTTGTTACAGGTGTATATACAGCAATCTACCATAAGGTCCATTTTCAACAAGCAGTTCTGTCTCTCACTATTTTCTATGTTGCCTTAAGAAAAAAAAAATGTAATACAGATTCTTTAAAAATGTAGATTGACCATCAACAGCATCCAAACAGTTCTGGAACTGTCATAGTGCTTTGTTATATCAAAAGGTTTTTGAATACTCTTGTGATAGAGGCATTATAGAATGAGTTGCTTTCAAAGAGGAACCTAGTAGCTTATCTTTTCATTTCACATTATTCTGTTTGGCCAGAAGGCTTAGCAGGCCTCTCTTCCATTGCAGCCACTGCAGTGCACAGCAGCATTCCTGCTCAGTGGCTGGAAAAGCCAGTGACTTATTACATTGTCTGCTCTTATGCTGTCTTACAGCCTTGTTCGATCCCTTAATGATGAAGGACTTGACTCTCCTTATGACCTCTTCTTCCCTGACCTTCATTCAGCCATTGCCAACTGAGACACCGTGATACACAAGATCTACCATTAAAGGAAAGGGTCTTTAAAGTTTTTGCTGAGATCTACACTGAAGTTATTTCCTGTTTAAACATCTGTCCCAAACTATTAAAAATATTTTTCCCTCTATTGCATGTTCATTTTACATGAATTCATGGAGCACAGTAAGATTGCAATTGTATGTCCCTTATTTCTGCACTAGATCTATTGTAATACCAATAAAGTATGCAAAAAAAAAAAAAAAATTGAAGCCTTTAAACAGTATGTTAACTAGCCTCAGGCATTCTTGCCTTAAAAATATGAACTAAAGTGCTCTTCATAAAAATAATCTTATTTTTTGCAGCTCCTCATGATTCAGATCCTGAGTTCTCAGCCTTTTACATAGAATATAAAAGAGAGGGAAGTTGAAAGGCAAGGTCCAGAGCAGTTAGTTTGGTAAGCATCTCACTACTTTGCCTCCTACTCCATGTAGTCCAAATGCTAAGAAGTATCAATCTCAAAGTAAAGACACTCCGTTTTACAGGAAGGTGATAGTCACTGCTATTTTTAAAAGGTGATTTTTTAGCCTGGGCGAGGGATTTCAACACACCACTTTTCCAGAGAAGAGCGTGATCTGTATCTGAGCAGGTCAGAACTCCTCGGGATCATGCGGCAGTGGAGAGATCAAGCACACTTTGGGTGAAATCTGGCTGGCAGAGCCCTCCAGCAGGATGCCCAGGGACAGGCACCCTGCATTTCTGCAGCCTGCCCTCAGGCAGCACACTGGGGCCTGCTGCAGAGGAAAGGTGCTAAAATACCCCTCTATACCCAGGTTTTCTGGCAACTGTCTTGTTGATCCAGTGATATCACTTACCATTAACAGACTGAGTCTCTCAGATAGGGAGTGCCTACACTAATTTTTGTTCTGTTTATATAACCACTTGATCAGAAAAATTCTTTCCTGTTTATGTTTTATATACTTTAATAATAAAGAGATGTTTCTTCAATACTGGCAGTTTCTTGCAATCAGAGACTGTTCAGAGGTTTCAGATTACTGTGACTGCTCCTCGTCAAGGGGGATGTTTTTCACTTGGGCCTAATTTAACCATAATCTTACCTAAACCTCACGTTGGTTCATCATTTTTATAGCTGTAACTTATCTAGATTAGATATTTTGAATTACGAAGATATGATTGTAGTGAAGTTAACTGTATTTATGTTGATGACAGAAATTATATATCATTTCCTTGCTTGTTTATCTTCTTAAACACTGAGATTTGAAGGAGAATTTTTGAAAGGCACAAAAACAAGAGAAGTTTCTCCTGCATAGGGAGTTATTTGAAATCTGGCACTGCATTTTAAATTCGGCCTGTACCCTAATTCTGCCAGCCTTTGAATGGTCTTGGACTTCTGATCAATGGTTTTGCTTTTAAAAACCTGTTCATTACCATTTTTGGAAATTACTTGCCTGAGAACTAAGGAAAATAGTTCAATGGTTAGTGCTTGCTTGTTAATCCAATGAGTGGCAGTCAGCACTTGCTTCCTCCTCCCTATCTTCAGCCTATTGCTTGAGCCCTTCTTGTGAGGGTGACATTTTTGAAACAGTGCTGCTAGGGGTGTGAGTTGCCAGGGAGGCTTCCCAGTTATCTCGATGAACATGCAAACATGGATACAGTCATACTAGAGCTTATGGTTGTAGAGCAGCTTATATCCGCTCCTGAATTAAGGCTGACTTCAAGTCTGTTGACACTAAATTGTGTTAAAACAGTTGTATTCACCAAGAAAAAAAAACCTGGTATAGAGGAGTCCTTAGCCCCACTTTATTTCAGTTTCCACCTGAAAAATAATGCTTTCCTTGCCTATAAAAAGAGTTGCAATATGCTATTACAAATCTTCTCATAAAAATCCTGACTTAAGGTATTATCAGAATCCCTCCCCCAGTCTACCCCTTGCTGTTCACTTCCACAACTAAGATAGCTGTGTTTGGATGACATTTGTGTAGCTTTGTTGTGAGCTGATCTGGCTTTAAAACACCTCTGTACTCTTAACAGATTACCTTTTAGAGTGGCCAGTTTCCAAAGCAGGCTCACAACACAGCCATACTCTAAACTTAAAGGATTTAAGACAGAAGAGTAAGAATATTTGCCTTGAGGGAAGGCAACATTTATGCTAGTCTGCCATCCTAAAAAACATATTGTGGAAGTACAATCTCAAGTGCTCCAGAAATGAGGGCTATACCAAGTAATATGTTGAGATACATCATATTGAGAAAACTGAACTGCTGTAACACTTTATTCCCATTGCAATGTAAGGCATGCTGTTAGCTTTTAAAATGAGATACTTGGGAGAGAATATCCTACATTTCCCCTCCCATCCTGTTTTTCTGCCCGGTGTTACCCATGACACCATTTCAAAGTCACCTCTTGGCAGATGTTGCTGACAGTCTGCAAATGCCCCATCCTCCTGTGCAAAACTACCCTTCAGTTACAAGCTTTCCTCCCATCTCCCTTGCCTCATGGAAGTCATCCACTGTCCTGCAACTGTCCTTTGCTCCATGGGCACATCACAGCAGCAGTAGCACAAACACACTCAGCTCTGCAACTTCCTAAAATGGCCACAATCTGTAGTTTTGGTTTAAACCTCCACTTCTCAAGCAAACTCTGTTCTGGTTCCCCCCCTAAACACTAGATTCTCAAAAGAGGTGCGGACAGGCTGGAGGGAGTCCTGAGAAGGGCCACAGAGCTGATCAGAGGGGTGGGAAGCCCATCATATGAGGAGAGTCTGAGAGAATTGGGCTTGTTCAGCCTTGAGAAAAGAAGTTTTACGGGATACCTCCTTATCATGTTCCAGTACTTAAAGAGTGGCAGCAAAGAAGATGGAGGCTCCCTTTTTACAAGGCATTAGATGGGGAAAATGAGGGGTAATGTATACAAGTTACTCATGAGATTCTGATTGGATGCAAGAGGAAAATTTTTCATAACAAGAACAATTAGCCATTGGAATAATCTCCCCAGGGAAGTGGTGAATTCCCCAGCATTAGACACTTTTAAGATTTAGATGGACATGATGAAGGGACACCTTTTCTAGACCATGCTTTTGCCAAGAACGTTTGGATCAAATGCTGCTTGAGTTCCCTACCAGCATGGTATGCTACAATTCTATGATTATGATAATTATTTTTAAATGAAACTAAGCATCATGTTCAGATAAGTATTTAATGTGTATCTTTGGTAGTTCCCAACAGGCATTCCAGAATAACAGCTGAATGCCAAAAACCAGACCAGTTACTCAGGTATTCAGAGCCGTTAGAGTTAAAACCAGGTCAGTCTTGACATACTCATCATGAAGTGATGAACAGTTAAACTCTTCATTGTTCACAGTATGTTCATGTTTTTCATTTGTATGAAATTCCTCCATGCAGGAAAGCATTTTGTTTCTTCCCTTTTAACCACTGCACACTCCTGTCACCAAGATAATCTGAGGTTTAGACAGGTATCAACGCATCGTTGGTCTCTTCTGCATGAACCCATTTACCCACATACAGACTTTTTTTTTTTTAATGGACAAAGACAGCTCTGCAGGAGGGAAGGAAATGCTTGCTATGAATAAAAGAACATAAAATCGTCATTCTCCACTTTGCACTGTATAAGAGAACTATATAAAGAGAATCTGATCTGGCACCTATTCCAGCTGTGCTCTTTCTGCAGTCTAGGGAAAAAAAAAACTACAGTGTGGTAACCTCTGTCTCCGCCTCACTTACTCTTACAGGAAGTTAAAAACCACATACATTTTTCATTTCACAAGCCTGTCATGATGAAAAGATACTTTGCAACTTTTCTCAGAGACAATGTTATTTGCTGAATAGAAACACAGCTCTTAGAGGTAAAGTTCCTACTTATGAATACAGTTTGCCAAATAGAATAATCAACCTAAAATTTTAGCTGTGAAACAATTAGAAGGCAAGATAACCATGCCAAAAACAATGCCAAACAAGGAAAACCAAACATATCGATTCCCTTAGTGCTTTCACAGCTGCACCCAAGATTGTGCAGGCAACACTGCTCTTCATTAAAAGCATCAAATCACTGCAAAATCAACTAAGGATGAAAACAGTGAATTCACTACTGTGAATATCTCACATGAGAAAGCAAGCTGAAACTGCAACACAAACTCCTGCAGAAGCATCCTTTCCAAGAGCCACTGGATGTCAGAATGAAAGAAAAAAAAATTAGAAATCACCACTTCAGACGAATATCAGATCACCTTAACCCTAAGGAACCATTTGCACATTTCAGCAGGTCAGGGCATTGCTCTTTACACTCTACTTAAATCCCTTCACAAATAGGGACACTATACTTCCCTCTTAATACCTCAGGGAAGAGTCATCTTCTATACAAAATTTGAGTTGTCCTATCAACAGTCTAATACTGTATCTGTGAAAAAACATTCCACAATTCCGCCTACATTATTCTCTTATAGCTGTCTTTGCACTGACTCACCTTTGTTAGCAGAGATTCCAAAAGACTTCTTACCTCAAAAAACCCCCTCCCTTCTTTGTCTTGCTACCTGTCATCTTTGCCCCTTGTGCAAAATTTTCCTAAAAACAACTGCTCCAGTCCTTTGCCTTCCTGTTTTGATGCTTACCTTCTGTACTCATTTTAGCCCCACCAAAGGAGAGTTTCGAATCCACCCTCTGGTAGTTAGACTCTATGGCTAATAGGAGTCAAAGATACAGAGATTACAAATAAAAATTTTATCCCAGCTTTCCTTAAAAGTTCAGCTTTCAAATAACTTGCAAGTGTCCCAGGTTTTTGTATTGCTCATTTTAAACCCAGTCATATTTTCAAAACTATTTATAAAAATAATATTCCTGAGCAGATTCTCCCTATGATAGATGACAGTGATTCTGCTTGCTTTGCAAGAGATGTCTGATGAGTGAAGACCTGTCATTGGAAAAAAACATTATGATGATCCATAGATACAAGAAGTACATGCCCAGAAAATCTGATTTCCACTGCCATCAATGCTATGCTGCCTCAGAAACTGACCTCCATGTCACTGTGTCTGGGAACATGTACCACCTTGGATGTAGGAAAGATGAACTAGTCCTGCAGAAAGCAGGTTTGAATAAGAAACCCATAAAACACTTCAGGAAGGGCTTTACTACCCTAGAAAATCTGGAAGACACTGCTTCTCACAGCTTCCAACATTAAGTCACTGCAATTTCACTGCAGTTAAGAGATCTCCTTTCCATGTACTGGTGCCAGGAAGCACAAGCTAAGCCTGTGCCTGACCTAGGCTCACTACTGCAAGGGATAAAAGTCTACTGCACTGCCTAAACAAGAAGAGACTGCAGTAGGACTTGTCCCTTTTTTATTGGATAAGAAAATAACTCCAGTGCTTTCTAACCACTGTGCAGGCACTGACAAGAGGGAAAATACAGCTGTGGTAAATGAACCCATTTTTAGAAATACAGAACTAAATCAAATAATAATAATCCAAAATCCATATACTAATAAACCTCACTCAAAAAACCTCAGTTTCCAAACAAGAGCACAATCTAATTTGCCTTGCAATAGGAGACAGAAGAGTGACACATTTTCCCCAAGTGGTAGGAAAGCACTTCACAGAAGAAAAAACACACCCACAAAACCTCAAATCAAATAAACTACTGCTCACCACACAACTATATTTAAATTCATAACCTTGAGACTGGTAATGCTGTACACCTAGCAAAAAAGAATCTGGAGCAATTTAGGCATAGCTCTTTGTAACTGGTGAAAATCTTCTAAACAGTCTAAAAATTTTTTTTGGTAAAGAGTAGTAGAGAAAGGAAAAAACCAGTACCAGTATGTACACATCCCAAACACAGTTATGTAATATGGCATTGCTAATTAGGCATACAGTCTGTGATTCTGTGATATGGAAACACACACATTCAGACCCGAGAGGAATAGCGATAGGAGCTTACCAGGAGAATTTTGTTATTAACTCAAATCTTTTACACGATTTCTAATGCACATGAATTCGAGAGGCTCACTTGAATTTGATTGTATCCACCAATGTTTTCTCAGGAGTGCACACAATTCCCCAGGCCATAGAAGGACACACAGAAGGACTTAGGTAAAAGTTCCTTCCAGTCAAAGTCTCCTCTAGTGTTCCTAAAATCTTCCAGGCTTCTTTGCACTAACAATGTGCTACAGTGGTTTTGCTGTATCTTTCTTCTTCCTTTCTCCCACAAAAACAATTGTTATGCTAGTGATACATAATCCACCATTATCTGTTATTTCACAGGCATGGCCAGACTCCCTGGCATTAAAAAATGACTAAAAGTATCCCCCTAAGAACTTATCCTTTCTGGCTACCTCGCTACTTCATGTACATACACACATATTGTTTAATGACTACATTTTTAATGTAATGTCTCATTATTTCTGCTCAAAAACTGGATGAACTGTAGTCATATTTAAAATTTAACCTTTGCTATAACTGCATATCTCTGCTCATCGATTTATTTTTATTAATTATAATATTGCTGATGCCATTGGTATTGTATCTGCTACAACACAGACGAATGTCAATATATATGGCCCAAAAATTTGCCCTTCACTTTCTCAGCTTGTCCTCTAGGCCCACATTCCTGTACACATGGTTTCAGGTCATGTAAGTGAAATCTTTATTTGCATATTTCATTGATTTTTCATGCCTGAGGAAAATGTGCTATGGTGACTCATTGATTTTCCCTTTGGTTACGGTTATGAGAAAGCTGATCTTATTATTGTCTCTGAATACCTAGACAATTTCAATGATCCAGCAAAAATTTGTCCATACTCATCTCTCTCCAGACTAAAATGGAGCCAGTAGACAACAGTTACAGTGAAACCAAATATCAGGCAAAACAACTTTTTAATTACTATTTTAAAAGAAAGTCAAATAGACCACTCAAAAGGAAAGTTGATGTTATAGAAAGCCTTTACAAATGCACAAATTCTGGAAAATACAGAAATGCTCTTATAAGATTCTGCACAGCTTCTTATTTTTACCATTTAGCTTAGGTCATCTTCCAGCAAAAACTGCAAAGAAACATGATCAGTAAATGATATACATTTTCATGACAAAAATGCGTTCTCTAGATATTTCAACTGACAAGCTCTGTCTCGAGCTTCTTCTGGTCTAGAAAACTGGCAACCTAGACATGCAGACAGGGTAGGACTTATTAGCAATATTTATTTTCTTACAGGCAGAGAATCCAACAGATGAATGTAAACAAAGCAGAACTTCGATGGGAAGCTTGTAAGGAAGAAGACAACAGGAAATGGGACAACACAACCCAGTATTTCAACTGCAGCAGGCAAGCCAACATCTCTAAGTTCTTTGTCCACAGCCACAAATTCAGTGCATTTCTCAGAGCTGTAGAGGCAAACAGCAAGTACCCCTTGTGCTTCAGTTCAATATTGCTCAGACTAGGAGAAAGCCAATATTTTGGAAAGGTCTGTGCTCTTGCCACTGAAGAATACACCATTTCTGGGAAATCTATAGTCTCCTGGGGACATTGTCTCACCTCTGAGGCTAGATGGGGACATTCTCCATCTGCAACCCCTGGTTCTTCCTGGGAAGTAAAATTTGAAGTTTCAAGAGCCCTTTGTGTATTAGCTTGGTCACACTTATCACTGGGATGCTGCCCAGCCTTCTCGCAACCCCTCAAGTATTGCAGCTCCCCTTAACAGTCAGTGGCACGAAGGACTTTACTGAAACCTCCTACAGAGTGCAGGAACCTCTCCTAATTTCCTTCCTTCTGCCTAGGCCAGAGCTCCTTAACATAGTCAGAGTAAGCTCTACTCCAGAGATAAACTGGGCACTTTTCTCTCCACTCCTCAGTGGCAAATAGGAATCGAACTGTGGTTGTTTTCTGGGAAAGTTCAGGGAACGAGATCACACATGACAGCAAAGAGAGTAAAGAGAAACACTTCTATTAGAATTTAATGGGTAAATGAGGATGACAGAGAGGACAAACACACTAGAAAATTCACTAGCCATTGCTAGCTTTATGACAATAACAACCCTCTTATTGTTTATGATGAACAGCCTCCCTTGTGACTGAAGCTTCTGCCTGAAGCACTTCAGGATTCCAACATCTACTGAGCCAAAGATACAAGTAAACCCAATTATCAGAGAATAACAACAAAACTTCAAATATTCAGGTCTTTTGGTATTGACAAGCTTTTTATCTGAAAGATACAACAGCTTCTCATATTTGCCATAGACCTACTACTATTTTTGCACATTCTACTAAGACCAAATAATCAAAAAGACATATGATATCATATGACTTTGTTCACTCCCTCTTTCTACATTCAGTAAGATTTGTGACATCTGAACTCTAACCACAATGTGGGCATTTTTATGGTCAACATCATATCTTTCACACTGCCATTTGTTTCACAAAATTACTTCCATTGTCATGGACTTGAGATTTACAGCTGAAGCTGGCAGAACCATTTCTGAGCACAATATATCAAGGGGAGAAAAAGGAAAAATAGTTCATAAAGAAAAGCTGACTACTAGCTTAATTATTGAGACTGCTACATCACAAAAGCAGTGAGGAGATTTCAGAAATTGACAAAGTCACAAAACTAATAATTTCAGAAGCACCATCCGTTTTAAAACTTACCAAAAGTTACTTTTGACAATGGGAATTGGAGGTCTTTACAAACACTGACACTTTTACTCTGCATTTCTCAGTCAGGTCAATCATTCCAGCATTTTCCTTTGTTGCTCACCTCCAGCTGATGTCAGGCCACCAGCCAGCTGTCATCATTTCTTTAGCTTTTGACACTCAGGATGTCATTGTTCATGCCTCACCTGCCTTTTCCTGTGGATGAAGAAGGAAATTTTTGTGAGTTTTTTATTTTGCTGCATTACCTATTTCATTATCCAATCAGGTTACAAATCAAAGTACGCTTCAAAATCATGACTAAACAATCCACATACCCTATATTCTACTGCCATCAGGCATGAATTTCACATACTTATCACTTAATTTATTCATTGACAACAACAGTCTGTGCTATCAGTCAGCCTGGTTATATGGTGAGAATAACATTCAAAGATTTTTATTTTCCAATTTACATGAGGGATTGATATAACCCCGTGTGTATCACATACCCAGCTAAACAAAGGTTTGAAAGCACACACACAAACACACACTTATTTATATGCTCAATATAAAAATGGTTTCTGTATCTCATTGGTATCACAAAATATTTCTCTAAATAGCTTCAATGTTATTTCGTGGGAGGGCTCATTATTGCAATAAATTACAAAGTATAGAATTTAAAAGAATAAAAAAATAAATCAAACTTTGTGTGTGAATGTGTTGTTGCAAACCAGCCACAGCACGACAATATACTCAGTGCTGCACACACACAGAACCAAGTCTGAATTTGTGATTACTGAGCCTCAGCAACAACAAACCTGCCATCATTCTGCCATGATTCTGCTATGCAAAGTGGGCATGAACAGATTTGCAAGCACTGTAAATATCCTTGCTGGGGTTATGCTTAGCTCTACAGGAGCCTGTGGTGTGGTGTTTAGTAGGACAAATGAAGCCAGATGAATATGAAAGGCAGCACCTAAGTAATTACACTTCTCCTATTCACCACAGGGCAAATGAGAAGAACACAACCTGAGTGGTGGGGTCAGCTTTCTAGGCTGGTCACCTGTCACTGGGCAGGTGACAATAATCCTCCGTTCATAGAGCTATTTCAATACCTTTGGTGAGATGCTGGCAAGCACAGGGTAAGCTCTGGTTCTGCGTGGAAAGCTCTATACTATCCCTTGTGAATCAGACACCTGCACAGAGCCAGCCATATACGCACATTTGAAGGTGGTCTTTACCTGCTGTCTTTGTAAAAAGCAGCCTCTACATTGTGCCTCTGCTATTGAATAGAGCAAACATTGCAAGAGTGGTATTTTTTATATAACCATATTCTTTGCAAAGTTATAAGTATTATTAGATGGAGCAAATATACTTCTGTTTGCCAGGCTGTGGGAGTCCAGAGTGCTGAGAATATTTCTCTGCCTGTTTTTAAAGGTTTTACCCCCCTGGACAGCACTTTCTCTGACCTTTGTCCATGGAGAAAACTACATACTCTCTGGGAAGAAGTAGAACCTACACTGGTGTGAACTAGGTGATAGAATATTATATAAGATTGTCACAGGGTGAAAAATCTAGAGTTTTTGGTTTGTTAATATAGTAAATAGATAAAAAGCAAAAAACTTCAAAATGGAGCATTGTTGTTGTTCTCCAGACCTTCTTCTTCTTCTTCTCCATATTCTGCAGTGGAAGTAGTTTGGGATGATTGGATAAAGAATTCTGCAGTTCCTGTTTACGTGACAAAGTGATTTATTGAACACTGGTGGAAAAGTAAAAATATCTTTCATTTTAAGTTTTCATTGGGTAATTTACCTTTAAAAAGACTGTGCAATCTAGATGAAGCAGCCATTTCTGGCATTCTTTGCTCTGTGCTATGTCTGGGTCACACTAGTGGCTCTATTTCTCTGATAATAATTTCTCTGATTAATAAACAACTATCTGAAAGCAGAGAGGGCTGAAGGTCCTGTTCGTCTCTTGGGCTTCTGGCAAAGACTCTAAAAATCTCCCCCATCAGGGGACGCATATTTTAAGGCACACAAAGTGTCATCAGACAGAGCAGTTCTCCTTTAAATGTTATGTTGCATTATACGGTAGAATATATTCCCTCCCCCTCACCCATTTGCTTAAGTTTCAAAATGAAGAACACTTTTATAACAGGTGAATGCAAATAGGTGGAGAAAATATTTTTCCAGGAAATTCACTTTTGCAAGAGTTCATCCTCACCGCTAACCCTACGCTTGTAACATTTGAAAGTTTTCCAGTAAAATACAAGCAAGCCTCATCAGGCTTTTTGAAATAATGTTGAAGTCAGGTGCAGCAAAATAAAAATATGTCAAGGTTTACTTATGTCTTGAATAGGACCAGAATCTAGTTAGAAGTTAGCAAATTACTACAAAATAGTAATTTACAATGATAAAAAGAAATAACGTGGACTCTTAAGAAAAAACCAAAGAATTTCATGGACTGCACTATTCCAAAGGGGCCTATATTTTTAAAATAAACTGACAAAGCTCGAAGATGCAGTAAGATTATTTGGACAGTGACATTAAGTTCAGCCACTAAGAAGGACTTTTTGTGCTCTGGTGGTGAGTGCTGTAAAGGCAGACTCTATTTCAGAATGGCAGGAAAATGAACAAGGAGATCAAGAGAATTAATTGGAGCTATGCCAAGGATCCTTATGGTGAGTTCAAAAGGACAGATAGATCCCTGGAAGAAACAAACCCAAAAAACCTAACACAGGTTTTTCATCTTCTGGCAAGTGCTGCAATAGTTAGTCAGTTAGCATGCCCTTGCTGCCTCTTTTGAATGTTTATTATTGTCAACACAAACTTCCTTAGATTAATCAAGGTCAATGAAGGATGTAAAGGGAATTCACCATAATTAGAGCCTCTTAAAACGTTTAGACACACAGGATGCACTCTGTGGAAGTTTAGCATACACAGAGTGGTGTAGAGCCCTTAGTTACCCTCAGTGGTGTTTGCCACACATAGACAAACGATTTGTTGTTCTGCAAACTGAGCAGTGTGCTGCTGCAGTTACTTTGCCAGCAGCATCAGTAAGAGCCACTTCAAAGCCAGCCTTCTGTTTTGCTGGGCATGAAGCAGTTTTGAAAATACTACTCCTTGCTAAATACCAAGGGAAAGGGCAGGATCCTCCTTGGTGGCACATACGGATGCTCAGGATCTCTCAGGAAGTTTGAAGGATCTTTGACCTTCCAATAAAAAGATTTCTGCTTAACTTAAAAACTTCACAGCCCTGCTACATTTTCCTTTCATAAACACAAAATCATCAACTCTTGCTGTTATAACCTTTTGGTGTTTGTTCACAGGACGGGAGTACTGATGCTTTGTAATTCTCATGGTAGTGTCCACCCTGTTGCAGGACAAAGCTTTCCGTTCTAAGACAGAGCAAAGCTAAGTCCAGATATGCCTAGTGCAGAAAAAAAAAAGGTTGGTAGGAATTTTAAGGGTTTGCATCATCTTACCAGAAAAATAGGACAGGTCTCCAGACAAAACTCTTTGTGTGCCAGTATTCCTTACGCCGATCTATGGGCAATTTGGAGCCTTGCCACCACAAAACCACTATTTTAAACAGTTACTATGCATTTACTGTAAATAAAGCTGACTTAAAACTTTGGGAAAACCTGCATTCCACCAGCTGCCTACCAGGCTGGAAACCAGGTTCCTGCAGTGCCCATAGCCTTGAACACCCTGGTGGCCTAGGAAGCCAGATGCCTAGGGAATGGCTTTAAACAAACGAATCTATCTCCTTCTTTCTCTGTCTCTTTCTTTCTTTCTCTCTTTCTTCCACTTGACTGGTTCACTGGGTTTCTCCTCACAAATATTTAAAGTACATTAAAAATACTTTTTTTTTTTAAGCATTTAATCTGATTTGGTACCAAAATAATTTCTTGTTTCAACCTTTCCCATCCCACAAGCTAGAAAGAATATTTTCCTCCCTATGAAAATTGCATAGGAGAGAAATTCCTTTTTCTAGCCAGCACCATCTGGATGTAAAGCTTAAAATGTCAAGAGGGCATGAAGGGAACTGCAGCAGGCCAGCTTCCTACATAGGGAAGGCTAATGTTAATTTACATACTCATTAAAATTCAGCATGCTTCAAAAAGATAGAAGAAAATTGAAGGAGATAATATATAAATGCAGTAAAAAGTAACAAAAAGCAGATATAGCCTAAAATCAGGAAAGAGAGAGAAAAAAAGTACTGCAGACATTGAACAATTTGAGAAAAGAGATTGTTAAAAAGTCAGAACTTGATACAAAACTTAAGAGAAAAAATCACTTTATAGGAAAAAACAGTAAATATATCTAGACCAGCAGATCTCAAGCTTGTTGTAACTGGGGTTTCATCTAACAGCAGCAGCTACTTCCAGAGGCCAACCCCACTTCAATTACATAGAAGAAGAAAGATGCTGAATGTGCAAGACTCTCAGTGGACCTTCAACTGCTCCCAGTGCTCTGGAAGATCTTTCCCAGTTTGACTTTATACATTGAGACAACAAAGCATGGTAAGTGCAGAAGAGGCATTTTTCGAGGAAAGGTGCCCTGAAGCTACTATAACTGGTCCAAGCAGGATTTCCTCAGTTCAGAGGATAGCATGCAGCAGTCACATCCATTTTCATTATTACTACAGAGAGCTAAAAGGCCCAGGGTGTCCTCCCCCTCACACAAACATACAGACAGCCTCATGACATGACTGTCCCAGGTTCACAAAGGCAAGTTATGTAGGTTTCTCAATATATTTCTGTGCTGTTTATACCAACTTCCTTCACAGGGCTCCAGAAACAGAGGAAATATTTTTGTGGTTGTTCTCCATACCACTGCATTGTTCTGTGCTATAGAAAGAAAAGAGATCTCTGTGACATGCATCATGGGATGTCAGAACCATAATAAAGCCTCTGGAGCTCATTAGCATCAATTTTATCCTTCTTAATCTCTGCATTGGAATCAGTCCAGAACATAAAATTTACATTGTACAAAAATTGTACCATCTCCAACAAGAAAGGGTGAATTAATTTAATCTCTAAAGTTTTGTGTAAACTTTGCACATCTAGCTAAATAATCACCAGAACTTTGAAGAAGAACATACAGACTAGTTGGAAGGACTCTAATTGTATATGCATTCCACCATCAGTGTCCAAAAGCCAAGCATACATAAGTATAAAGGCCATCTTTTACAGATGTAGAAATCCTAATTGCAGAGGGACAAAGCAAAAAAGTCCAGCAGAATGTGCTAATATCCATGTTTCACGAACTGAAGTATAGGAAACAGCAGCAATATCCCACCTGCTCTTCTCACCAATATCAACAACACATTCATTCTAAATCAGAAAAGGTTTTGCTGCATCTTGCAGGTATTAAGATGCAGGATAGTGTAATTGAGAGTGGTTTACCAGCTTCACAACAGGTAGCTTGTGCAGTGCTACCTTGCAACCCAAGATACTTGTATTGGATACCGATTGTAAATTCAGTAATTTTTTCTACTTTGAAAGTATCATACATGGCAAACCCTCCAGAAACACATTCTGATGCCAAAGTGAAGTTAAAAGAAACTGCTGAACATGTGGCAGGAATATCTTCAGGTAGACATATAGGAAAAGCAGCTGGCACAAGAACAAGGTTGATTGGATCTTTAGCAATCATTTGTTCATCAAGATACACACCATCAGCATCTCCCCCATGAACTGTGGCCTTATAACATTCCCAAACGCAGCCATAATGATGCAGCTGCTCTAATGCTTCTCCTCAGGAAAGGATCACGTCCTACAACTAACCTGAAAATGTGAGTATGAAGAAATGTGGGATTATGTCTGGGAACAGTTGAAGCTTCCGCACTTCATTACCCAGACCTTCTCTTTGCCATTTTCTTTCTTAAATCTTCCTTCTTGTTTACCCTGTTGCCCTTCTTAGCTTGACTTCCTTCTCTTTGTTAGATGCAAAGTTAACATTTCACAGTTCTGTTATTAGCTTTAAATTAATATTTTATTCTTACAGTCAATATTAATGCTACCCAGCATAAGAAAATTACCATTGTTCTGTGTACCATACAGCTTGTGAAAATAGCAAGCTCAGAATCACTGAGGTTTTGTTCTGATGTGACCTTTGCTATGAAAATGAAAACAAAAATAAACCCATCCATGAAATTACTTCTCCTGGCAAAGATTTGTTACACAGTGGTTTTCATTCACTGCTCTGACCCAGCACCTTGCAAAATCATGGGATTGATGGGCTCCAAGCAGATAGCAAAGCACATATACCTGGTCACTGACAATACAGGCCTGGATCAGCCCAAGGAGGTGCCTGCATTTCACGGCAAGATGCCTGGTGCCAGCTGGGAACACCAGGCCAGCAAAAGTGACAGTTGCTGCAGAGATTACAGATGCCACCCCTTTTCATCTCTACACATTAGAGAATTTTCAAGGTAAAATAAATTCCAAATTCAACCCTCAGCTCAGCAAAAAAAATCCCCTTTAAAGCAAAGATTCTTCTTGATGATCATCAAAGAAATTTAAGAAGAGCAGATTCATTTGCTCATTACAGCTTTCAGAGTAACTCTTTTAATTTAAAGTTAATACCATCTTTATTTAACAAAGAGCTTAAGCACAAAGGGCTAAAACTTAAAGCACCATCATTTAAGGATGAAGCCGCAGTGAGAACTTCAAACATGTCAGCTCTCAACTCTGTATCTAGATACCAAATCAACAAGATTCAGATCAAGTCTATAGAAGCCACTTCTTAATTTGGCACCTTGTATGACTTCAGTCTCATATTCCTAAGAAAGTAATATCCTCACGTCCTCATCTGCCACTCTAAATTTCAATGGTACACAGAGTTTTGTCAGCTGGATTCCTGACACACACTCAAAACAGGCAAACGGTTTAAAAAAGGCAAAAAATATTCATCTGTCTCTTCTGCTCCCCCCTCTATTATTAAACAAGAGCCCAACAAGTCAACTCCTAGGGGTTTTATTTTTTCATCTCACTAGGAGTCATGATCTCTTCAGAATCAATTACAAGAGCAGAAAGAAGATGCTTTGTTTCACAGAAACATGTACTTAAAGACTGTGAAGCTGCATTGATTCAATGCTTATCGGGAAGATGTTGCTGCAATTAAGATCAGCAATGCAAACAACTCTCAGAGTCCTTGTCTCCCAAACACTATAGTCAGTAGTTTGACTGTGTTGGGTGACCTGTGATCCAACAGATAAATGACAAACTCTGTAGTGTCTTAGGGGTAGACACAGTACTGCACTCTTAGCACCCTAAGCCAGCTGCAGAATTGACTCACTGAACTTCCAGAACATAATTCAATTGTCTCAACAGCATGTAGCAAATTATAAAAACAGCCAGCCAGCCAAGCTTACAGCACTTTCTGTATATACAGACCAAACATGGTGCTGTTCAAAAAAAATTGAAAGCAGTTTCCATTTATTTTTCTATGTCAATAGAAAGATTTTAGCAACCGGTGTATTATTATAATCTAAAGTTCTTTCACAAAGAACACTTATAAAACAACATTCAATAATTTTTCAAAAGTGTGTTTTAAAAAGTTTAATTAAAGAAAACAAGTGAATTTCAGGACATTCAACACTAG
This sequence comes from Dicrurus megarhynchus, assembly GCA_013399195.1. Lineage (NCBI taxonomy): Eukaryota > Metazoa > Chordata > Aves > Passeriformes > Dicruridae > Dicrurus > Dicrurus megarhynchus. The sequence continues at coordinate 2,380,073 of VXAD01004646.1, read as the reverse complement.
AGCTACAAAACAAATTGACTTATTTTTTTCAGTAGTTGAAATATAAGACTGTTGTGCATGGAAATCAGTTTCAGGATTACCCAAATGAAATATTTTTCACTTTCAACTGACATTAAAAATTTAAAATACTTTGGTTGGGGTTGAAATATGACATTTTATTTCCTTCAGGAATGTTTTTCCTGTTCTTTAAATTATGTTTAGTAGAGCTTCCTGTAAAAAAATATCACTTAGAAATCACAGAATGGTTTGTTTTGGAAGGCCAGAGTTCAAGAAGTGTTTGGACAATACTCTCAGGCACATAGTGTAACTTTTGGGGATAGTCCTGTGCAGGGTCAGGAGCTGGGCTCAGTGGTCCTTGTGAGTCCCTTCCAACTCAGCATATTCTGTGATTCTGTGAACCTCTAAAAATCATCTTGGCCAACCCCCCCCTTGAATATCTCTGGAGAAGGAGATTTCACAACCTCATTTCCTCACTGTCGTTGTCATTTTAACTAAGGATGAGACTGTTTCCAAGTTTCACCAAAATCTATAGGTGGTTTTGCTGACTTGCAAATGCATCTTTTGGCAACAAAGGTCCATACCAATTTTTTTGTTTGACTTTGCTGGTCAGCTTGTGCTACCAAGTCATAAATGCCCAGTGACAACCTGCCAACCAAACTCAGTGCAAGCAACATACACACAGGTAACATCAGCAGTGTGCTAATTTATATCAGCTATGGACTCAATCTCATGAGTATAAGCCAGTACAAGGAAGGAAGCAGGATTTTTTTTCTCTCCCTCAGACTGAATTAAAATTTCTTAGTGCAACAAAGAGGAAAGGGAACAGTAGGAAGCGGAGTTCCCCAAAATTGTTTTAGCCAGAGATGCTGTATTCTGGCAGGGAGAAAAGGATGAGAAAGAGAATGCATATGGTACATAGTCCCAAGACTGTGCAGTTCAGGAATAGCTAGAGCATTTTATTCACTGCCTTGCACTTCCTCTGAAAAGACTTCTTTCCCCTTCTCATTAAACATATAGTAAATAAAAAGAAATACAAACCGTAACAATCTTCTGTCCCTAGCAGAAAACAAATAATGCCAGGACTAAGATTTCATACTACAGAGAGCAAGCTTGCTTTCTTTTTCTTGTCATGGTTTTGTAGTCCAGGTGGGAATGGTTAGATAAGTAACTTAAAGGGGGTGAGAAGCCCTGATACACAAAGGAAATAAAAAAACATTTGGAAGCATTAGGACAGATGCTGGTAATTTACCTGTAGTGTAAAAACATTGGCGAGACAAGTAAGTAACTGTGAGAAGCAGCAGGAGGTAGAGAATAGACAACAGAGGAACTCTGCAAAGAAGAGAAAGAATGCAAAGAAATAAATTGAAAAGAAGGAGCGACTGCATAGGTAAAGATCCTGAGAGCTAGAAGAGCCTGCTGAGCATAAAATAATTCAGTGGAGCAGGATTGCACTGTAGTGTGAGAATCTCTTGATCTAAGATCACAGCCAGTGCCCTTTGGGACACAAAAGCAACTGGGTCACCAACAACAGAAACATCCTTTCAAAATGCTGCACAGTCTCTTCTGAATTTGTGCCAAATATCACAAGCTAGGTAGGTCTGTCTCAGACGCCTAAGAGGGAGCAAGGTGACCCAAATAATGAGCTGATGATCCAATACAGGCAGTTGTGTCTTCTATGAGTGACTAGTGAACTTCCTTCAGGTACTGGATGCTGAGGGAGCCATCTTTCAAAATGAAGTACAAATGATATTTTGTTTACCTGACCTTAGAAAGTCCACATATGTTTTACAGAAGCACTCCTTTGATACTGTTTCCTTGGCGAATTTTCACTTTTGATCAAATTCTCACTGCTCTTTTAACCACCTGCTCTTGAATCCTTTGTACTAGCTGATACAAAAAAAACTGGTGACAGATTTTCCATGATTTCTTCTAGAATTCACTGTGGCTCACAGCCCTTTCTCAGTCCTTAAAGAAAGTTACTTCTGTACAATTAAGATGGTGTGTGTGGATAAAGACGAAATCTGTTTGTCACATCTCTTTCTCTGGAACATTCATTGCTCCCAGGAGTTAACCCATACACCCCATTTACAAGATGAAACACCTTCTCTCATTTTTTTCAATAAATATCATGAAAATATAATAGATTGCTGGGATTTATACAGAGATATTTGGCAGGATTTTCAGGTCTATCAAAGATAAATTGAATATGTGGTTCTTCTACACGGAGAGAATTATCCGAATAAATAATGTATTAGGAGAATTTCACTTCTTATCTATGTCTGATTCATTCTCAGATAAGCATATATACATTTGCACTGGTGTCAATCATGTTGCAGAACACATAAACAGAAGCAAATGTGTTCTTAGTCAGTTTCTTTAATATTCAGGGTAGAAAACCAACCAGTAACACTGATATAGTAAAACAAACAAAAAACCCACCTCTTCAGGTATAGGAAAGGGAGCAACTTATTTTCTTTGTTTCAGCTTTTCATTATGTTTGGTTTTAATTTTACCTTGTAAAGTTTTAACACAGGAAACATAAAACCAGCTATAAAGCCTTTATCAATTGCTCCTCACACAGCACTACAAAGCACTTTCCAATAGCTCTTAATTATGGAAAGCCATCACTGGAAGCACCAGGTTCAGAAGAGCAGTTGGCTTACTACTGGTTTTGGACATATATCTGTCCACCAGGCCCCTTGCTGGCACACATGGACACTGTCACAGCACTCACAAACCTGTTTAGACAGACAGCTGATGGGTACCTAGAATCAGGTTTGTCTCCATAAGATGAAACAACAGAGGTGGTTATCTGTATAATTCTGAAGAAAAACTTAATGATACTCTGTGATTTTTCTCACTTTCTGGCACAGGGAAGTACAACCTTCTGTTACTGGTATCGCAGAAAACTGTTCAGTCTCACAAGGAAGACATACTGTCCCTCACACTGGATCTACTGTGAAGTCAGTGACAACCAACTGCTCATAGTTTGAGAGAAAAAGAAAAAGTTGTAGTTGAGAGGACTGTTCCCATTCCAAAAGAAAAGGGAGCAAAAGCACCTTAATTCCAGCACAGATGAAAATGGCAGGAGATACTTTGCTTCTCAAAAAAACATTTCAAACCTTTGAAAATTATGCACGGTCTCCCATATACATTTAGTGATATAAGCATGCAACATTGAAGTAGTACTGAATTCTCCTCTACTTCATCTAAAAGATATTTCATGCAATTACTATAGTAACTCACACTTTTTTCAGAGAAAGACATCTCTCTTCAGCCTTTTTTTTATTTTAATATTTCAATTGCAAGAGACATAAGATTTTTACGCCTTAGATCTGTGAGAAAGACAAGTGTGGAAGTGAGGTTTGTTTTAGAGACAATCACTACTCAGGAGCAAAAGGCAATTTTTTTTTGCTGGATGACACAGTAATACTTTTTATGTTTGCCAATGGTAGCTTCAAAGAGCAAGGGAATCCTCTGTTCCCCATATCCACTTGATTATATCCATGGCATGAATAGCTGGATTAAATTGCAAATTCAGATTTGACATAAAGTTTTGAATGAGTAAAGATAGCAAAGCACTAGACAGATCATCTATCTTTAGACTGTGAGACTATCTTCAGATTTCCTGATCAGAAATACATATGTTTTCACAAAATATGCTGAGTTGGAAGGGACCCACAAAGATTGTTGGGTCCAGTTCCTGACCCTTCAAGGGACTGAACCCAAGAGTCACACTATATGCCTGAGAGCAGTGTCCAAACACTTCTTGAACTCTGTCAGACTGGTACTGTGACCACTTCCCTGGGGAGCCTCTTCCAGCTCTCAACCACCCTCTGGGTGAAGAACATTTTCCTGATATCCAACCTAAACCTCCCATGACACAGCTTCAGGCCATTAACTCAGGTCCTGTCACTGGCCACCACAGCAAGTACAGTAAAAGAGAGTAGGCAACAACAACAGCATTCAAGCATGCAGGTGCTCTGGCCAGGCTTCATCTGCGTCAGTGAAATATCTACAGTCCACAACACCTGAGCAAAATGTGTTGGCAGAAAAATTGAGCGGTAGATGGAAAAACTTGAACACAGACCATCCCAAATCTCAGTGTTTCAGAAGCCAAGAGAGCTTTGAGCAAGTAACTCACCAGCCAAGACTCATCTGTCGTGTCCTTATAGTACACTGAGAAGACTAAGACAAACAGAGCTGAACAGGAAATGAGATCTCCAACTTTAGCTCTGCTCATTCAGCATTAAGACAAAGCCCAAACATCTGCCTGTGCCTTCCATACAACAATCATGAATGCTTATAACTGCAAAAAGTCAAAAGCTAGAGCTCCAAAATTTATTTGAATTTCAATAACACGCAAAACGTATCCAGGTATTCACTGATTGACTTTCCATTCCTTTTGCAATTGGAAAGATGAAGTGTATTCCATCTGCCTGCTGCAGCACTGGCTCACAAAACCAGGGGAAGTCAAGCACAGGCCACTACAGGTGACAGAACCCTAGATGGAATAAACTTCACTCCTTACTGCACATGCCAGACATACAACAGATTTGTCACAAGTACCTTATATTGAGCATGCAACAACAGATAAATCATTCAGATGTCAAATGACTGTTTTTCTCATATTCTGTAATTTCTTGTATTCTTAAAAATACTGTTATATCTCAAAAAAGTAGGACTATCTTGGATTAAAGCAGTAGAGATAAACAGCAGCATCTTGCTCAGGCTGTTTGCCAAGAAATGGCCTAAATACACCCCAAAAACTGAAAACAAACAAACAAAACTAGAAACAAAACAAACAACACAACAAAACCCCCCCCAAACTCCAAAATACCCAACAAAAACCCCAAGAGACATGGGTTCTCTACCTGCAAGATTGAGCAAATATTTGATGTTCAGCTTTTTCTTCTCACATCTGTGAAATAACAATTATCTGACTGTATCAAAAGAATGACCATGAGATTTAGCCACAGATTGAAAAATACACTAGATGTGCTGTAGACCACATTCAGAAAACTAGAATTATTAAACCTATAAAACAACAAAGCATTTAGCATCACCATAATTTGGCTTCAGATTAAGAAAATAATTTTAAAAAACACACTACTGAATACTCTCTTTTGAAACACTCCCATCACAAGTTCACTTGAAAATTTCAAACAAGGCCTCAACATTTCCTACATTCAATACAGATTTAGAAAAAGCCATACAGAAGAAAAAGAATCAGTATTTCCTTTTCTCCTGTGGGAGGTCAAGTTGTGGGATTTTAAAATACAGCTGGAGGAGCCACTAGATGATTTCTGGTGCAAGTTTCCCAGAATAGTACTTGAAACGAGACCTTGGGCAATACCTCTTCTTTCAAGGGAAACAACAGAATTACTCAGATACCTACACATGTGCTCCACCACTTTAAGGAAAACTGTACTTTTGTTCAGAAATGTCTCTTAGTTTTTATACTTGGAAAAAAAATAAAATAACAGTACCAATGGGAGAATACAAGAAAGTGCCGCCATCTTCAGTAAAATTTCCCTGAGGCAGCCAGGGCATTCCTGCTTTGGGCACAGAAGTTTTGAAGCTCAGCCAGCACAATACGGTGGACTTGTAGTCTGAGAAACCCATCCACCTCACCTATCCACTTTTAGCCATCACTAACCTCCAGCTAAATAGCTGCCAGCATGAGAGTGGACCAGATAGAGCTTTTGAGCCAGAAACTCACATGATGTGATGCCTTGCCAGTAAGAAAACCTGCAGAAGTCCCATATTCTGTCATTACTCCTGCATTGCTATCAGAAGAGGGAGAACAATATCATCATAATAAAGGAATGACCAATAGCAACCTGGGGATAAATTTTGATGGCCCAGCACTGATTGGGATTGTTCCCTCACATACAATTATAAGATTTTAGTATAAGCTACCATGGGAAAATTATGAGAACCTGCAGGTTTGTTAAGAAATTTCAGTCTTGCTTAGAGCATTGTTTTGTCCATACAGAGCAATCATCATTATCTCTATTTACTGACCATGAGGAAATACAGTGCCAGAAGAGCAGCTGTCTCTCAGTTTGCAGTTTTCATGCTCTTTCTGTGAAGGATCCTATTGTTCAAACCATTTACATTTGAAAACATGTAACATATGGGAAGAACGACATTTAACAGAACTCTTGGTTTCCTTGTGACCATGCAAGCCAGGCTGGCTGTCATCATTCCTGCACCACCAACCTGCCTTCAGCCCAATAAACCATGAAACAACAGGCCAGTTTTGAGCCAACAAGAAAGGAAATTGAACCTGTGGCATCGAGGAGAGAACAGACCTAGGGCAGTAAGGCTGTAGGCCTGTCCCTTGCTGACAGAGCTAGAGTCTTTCAGAGTGGCAGGGTGTGAGCAACGGAGATGGAAATAGCAAATGGCTGGGTGCCACAGGAACCTGAGTTGGGACTGGGTATTAAGTGCCTGAGCCCAGAAGGGAGGGGACCTGCAATCACTACAGGAGAGACTCAATAGAGATCTCCAGGAACACCTAAGTGGCATCAGGTGAGACCTCCAACGCAGTTGGGGCTGCAAACCTTGTATTTGGACCTATTATGCTGACGTGCTGGAGTAATTTCCAGGACCGATTCTCCCTCCCACAAGACACAGAAATCACGCTTGTCATTCCTCTCACTAACATCAGTTATAGAATAACTGGTTCCAAGAAAATGGAATGAGCCTGCCTGTGATGTAAACGACACTCCCACTACAGCTGAATCTGTCAGCAGCAGGTCTTAGCTCTCCAGACTGATCTAAGCTGAATAGCTTTTCCAAACTCTGAACAGCTATCTAAACTGAATTTCCATGTTGCTTTTTTTCTTCTAAGATAAAACAGGAAAATATGATTCTTGCAAAAGTAAATTAGACCAGCCACTGGGGAAACAAAACTTGTACACTGATTGCTTTGGCTCCAAGCAAATTTAATCTTTTCCCATCTATTCCTTTCCTCTTTGTTTTCTGGCATTAGGCAAAAGCTTCATATCTGACCACGCTTTTTCAATGGGCTTTGATCCAAGTTATGTTTTGACAGTATAGGATTAAAATACCTGTTATGTAAAAGAGCATGGTCCATGCATATTCATCCTGCAAACTGTCTAGAGAATTCATTCAATTAAATACCCACCAGTTTTGAAAGAGGAAAGAGTACTACCATTAAATCTCTATCAAGAAAGGATAAATCAATAAAAAACTTTGTAAGAGAATCTAAGTAACCAAGATTTACTCTCTTTCAGTAATTTAATGCTTTGCTTTCCCTCCTCAAATGACAGACGCCAGAAAATTTAGGTTTTTCTTTGAGACTAAGAACCTTAATTTAATTTTATGTTTAAACGGTCATTAATTCCAGACTTTTCCATTCACATGAGAGACGTTATCACAGTAAAAGGGACCCTGACAAAAGTGAGACAGAAAACATAGGTAGACAGACACATTTTTAAAGATGACTAGGTGCTGCTTTTTTCTTGCTGACTTTTTCTAAAGGACTTTCTTTTCTCTGTTTGCCTTCCTACACAAGTCATTGATTTTTATCTGGTTTTACATTACCACATCCTAAAATATGCTGTGAAACCTCTGAATGCCTGTTTCCTCCTAAAGCCATTCAGATTCTCGAGCAACATGGAGAGGATACTAAAAGAAGGATATATTACCAGCAAAACTGCTGGCAAGTTGGTGATATCTTACTATCACTTAACAGGAAAAGTGACAAGACATACATTAAACCTTCATGCTTGTTGATATTTAAGTATTCAGCCATGTGCTTCTACTTCACTGCAGCTAATACGTCCTGCAACTCCTAAATAAAAACATCATGAACTTCCATCTCCTTCTGGAAACACACTCTCCAGAACTTACTGCTTCTCCTGCTGTGAGAATGGTACACTGTTCCAAGGATCAGCCTTTGGCAGATCACATTGCTCTGTTCTCATCACAAAACCCACAATGAACATGCTGTTAGTCTATACCAGTGCAGTAGGTCAGACTTTCTCCTGAAGTGCTGTTTGTGAACTGCAAATAATACCTTTGGTAAAATTGTACCTTTGACGACACTGTGTCTCGGTTTGAGACAAATTGTGAGGAAACATCTGAAATGAACGTATCCTCTAACAGAAGGCAGGTTTCAGCAGCCCCTCCCCCACAGGTTCAGAGAGAAATTTCTTGGAGGAAAGTGAAAAAAAAAAACCCAACCTGTTTATTTAACAAGCAGGGTGGATGCAGGCACGAGAGAATGAATAATGTTAAATAATAAAATCTCTCGCTGTGGAGAAGACCTGGTAGATTCAGAGTCCTTTCTGTAGGTGTGGCTCTGCTCTCTCCAGAGCTGGGGTGTGGCGTGGGCCCCTCCGGGCCATGGTGTGGGGTCTCCCAGTGATGGTGTTCTGGACCAGAGCAAAGCTGAACAGTTCCAGGGAAAAAAAAAAAGAAGCCACAGTCCCAGGAAAACTCCTGCCTCAGCTAATGGAACAAGAAGCTAGCTAAAAAACAAGAGAATGCAACCCTCTTCCCTGCTGCAGAGCCAAGAGCTGGGGAGAGAGCGAGTGAGTTATCTGTGTTTCTGAACACAGCCGCCAAAAGAATTCCATCAGCTTCCCCCTGCTCTCCTGGACCCAGCTTTAAAGGCGCAGAACTCATGTCTGGCATAGGGCAGACGATAGGGGATACAGCATCATAAAGTCACCTCAAGACACACTGGTAGCCAGGAATAAACCATGAGGATAGTTCTGACAGAGGATGAGTAGCCCAAGAAGAATAGGCTGACCCTAACTATTGCAAGGCCATCCTTTGGCAAGAGATGTCCATGTTATTCTGTGGGTGCGTAACTACTGGCTAGTGCTTTCTTCTTGCACTTCACTACCATTATTACTATTTTTAAATATGGCTGCTTCTGTATTTGAAGACCGAAGAAACTAGCACTGCTAAGAGACTTGGGCATGACTGACTCTTTACTGCTTGGAAGGAAAATGCTATATGCCTCAGAGGCAGAAAGTCACTCTGATAGCTGTCCATAATTAAGCTTTTCTAACCCTGAGTTGTCACAGGTAACAGATACACATACAACACCTATGATCAGCCCATTTCCTTTAGACTTACTTTCACCGAGTGCAAGAAACCTGACTGCAGGATTTGCAGTAATGATGACTGTATTTGTCCCTGGTGGAGAAAGGGAGAAAGGTGTGGGAAAAATAACACCCATTTTTCAAAGCTCTTTCTAGAGGTTTTCAACCCCAATACAGCATTCAACAAGTACAAGAGAGTCTTCTGTTCATTCCAGGAAGTGTAGGTAGGGGAATCTTGGGGGATTACTTCAAACAGGGAAATCTCCCAGGCAAAAAGCAAGTACTAAAAAATGGTGTTTGAATAACAAATATAGAAGAAGTTTCTGAGGTATTTTATTATGTAATGAAAAAAAAAAAAATCAAGATTAAATTTTCATTCCATACATTCCCCACCTGTTGTAAATACAGGATAACTTATGGGATTTGGGAGCCAATTTTATTTTATTGTTTCAGAATAAGAAGTTTCAGGCCCAGTACCCACTGCTTTTTCTGCCCCGATGCACATCCCACAATCAATCTGTGCTCTTTCAATTGAATCATAAGTAGAATTTCCACATCCTTAGCAATATTTTTGCTTCTAAAACATTCAGTTCCAAACAGTTGATAAAAAAAAAAGAAATCAAAACCTTGATACTTTTTCATTCACACATAACAATGTCTATAAAATGAGTTCTGGAAACTACCACACTGACATCCAGACTATCCTGGGTCCTTGAGCCACAGACTGTGTTGCTGGAGTGCAGACAGCCACCCTCACATCTGCTTGCAGGGCAAACAAGCGCACTGTAACTGGACATGCCCAGGTGAAAGGTCTGCCCCCTCCTCTCTAACCACCCCTCACACCATCTATGCAGGGTGATGAAGCAGGGGATTTACAGGAAAATACTCCTTTTGAGGGGCGACGTATTTGCAGTGAAGGGTTCCACTTTTTTGCGAAGCAGTTTTGTCACTGTTTCCAAGTTCTTCAGAAACAACCAGGAGCTATGCAATGTTTGACAGTTATGTATCAACAGCCCTGAGGATTTTTCCCATCCACTATTTTGGGAGAAACATGACTTCCTCATGCTGCAAGGAGCAAATATAAGGATCTAAAACCTCACATACCACCTTACTGCAGGGCACACACATTCAAACGAGCAAAGAGAGTTGCAAGCGTTGGCTTACCATAATTTTTCCTTCATTTGGCTAGAATACAGTCGTTCTGCTAATTGATACTCCTACCACAGTGTCAAACAAACAAATCGGATAAAACACAGTTTGCCAGTATTTTGTCACATTCTCGGTTTTCTGGCAATATTTACTGTCTGTATATCCTGGGGCACCAACAGATGGAAGGTCTGATAAAAGCTGCTTCCCCAGTTTCATGTCCAAGAAAAATGCAGGCTTTATTCTGAAATGTATGCACACATGGCAGATTAAAAAAAGACCTCAATTAACCCTCTGCCCCCTGCCCCACACTGGATTTCAAATTCCGAACATGTTTTTAAGATTCTCCAGCCCAGTCCCTATCTCTCACAGGCTACATGATCCTAGAAGAGCGGCTGAAAGTGCCATTTTTTTCCTGGAAAAGATGCCAGAGGAATCCATCCATTCATTAGCTCCTCAAGAATACAACATGGAAAGAAATTTAGCTCAGGTGGACTCAGATGGCTGGTGCTTAATCAATCAGTACTCAAAGTTGCTGTCATTGAGCACTGCTCCAAAATAAGCCACACTTGGCACACACAGACGCTTCAGACACTGAAGAGTATCTGCATGGGCTACAACAAACAGCACCTGACAAAGTTTCTTTAAAAACTGTTCATTGAAACTGAGGAGGTTTACAAATTCCCACCAAATAGCAACAGTGGCCAACAAAACTTGGACAAGTTTGCTAGTCACCACACAAAGTCAGACCAAACCCACACCAGAACTACTCTTTAGTTTGATACTTGATTTCCTCAAGAACACCTGGAGATGGTAAGCATTCATGATAAGCATCCAGCAGTGTTTACTTCTCCTGACAAGGTTAGGTCCTGATATATCTTGTGAAGGAAGGAATCAGTCTACTCACACCAGCCACATTACTTTCTCCAGAAAAACTGATCTATTCTGCCTCTGGAGCCAATGTGTGTTTTTTACTCTCAACATTTCTGCTTAAAACATTGTTCTCCTCTGTGTATGCACTAAGTGGTAGACATGTGAGTTTTTAAGTAACACAGCACAGAGAAAAAACTCAATTGGAAAGTAAAACAACTGGAGGCTAACTTGATGCCTCCATTTGGTCAACAGCTATTCTGCTTAAAAAACAGCTTTGATTCTATCACAGCTCTCTTCTCACACAGATCCTGATCCAAGTAATTTACATTTCTTTTTACCATAGAATAGCAGGGGTTTCAACTTTGCTTCATACATTCTCAGTTGTGACACTGGGGAAGTCTGGGTTCATCACTGCAGTTAAAATCTAGAAGGCTCCATCAAAAAGCCAGGATTTGGAAATTTAATGATTCTTCATATATGCTGACCCTAAGTATTATTACAGAGCCATCACTGTTGACCTGTTGAAGCGAAAAAGACTCCAGTTTTACCAGGTGGTGTTTTTAGCCCACGTGGGCCCATGAAACTAAAGAAAGACAGGTTTGATGTATCAACTTGATGTCCAGGACTTACACAAAATTAATCTGAAATATTTTTCAATCCTCTGTTCTCAGATTTTCTCTACTTCCCAGCTCCCAGGGATTCATCTCTCATTGTATGCTGTGAACATAACTGCAGAGAGCCATTTTGTTATAACAAGCTCATCTTGTAACCAACCACAACAGTAACAGCTGTTCATTCCAGAGCCAGCACAGACGTGCTGCACGCAAGTGGCACACTGAGCACTGGCACTTTAGCTACCCAAATCAAAGGCAATAATAACAAAAGTATGTGTTGGGGAGATGCCAAAAAGGGTCTCGCTTGATTCTGAGCGGTCCAGGATTGCAACAAGCCTTATTGTCCATGACTCTAACAATAAACAAGAGATTTTTGTAGGGCATAATTTCAAATTAAGGTACAATGTAAAAAAATACAAAGTCTGTCCAAACTAGAAGAACAGAAGGGTCCATGAAACACCATAAAAAGCAGAGGAACTGAAAAAGAATTTAAGGAGTGCCTTCCATATACTCAATAATAGGCACTGAAATATATCTCAGCTACTCTAGAAGGCCAGCAAGGAAGCTGGAAGGACTTCTTGATGACTGTGTTACAAAACAGGCACTCAGGAACGATGAGGCCAAGAAGCTCAATGCCCTTTTGGTCAGTTGCTACTACAGAAGGTATTGGAGAGATCCCACACCTTATGTGTTCATCGCAGCAGAGAGCTCGGAGAAGCTGCAACATTTTGAAGCAAGGACATAGGCAGTATTAGACCAAACAGACAAATTGGAGGTTATTGCATCACCAGGAGTGGATGGCGTTCACCTGAGAGCTCTGGGGAAACTCAAGTGGGGAACTGTGGAACTTCTGGCTAAGGTTGGTAGATGATAAACACAAAATGCTGCTTTGCTACAGGGCTGTAAAAGGAGTCCAAAAAGGGCTCTAAAGAGCATCATGGGGACAACTGAAGAGTGATTTCCAGAAAGAGTATGACTGGATAATAAAGGCTCTTTCATAAATGATTCTATGAGCCTTCAAGCCTAACAACCACTTTTCAGGATGAAGAAGAGTAAGCAGTGGGGTCTTCGGGGAATCAGAGTTCAGACTTTTTCTACTCCATATCTTCACTAGTGACCTGGAGAGGGAAATGAACAACTAAACATCAATTTGTGAATGCTACTAAACACTTGCAAGCAGTTGAATGCTATGCTGATGGCATGGAACTTCAAAGGGAGTTCAGAGAACCAACTGAGCAGACAAAAAACCTGACAGGAGAAAAAACTGCAGGGAAAAGAAGGCATAACAGGTTATTCTTCCACAGTGTAACATCGCTGTATGCTCACTTCTTTTGTACTGCATGCAGTTCTCATCTCAAGGATGCAGTTGAGTTGGAAACAGAATCACAGGGGGAGCATCGGAAGGAATCTCAAGGTCATCAAGTACAACTCCACTGCTCAAGCAGGTTCAGCTAGAGAAGGTTGTCCAGGAACATGTCTGGCTGGGTTTTAAATATCTCCACAAATGGAGACACCACAAATTCTCTGGGCAACCTGTTCCAATTTTCACCACCCTCACGGCAAAAAATTGTTTTCTTGCATCAGTTGGAATCTCATCTGTATTAATTTATGCCCATTGCCTACCAGCAATTAAACAATCGATGAGGGTATCCAGAGGATAAGTGCTTTACATGGAGTCACTACAGGCTGAGAGAGTAGAAGGCAAAATGGGAGTAGTTTCCCTGGGGTTTACTGTCATGAACATGATGAATGACCTTGATGAAAAACTGCTGTTATCATCTCTGGCTGGCCAAAAGACCACACTGCCATCTAAGGATATGCTTCTATAGCTCTAATGTCAATTCACATGCTACCTATGAACCATGGAACAATGATGACTCAAGGTGACAGCAAATTTTGTTGTTTCCCACTTGTCAAAGACAACATATTGCTCCAACTACCTGCTCTCTCCACTGGTTCCATGCCGAATAAATAAGTAAGTAAAATATTTTGTGTCTTTGACAGTAACCCTCTGGAGTAGCTTCTGGGATTCCAGGGGCAAATTTTCAGGTGACTGACACCACACCTTGTCCTATCCACACACAGAAAGTTTCTCCCATAGAAGGAGGGAAAGGCTACCTAAACTGATTTCTGGTCTGAAGTATCATTCTCTTCAAAAGACAATGAATAGCTTAGTTAACAGAAGCACATCAAAAAAGTAAATTAGGAAAACAAGTGTTCAGCCAACAGTTAAAATAAAAAATCATATCTAGATTACAGAGCAACGAATTTTATTTAAAGAAAAACTTAGAGTACTTGTTAGCACTAGTATTGTGAATCTCGTAAATTTTCCACTCCTTCGTTTCCAGTGCTGAAGATAGATACTGAATTATGTTTGTTTAATTCTCTGGATTAACATTTACTTTTCTACTTACTTCATCAGTTGCATTAGCAAAGGTGTAAGTACCTCTGGAACCGGGACATTTTAGTAATTCCTGTAAATCTTACTACTTCTTATTTAGGCCAGCCTGATATTGATATTGATAGCACTTCAGTGTTAAAGCTATACAAGCCTACAAAGTAATACACCCCAGCTGGGTTACTCCCAATGTCAGTGCTACCAGCCTTTGCATGCTGTAACAAAATTCTGGATGTACTGCCTCCTTACATTCAGCCTCGCTGTACCCTTTTGGCAGCGATGGGCTAACAGATGGTAATTCAGCAAAGCTTTTCCATGGAGGTCATTAATAACATTAATAACATTATCTGATACTTCAGTCACATCTATCCCTTCAGAAGGGCTGCAGCAATCTATTCTTTTCCCACATGCAAGAAAAATTGAGGGACTACAAGCCAATTCTGTGCTCTTCTAACCCTTGGTTCTTTGGAAACTGAGAAGCTTCCTGATAAGTGAATTCTTGGACTTGTTTCCACGTATTATTACTTAATAAAAGACCCCAAGAACTATCATTAGAGCAAGAAGAAAACGGCAGAATGTTTAGGCTGGATCCACACAGTCTTTCTAATTGCACAATCTTTTCTAGTAAAATGTAACACTGTAAGAAATAAAAATGAAATATATTAGAGCTTCTATGATACAAATGTTGTAGAATTTGTACTTAGTTGCCAACTTCAGCCTCTCTTTTCCGCTCCTGGAATTCCTCACAAATTGCTGGTTCTAGCTACAAGTCAGCGCTTGCTCGCATTTCATATTAAGAAAACAAGCAGAGAATTAAGCCTATATATCTCCTTTAAGTGTTAATGAACTTGTCTCCTAACTACTTCACGTATGACACCCAGGGTCAATCACCAGTTTTAAAGCACTGAATAGCACAGGTCTAATGCCCTTAAACAACTAACCAAAAGTAAAACTGCTCAGATTTTATGGATAGTTCTGAACAAGAATGCACTTGTGATCTGCCCAAGACCACATAGAAAGTCAGTTGCAGAATTGGAAATACAACCCATCTTTCAGATTCCTGTTCCAATATTATAACCAGAAGACTTTTTCTTTCTGAAAAACCTTTCCTCTTTCACAGAACTGTCTTTTTTTTATTTTTGACAAGATATTTCATGTAGGAATGAAGGAACTTTCTTGACAAAGCTCCTTTGCAAAAACATCTTAACTGCTGACAGTAAGCTTAAATGAAGTCGCATTTTCCAAACCAATCCGCTTCCAGCATAAAACAGCTCCAGTGTCAAATATGCTCTGCTGCTAGTTTATGACAATACTTATCAAATTACCATTTATCTGAAAAAATTCAAAGAGCTTCAGCCCAGTCAAAGAGACATCTTGAACACAGAAAATGCAGAGTTACTTGACTGAGCTTGAAGCCATACAGCTTGGAAAACTTGTATTTTACTCCCTTCATTTTGACAGGCACATAGTTTTTCATGAAGGATTTAAAAATATTATTTTAATAAACTTTTAACTGTTTTTTACTCAGGGTTGTTTTGTTTTTTTCCCTAAACAACAAAAGCTGAGACATTTTGATTGACCCTAGCCAGTCGTGCAGCATGAGTCAGACTGCAATGTTTGGACCCCTTTAGCTACTCCATGTCTTGGCAGACTGTGTCTTCTCTATATTGGGGAGGCAGGAAGTGAAGCCCAACAGCCTTGACCCTGCAAGACAAGTGTTGCCTCTCCAATCTAGCAGTCGTTATATTCTATTATCTAGGTATGCTGCACAACAATTAAAGCCTAGAGTTATGTTTTAAGTATTTACTCAAGCTGACTCTACTCATTAGTTCCATAACTAAGACTGCTTTTTAGTTAACATGAGAAATACACTCCTCGTGTATTCTCTTCTCTCATTTTTTGGGCAACTTGGAACTAAAATTGGTCTTGTGTCAATTCCCTTCTGATGGTAGCCCAGGATTCTCTGAGAAGATTGCAGCCTCCTGAAGGCTTCTTAATCTCATTCGTGTTCAGACTCACCAGGTCAGAGGGTAAAGTGAAGCAGCCATGCTGCTCTGTCAACTTGCTTGTCTCTTCCTGTTGGCCTGCCCCGGACTTTCCAGGCAAGGTCAACCTTTTTATTCTCTCTCTCTCTCTCAGTTATTTTTTGTACCCTTATCACCTCTATTCTTTTGTTTTCCTTGAAAAATGTGCATTTCCTCCTACATTCCTTTCACTGGAAACAGAGGGGAAAACAGAATTGCCCTAGTTCTATTTGCCATTTTTTTCCTCAAAGACAACTGCAAAAGTTCAGTGCTCCCCATTGTCTCTGGTTTGGTGCCTGTGCATTAATGAACTCATCAGCCAAGCAGCATAACAGAAGTGTTTCAGATTAACAGCTTCACATATATCCACCCCATTTTAAGTTGTACGCACCCAGAGTCCCCAGGGTGTCACAATATTTTCTGGCAACATTCCTTGGCTTTCACCCCCACTCCTGCATAACCCTGACTTTGCACAAGAGCTCAGTCAAGCAGTGCGTTGGAGAACCAACATTCAGTAGCAGGTGACAGTACCAAACTACTCTGCTCTTTTATCTTGATCCGAAAAACATCAACACAATTACATTCTCTATACTCAGGTTTAAAATATTTCAGCACCCTCATTTCACAGCATGAGGTTAGTTCCATTAAAACCCAATCATGGGCTCAAAACTCAGGATAAGCAGTAAAAACAGCCTAGGGCCCTCACTGGCTGCTACATAAACGTCTGTGTCCAACATAGTTCTCTCATACTATGTCACTTGCCTTTAAGCCAGTCTAGCAGAGATATTGTATTAACTGTCTTCAAGATCAGTGTCATTGCAGCAAGTAACACTTATTTTCATTTGGTTCTCTGCTCACAGAGACCAAGAACTGAATATGAAGAGGGAAAAAAAGGGCATTTTTTCTTCTTTGAGAAGACTTTTGTAGACCAGGGCTGCACAGAAGTGCAGCAGTGAGGGTGAGAGAGAGATAAAGATCAATCACTCTATAACTACTTGAAGGTACTAAAAATACTATGATGAGAAGAATGAGGAGGGAGAGGATAAAAGTCTTCCTATTCCCATTAGTGCAGAGCAGCTAAGCAGCGGCACAGGAAAGGTTAGCAGCCATTGTCTTCCCAGACAAGAGAACAAAATGTCCAAGCGCTGCCAGTCCTGACAGCAAAAGCGTGTCACTCCCCCATTCTCTTTGCAGGTTAAAAAAATCAACAGCAGCTTGCAAGATACCAAGGTCACAAAAGATCCTGACACATGACTTTAGAGTGGCTGGGACATTCCATCAGAGCCAGAAACGGTGATTGTCGCAGCTGCTTCCTGCAACACAGCCCTTCCCCCTCCCCCCGCTCAAACTGGTTTGGGTTTTTTTCTAGCCAATTCACCCAAAGGCCAAGAATTCACTGACATGTTTGTCTGAGTTTAAGGCCTGCCTCTTCTGCCAGGTCTTTTCTGAGAGAGAGGAAACAAGGCAAAACAGATGAGTTTCAGCTTAGTCTCATCAACTGTTAATCAGTACTTACATAAATGTTAAAAGGAAAACATTTCATGTACTAATTTCTCAATACACTTTCAAACATCTTCAAAAGATATTCCTCTTACTGGTAGCTACTAAAATGAGCATTTCATTTTATTCTCATTTAAGCAGATCTTAAGAGCATGAGTACACCTAATTAAGGTTTCTGGTATTCATACAGTTTGCTTTGCCTACACAGAGGCAAAAATTATGTACAAAAATTGGAAATATTCCTCCTCCAGACTGTCTCACACTGCGGGGGCTGGGGTATAAGGTATTCCTCCATCCAACTGGGGACATCATCAGGACAAATACAATACTTCGCAGAGCTGCAAATCCCTGTAGCTCTCCCAACAGCAGCTATCAGGAAGCAGACTCATTCCTGTTCCACTGCTGTAGAGAAGCAAGGAAAAGAGAATGCAGTTTACAACCTATTCAAATTGCATCCATTTATTTCGAAATGGAATTTAACCCCAGGGAACCAGAAGTGTCTCAGAAAGAAGAATAACAGGTCAACCTGTAAGACAGAGTTTCACCTGGCCCCAAGACACATCCATGGGGTATGACTGATGTTGAAGCCATCCTTTCTCAGAAATACAAGTGATCTAAAGAGAACACAAAGAAGGGCATAATATCAAATGCCTAAATATCCTACCAAAATGTTACTGCATTCCAGGTTTTTTTGGTTTGGTTTGGTTTTTTGGGGGTTTTTTTTGTGGGTTTTTGTTTTGTTGGGGTTGGTTTTTTTGGAGAGTTTTTTTGGGGAGTTTTTTTTTGTCAAATGCATCAAATACATTCAAAGAACTCTTGGCTGAAAAAGTCATTTAAATCTAAATTCTACAGCCCTCCCAGGTTAGTCTCTTCCTTCCTTCCTTCTCAGCATATCAGAGAAACCACTCTTGTCATCATGACAGAGCTGCACATTGTTTAAACACATATTTATGGCAAGAAGCAGGTTCTCTCTTGGCTGGCACAGTGAACTATGAAACAATTACTGGGAAGTGATAAAGCGTTATCAAAATAATAGTCTATTGGTGCTACAGCTGTATTTGTTATTTCAGAGTATCTGAACCACCCCAGCAGGTTTCAAAGGACAGTAACAGAAGAGGCTTTGCAGTGGTGAGTACAGGACAAAATGCACTCTACATAGCTGGTCAACGAAAAAAGGTTTGGTAGCTGGAAAAGACAACCTGTACTTTTGATTCTCCAGCATTTGTGTCAATTTTTGCTCCAGCAGCACATAAAGCCGAATAGACATGGGGAAAATGAAGGGACTCCTGTGACTTGTATCCCATAGTGCCTTTTCAGATGTGGCCTGGGATGGAAGAACCAGGAATTGAGGCCACAGTCTCAACTGCACTTTCTGGGGCTACAAGCCACACAATCCAAAGGCCACCTCCTCAGTAACAGTACAGGACTCTCAGTGGCTGAAAAGTAAGGGCTTCTAAAACTGTGGTGCTGCTCATAAACTGACCCTTAGTGTCCTCAGCTCTACAGTGAAACATCTATTATACTCCAAAATATATCCAGAGTCTAAAAACCTTACATGTTTTTGGGGCTGCTGATAATTTAAAAAAATTACAGAGCTGGTCAAATATCCAGGCAGGAGTCAATATAATGTTTCATTCTACCAGTGGTCTTACAACTACAGAAGTGCTCCTAAATAGCTGGCACAGCTGTGACCCAGGGCACAACATCAGAACAAGCCCTGGGAAAGGGCTTCATAGGCAGTGAAGGTGACTAATTATGCTTTCTGGCATTAGGTTAGCTTTTCTATGCTAGGTTAGCAATACCTAGCAATATATCCATGTTAATCTATTTTAGGTTAGCAATTACCAACCACAGAGGGACCACAAGAGATGCCTACAGAACTGGAATTATTTTTAGTCCTCTTTCCAAAAGCTGTTACAAATGCTTTCTACATTCCCTGAAACACACTTCTCACAGCAATAAGAAAACTATCATAAAACCATAGGATAAAACACCGTAGCCTTATGGACTGAATTAGGTTTTGAGCAGGTTAGTTTTTCGGTTCTTTTTTTAGAAAGAAACAAAACATTGAGTCAAACCAAAGTTATACTGCAGTGTCTATAATGAGATTTCCTTTGCTATCAGAAGCAAAGGTCATCATGTTGATATTCCACAAAAGTCTGTAGCTTTCAAGGCATTTTGAATAATGTAAGAATATGTCTGCATTTGCAGAAGTCTCCTCAAAATACCTAATGACATTGTCAGCACAAGGAGGTTAGTCAACATTTCTAACATCTACGCAAAGGTCAAAGCAAATAAAATAACTTGGAGTGCTGAGCCCAAGGGCACTCTCTGAAATACGGTATGAACACAATCCATCAATATGTACTTTTTCTTTTCTATTACCCACATAATCATCAGCCCTGTTTCACCATAAATCTGTTGTTCAGAAGTGTTCAAAAATGTCACAGTATTGGTCATCTGTGTCAATTGCCCAAGAATGATTTATTAAAATGTTTGGCTAAACAGGTCATCATCCCAATGGCACATAATAAATCGGGAAGCACTTGACAATATTGCTGTTACAATAGGTGTGACTGACGGTGCTGCCAACTGTTAAAGTTGCCAGGCATTTCCATGAGGAAGCCCTGTGTTCAGTTACTTGCAGCTTTGACAATCCATTCAAGCTGAAGTTTTCCATGCCAGAGTTCAGCATTTTTATTTTGTTTAATGGAAATTTTAGCCAAAACAGGCCATTTTTGTGCAAGCAGGCCAGGGTACAGTATGTTTTATTTCAGTTAAGAAAAAACAAGAATATAGTTTGCTAGAACATCCAGCACTCTGATGTTTCCAAGAAGCCATCTCGACATTCAACAAGGATGGTCTGCTTTTATGGCTGTGATCCCAGCTACCGAAACATCACCCTAGATAAGGTCAAGCTGACACGTGGAGAAAAAAATGTTTCCTCTACAGTTTGTCAGGTGTTACAAGCACCATAATAGTACCATCTGCACCCCATGTGAGTCTGCTGATCAAGAAGTTCTGTTGCCTTACAGGTGTAGTTCCCAGCTGCTTTGGGCCAGCCTGAGCTGAGGGACTGATCGAAGACTGAGCTTGGAAGGGGGAGGCTTCTTCTGTAAGATTTTAAAGAAGCAGAGCTACTAAAAGAGAGAAAGCAAGAAGCAGGTCTGTAATGCTGCCAGCAGAAACACCCATCAGATGGATCTGTCGGATAGAAAGGCACTGACCCAGGACTGTTGCAGGTGACCTTGCAAGGAGGCTCAGAAGCCATTGCAGATGTTAAGGAACAATTTTTTGCTGGCACTTCTGAAGTAAGCTCATCAGGATTGCAGATGCATGATTTAGAGTTTAAGTTTTTGTTATAAATTCAAACAGAAATTTGATTTGCTGGCCCCTCTGTACAGGGATCAACATAATCTACTCCCTGTATCTCACACTCAGAATGGCAAATGATTCACAAGCAGCACCTTTGTGGAATATGCAGTTCTTGATTAAAATAAAATTATATGGAATCCTTCAGAAAGCTTGGGTATCAAATCAGAGACTGAGAATGAAAATGTCCACTTAAAAATCAACAATTAAAACAAAAAGTGCATTTCAACTGACTATATTAACAATCCTACACATATTAATCCCAAAGCACCTGGACAAACTAGCAATCCAGCTACAGTCCAAGAGCAATGTACTAATTCATCAGTTCAGCCACCAGAAAACGACTTCTGAAAAATAAAATCTGTACTCAACCAGATCTACTACAGCAGAGGAAATAACATCTCCCAAAGCTTGAAAGTTTGTTCATGAAGTGCCCCAGTCTGTGCTGGTGGACGTAGTAAAAGCCTGTTAGTGACACTGCTCAAATACACATAGGCAGCTCCAAACTGCACTGACATGACAGCTGCCTTCCCACAACCAACCACCTGTGATGAAGCCCTCAGCCTTTGTTTAAAAATCCTAAGAGGAACCAACTGCATTCTCCAGAAAAAGCTATTACTTGCATGTTTAAAAATACTAATTAGAACTATCTTAACCCAAATGCCTTGAATAACTTGCATAAGGACTCCTCACAAGGATCCGGTGATCTATGGCAGATCTGAATTGATGCCTTGAAGTGGCTATCTAAAAGCAGAGGCTAGACAAGAATAAGAGAATAAAAGCAGGTGTTTATTTGAAGGGACTTCAAAGGTACACCCTAGGCAGTCAAAAGGCTCCACCCAAGATGGACTCACTGAGTCATAGGTTCTTCACACTTCTATAAGTTTGGTCCATTTGCATATCAGGGTTAATTCTCGAATTATACTTCAGTTAATGATGTAATTACCCCAGGTTTTCCCCTCCTCTTCAAAGGCTTTTAGTTTACACATTTTGGGGCCTGGTGTCCTTGAAGAGCATACCTAGCAAGGGTCTGTTATGTCTAACCAGCATGAGAGTAGTTAACAGGCTACAAGAAACTTCAGAGTTACACACTAGGCAGTATAGGATTTGAAAAATATAAGAGTTAAAACTGAAGGCATCAGAATGACTCATGCCTGAGGATGGACCTCTCCAATGCTACAGTGCAACTACAGCACTGTGGATCTCTCACGCTTCTAGAGCTGGTTGCAAAAGCCTTCATTGCTCACAAGCAAAACGCTTCACAACAGAGGAAACCCACACTCCAAATATATAGGAAGAAAATATTCTATTACACTTAAGGGACATACAGAATAAACTTGCAATGAAGCAGTTTAAACAACCTGTCAATTATTGAGAGGCTGAGGAGCTGCTAAAATTTAGAAAATTATTTTGAAAGTACATTCAACATCAACAGAAATGCACAGATTCCAAAAACCAAAGTAAAGAAAAAAATCTTCAGAGTATCTCTGATGATACCAGCTCTCAAACTTGTCTTTAAATTAGGATTTTGAACAAAAAACTTCCTTCTTGCCTTCCTTTATAGAAAAGAGTGAACTCATGTTTTGTGCTTTCTAGGCACTGGTATGCAGTTTCATGGAAGTGAGAATTTCATCTGCACTGAAAATGAAAGGACTAACTTGTCTTCTACTTGCAGTGATGTATTTCTAAGCATCAGACGACAAGCTATTGGTAGTCAGGTATCAAATAAAGAGATGCACAATTAAACAAACAGACATCTCAAGTCCCAGGTACTTACTAAAACCACATTTCAACATCCCAAAAACCTCTGGACTTGCCTTTATTTTTCTCTCCCAAGGGTAACCAAATATAGTCTTGACTTTTCCCTTTAATCACCAAATCAAGCCAAATCTTCAGCTGTCAGTTTTTGGCAATCAATCCAGTCCTGATACCATGCCCTTCTGTGGAATCCAGTCAGTCAATTTATTCAACACAGGATACATTATCAGGCTTCTTTGAATCAAAATACTAAGGCACTTCAGTTCTCTAATTTGGTTAGGTTATACTTACCTAAAATTACAAACAATCAAAATTCATTTCATGCTACACTCTATTCGGAACAGCCTCTCACTGCCTATGTGTCCAGGAATCTGTCATTAAAACATCCTGGTTGTTAGGAGTCAGACACAACATGTTAATGAAAAACTGTGTGAAAAGATAACACCGTGAACAAGCCCCACTTCACACTACACTAGAAGGGGCAAATTAATCAAGTTCCAGATGGGATTTAAACTGAAAAAGTAATTGCAGGCACTTATCAGCATTGCTCACACCCTTCCTCCTTCTCCTCTCCTCTTGTGTTAGATTAGAAGTTGCAGAGAACACATCATGGCAAAGCATAGAAAACAGGACAAGAAATTCAGGCTAATTGCAAGTTTTTGGTCACCACCACGGGCCCAAGCAGAGCACACCCAGAGGTGGTCATGCATCTCTTGTTCACTGAAACAGGAAGATAATGAACTTCCATTCTCAGCTTTTTCTAACCTACACTGGCCTTTAGAGGGAACACTGCTACCTGCCAGAGCCTTCCTTTCTAGCATGGGTTGCCTGCACAACTAAAAAATTCACATGAATCAAAAGTGATCTGCTCAAGGGACAATAAAACCTCCCTTTTGGGAGCTTCTCTAACATCCTCAAGAGAATAACTCTGTTCTGAAAAATAACTGATACACTAAAACAGACATTAAATTACATTATCTGATATCACACATTTACATGCAGGAAGCCCTAACAACATTAAAGACAAGAGCATGAAATACTTTTAAAGTCTTTCATTTAAGCAAAGTGACCCTGCTGCAATGATGTATACACGAAAACTGGTGAGTTTTCCCTTTCTTTTCCTCAGGATCTGAGGCTGCCATCTTGACAGGGTCCTGTCAACATACAAGCGCTGCTTCTGAAATGCTACACCTCCCTTTTCCATAGTGGATATACTGCCCCTTGCTCTTGTTCTTGGATAAATGTGGACTATTTCCCTCTCTGGAGGACCCATTCTGCGTCCTTTACACATGTTGCAAAGCCATTCTTTCTTTGTTTCACATACAGCTACCTATCACCCACCTTTCTGAAGGCATGAATGGCCATTCACTGTACACAAGTTTTTCTCAGGTAGCCACAGAAGTATGCTTGTTTCCTACTGAATGGCAAAAATAACTCAATTTCAGAAGGAAGGCTAGTTCTTTCTAAACATCCTGTTTGTATTTCCTTCCTTGTGTCTGTCAGAAGCTGACTACCCAGTATACTCTACAGACCTGCAACAACATTTTGCTTTACTTTTCTTAAAACTTATGTCAAGTCATGCACAAATATACAAATGAAAAATACCCTTATTTGTGCTACTGATGTAAAGGATTTCTCAGGGATTTGAAGGCAGGAAAACTGCATTAGTACCTACAATGTTTTCTTTAGAGCCACATATGTTTTATAATCATCATCAGTAAGTTAAAATAGGAATTAGAAATTATTAGTGATTTTGTTTTCTTATGGACACATTAAAACAGATGAGTTTGTTAAATGCTATTTAGCATTAATATTGCCATCAGGACTGCTTAATATTCAAGGAGATCCCACTTGATTTCAAAACTTGTTGATGTTCAAATGAAAAGCTATTTAGAAAATGATGCTTCAATTACAATTAAAAAACCCCCAAATCTGTCAAGGTTGCATTTCATATTTGAATAGCTACCTGGAGGCATCAACCTATTTGCCAGTGGCTGTTGTGTTACTCACACACTACCCAGAAATTTGGTGTTCAGCAAATCACCCTTTACAATTTAATGTGTATATGAATAATGCAATAATAAAGAATTATCTGGTTTTGCTTGTTTTTACTTTTGCCATCAAGCCTCCACCTTTGTTTGAATTTCAGAGACTAAGAAAGAATCCACCACACTATACACTGCTATGCATTGTGTAGCTGCCCCATTTTCACACAGACACACAGAGAAAAGACCACCTTACATCAGAGTCTAGAACTCATGTCAGTGAGATACCAGCATCATCTCAAGTCTCACACAAGCATCAATAATGACATTTTTTCCAATTAATTACCCCTTATTACTGAGTGTTTAGGAAAAGATGGCTGCACACTACCTTCGCTGTGCCAAACTGCCCATGAAATTTCTCTGCAGGACCCATTCCCTCTACATACAAGGCTTGGAAGGTGCACCTGGTTCTCATCACAAGCTGCCTTGACCAATCCAATACTAGTTCCTATTAGCTTTAAATCCAAGAGTACTTATTCTTAGATGGCATGGATGATCATGGGGCAGACAATGACTTCTACTTGGTTTCTTTCCCTTCTCCTTCCCATCCACCATTTCCACTGCCGTATTTCAATTTGTTTCATTGATGAATCCATGGGGAGTGATGATCCTCTGCCCTAATGCATTTCCTGCAGCCTCCAAATAAACTATACTTTTATTTGTACTACTTCTGATTGCCAAAAGGATTACTCTTGTTCTTTGCTGTCACACACTCTGAGGAAGTTGTGACTCTACAAGATTGACAGCAAATAATTGCTCCAGTGATCTGCTACTTTAGTGACTTGGATTCCATGACTTCCATTTTTACCCCTCAGTTTTAGGAAAGCAACAGAGAACAGCTAACTGACAAGGACCATCCCTGTTTCACAGTTTTTCAATTATTTAATGTCAGGCTCCCTCCCCATTCTGCCAGAAACGTGCTGCTAGGTTAGCTACAGAATACATGTGAACCGTTTCCAACTGGAGAGATAAACAAAGAGTGATATTACCCAGCAGGACCTTTCTCCCCTGTGCAGTTACAGTGTTTGGAGACTATTCAAATGTCTGAGGGAATACTGGACTGTCTCAGATAGTGATAGACAGACTTATCTATAGTTCCAGCCAAGCATTATTTGGGGAATTTTTTTAAAATTTGTTTTTAAGAACTGAAGACATGAATATTAATTAGCCCTAAGAAACCACCAGCCTCATGTATCAGGGGAAAACAGCATAATATGGTTTTCTCAAGCATCTGGAGGGATCATATTCTTTTCCTTATTTACTGTGTTTCTTATGGCAAAGTTTTTTTACCTTCTATGAAAGAGACAAACAGCTTTTACAGAATGCCCCATGCAACAGGAGATGAATCAACTCTTTTTGTATGTCTCTATTATGAAATAATAAAGTATGTGATGCTTCTGAAAAAAAGTAAAAGACAGCATCTCCCCTTAATTATCATCTCCTGCCCTATGGTATCTTTCACCATAACTATTTTTTCCAAATTCATCCAGTAAAAGGAAAAGTCTATCCTGCTAGGATGACAAAAACCTCACCAGGAAAAGTCTTTATTAAACTCCAGGGCAGAGGTAGAGCACCTCTCTGTAAAAATGAAATACTGATTAAGCAAAGTGTCAGCAACCTGATTACATAACAGAACAGATTACCCACACAAGAGCAGAAAATCTTGCATTCCTGTACTTTTGGTCAGGTTTTCCCACATAGCCGTCTGCACAAAACATTCATTACAAACCCACTGAAAACCAGCAAATCTGTATTAGCTGAACATGAAGCCAGCACTGCAAAACTCAAAGGTGCAAAACCAAGGCTGCAAACTTAAACCTGCTTCTTTGGATGCGCACATTACAAGGCAGAATGACCGTATGAGTGTGCATTAAAACACAGTCAGAGCAGGAGGCCTGTCACACTTCTCCTTTCTCCTATGATTCTATAGAATCATAAAACAGCTCCCACTCAGATCTATGATCCAATTCATCCTGTATGCACTCAGCAGTAAGGAACCACAGATGTCCATCAGCTCCCGTTATTCTGCCATGCCTCAGTAACAATGGACAAAGGAGTTCATCTCTTCTCACTTTCTAGCTTCTCACACAGGTGTACAGACAATGGCAGTCATTTTCTTTTAGATTCTAGTCTGACACACTCATTTTACCTTTGTGCTCTGACATTTTAACTCCAGGATCTCCATCTGTTCCTCTTCTTCCTTACTAGGCTAAAAAGCACCTCTGTTTTATTAATGTATCTGTCTGACCTAAATTCTCCCCAACACCTGTCTGCCTTTCTCAGCTCCAAATTTAAAGAACTCCCAATTACTAGTCTGTTTCCTCTGCCAAAAGTTGCACCCTGGCTAAATGAGAAGTCACCCAAATTTGACAGGCAAGAGAAAGAAGCAAAATCTTACAGGTCTGTCATTTAAAACAGATGCAATTCTACTTTTTCAAAATTAGAAGTATGTTTGATGAATACATTTGTATTTCTTCCACTGTTCACCTCCTCAACCCCAAAGAGCATTTTAAAATATTTGTTCAAGAAAAAGGTTCAGAGGTCAGCAGAAAATAAGCAGGGTGACTTTACAGCTGAGTTCATAACGTGACGAATAGTTATCAATTAAAGTTAAATGGTTTAGAAAAGCATCAGTCCAAAAGAAAATACTTTGACTTCACTAATTTAGATAAAAGATAATTTCTATGTTGGCATTAGGTCATGTCTTCCTTGATCAGCTTTCTATCCTTGGAAAAGTCATGTGAGTGACACTACCCCTTCAGTTCCCTTCATCTGCAGATGCTGTACTCTTTTTCCTCCCTCCCTATTTGGTAGCAGTGCAGACTAGAATTTCAAGCTATCAAAGGCTCTGCTTACAGACAGTTACCCTAAGTAACATGGCTGTGGCTGGCTTGTTCTATGAAACATAAAAAAATAGTCTCAAGTTTTCTTTGATGGAGAATCTGCTAACAAAAAGAATAAGAAAATTTCAAGGCAGAGATACTACATATAATAGCAGCACAAAGAGCCTGATTCTGTAAGCACAAAACACTTCCCAACACACCACTAAATATGACATCAAAGCAATAAAATATTGCATTGAAGTGCTAAGCACTGAGGCAGCAAACACCTCCCTCGTGATCAGTACTCAAGCTCTGTATCATCATTTGACAAAGTCTCAAAACTCAGCACATGTTAATGGGTCATAAATACCCAGCTGCTCAGGGGCAGCTACTTTGCCTTGTGTGCAAGCTGTTTCTGCAAATGGCCACAAAAATGTATGAAGGCCTACTAAAATTTTTGTGAAATAACAGTGCACAAAGCTATTTGCCATCTACACAGAGGACAGAAGGAGGACAAATTCAAACCATCACAAGAGAGAAGCAGTGGAGAAGTGCCTGACAACACATTAAGGGAGAAGGAAAACGTTCAGCCTAGTCCTGCAAAGATGAACAAGCAGAAAGGAAAAATGCAGAGGGGAGGTTAAAGATCCTGCTGATCTGTTAAGTGACTAGCAGCAAGGAGGGGTGAAAAGAAAATGGAAAATTATCTGGGACTCTTCAGGTTCTCTCCAAGATTAGGATCACAGCTCTGCACACACAGCTCCAGAGGCTATTGGTTCCTCTCTCCTCACGATGCTCATTTCAGAAGTATTCTGGAGCCTTAAATGCTTTTTGTTGAAAGATATCACGCAAAGATATACAAAGAAATGACAACTTTGATATTCTTAAAGAGCTCAGAACACAGCAATATGACAGAACTGATACTGAAATCTAATGGGTATTTTTAAGCATACTATCTGTATGCAGTCCTCCAGTTTGGTTTAAGAATATTTGAAAGTCAATGTTAAAGGTGCTGACTCACAGGTTTTTGTCATAATTGATAGCAAATTCTTTTAAATAAATGTAATAATGAGGTGCAAAGTAAGGCTTCTGACTCCCCTTGCTTTTGTAAAACAATTTTTGTCACTAAGAGAGGCTGCTACAAGTCATACCTTTAACAGGAAAGACATAAATACTAATACATACAGAAGGCTTTTTAAAAAGCCACTGTTTCCTCAAGTGTCACAGAGAGAAAAAAACAATCCATGAAGATTCATGAACAATTCTTTCTTGTGAAACTACAAATGTCAGAGTAAGGAAATTAATTTTGCCTTACTATCTAAGTCAATATCATTTGAATATCACAGCAAATAGTGGATATAACTCTTCCACTCTTAATATCTTTCTGGATCCTCTGTAATGGATCATGAAGACATATCAGCTTTGAAAAGAATTCAAGAAACATATTCTTCTTTTTTCTCCATTAGACAAAACAAGCCTGCTTACTAAAACCTTGTATTTAAACTCCATTCAGCAAGTAGCCAGGAGAGCAGAAACTGAGTTAACAAACATCTTAAGTTTGATAATTAAATACTTGTAATTAAAAGTAGAAAAGTAAGTCACATAAATAATTCCTGAAAACTGTTTTTTTTAAAAAAACACAACCTCTGGGTTCTTCTGCTTAAGCATCTTCCTCTCAGACTGACTTTCCTAGAAGATAAACACCTCATTCCAAAACATCAGGTTATGTCTCTCATACCAATGCCTTCTGCAACTTTAGCACTACCATACTTTCGGTTACAGTAAGATGGGATGCAACCAAGACCAACCTGTAACAAGGACAGGTCCGCTTGATCAGTCTAAAATAGCTCTATAAGTTCATCAATAAAATAGTGAATAAAGGAGAACTAGATGACATTTGGTGATGCAAGATGAATTGAGTTTATCCCTGGCCATTGCAGCTGGCAAAACAAAATAAAATAAAAATACAATTAGTAGGGTATGTGGAGATGGGATAACATGAATATGGTTACCCCTATCACAGTTTGGTTGTTATGCCTGAGGTATGATAGTCAATTTAGAGAGAAGAATGGCTTAAAAAGCTGCCCATTGACAAAGATTGGGACTTTGCTGAATCAAAGAATCGTGAAATTTACTTGCTAACACATTCAATGAATGATGAATGCGTTGGAAAAGGGGACTCTATTCACTCATCCCATAGAAAACAAAGGGACCAATAAAATCAGAAGATTCCTTAGTCATTCTCAACATTATGAAGAAGCCATGGAAGTGACAAACATTGAAGGCAGCAAGTCAGACATTTCATACAGATGGTTACAATGATGAGAATCGTAAATCCTCAGAGAGCAACACAAGGTACAGAAGGAGCTGACAACAGCAGGAGGTACAGCAGTAGGTACAAGAGTACTTTAAGTTCTCCTAAGTGTAACTACAAACTAGGTACCATTAAGATCTCTAGGTGTCAGAGCAGATAAGACCCTGCAAGATGATACAGCAACAAGTACTCTTAGTGCATCCATCTAAAAAGGCCTGTCAAAATAAAACATTGTCATTCTCCTGCATGACAACAGGAAGTAGTACATGAACAACTATTTGCTTCTAAGAGTGCAAATAAATTAACCTTTTTTATGGTGAACCCTAGCCGTAAAGGTACATTACCTTCAGTTTCTAAACAAATCAGCGACTCTGGCATAATTTTGTCCTCCAAAGGGCTCCTCCACATTTAAACAGATCTATAGATATAGATAAATATCACTTAGTCTGTAAAGCACCTCTATATAGTCAGTAGGTTCAGTCTGACATTTCTCACTTTGCATTTTGGAGCAAGAAAACAGAGCATATTCAAGAATGCTGCTGGGAATGAAAAAAATACACCTCCTTGACATGATAGCCAAAGCTTTTCATTTTAGCACTCAAGTAAATTTATTCAGCCGAGAACCAGGGAATGCTAAATACTGTGCCCCTCATAGATTTTATTCCTGTATTAACTGTACTGCACTAGAAGTACAGATACTGGCATTAACGGGGACTAGGCTTGCTCAGGCACCAGAGACCATGAAATCTTATCAGTTTGCTGCTTTATCTAAGGCAATTAGCTCTGTTGAGAGGCAAAGTTTATTAGCTCAAAGTAATGCTGTGCTTACAACACCAAATTGCTTCTAAGACTTCATGTGTTACATCTGCAGAGAACTGATGAGCTGCATGAATATAAATCTACTTGGGAAGCACAATGCTACAAGATTTAGACTGACCTCAGAGGATATTCACAATCATAACTATCTTCAAAGTAACCACACACCAAGAATGCAAAGAAGCTGACAACAAGCCAAAAACATGGAGTTGGCTTTAGGCTAAAGAAATGGCAAGCAGCTACCCACAGACAGTCTCCATAGCAAAAATCTATTTTTTTTTTCCAGTCTTATTTTTCTGGCAGCAAAGTCATTATATGCATGTACACACATACAACCCAATAGGCACAGATTAAGGCAGCTAAATATTCAAACCTGATGTATAGGTAATGTTTGCACATTTTTAAAGAGTTTGCAGGTTTTTCTGTGCTCTAAAAGTTAAGAGAAATGCATGAATTTTTCCTCCCCTACTCCATGATTTCTACCAATCAGTGGCATTCAAAGGTGACCTGAACAGACTTGATGTATTTCTTGTAAGTGTAAATGCTAGACTGCATTAATGATGAGGCCTTGCATTGATTTACTGTAACTTACTAAATAACACAGAATGAACCTACTGCATGTGAGGCTTTGCCCACAACAACAGCAAACAGGATTCAAAATGTCTACAGGAGCAGCTTTTAAGGGACAGAAAGAATGAAAAGGAGTCAAGAGTCCTCATTCCCTTGTCAGCTAGTTGCCAATTTTTATTTCAAATATATTTTACATACTTACAAAGGAACAACACATAACAGATTATTTCCTTTCAATTATCTTTTTTTTACTATTATGAAGTAAGAATTGTAACTAAAAAACATTTTTCTTGATTCCTCCTACTGTATTCTACAGACAGGAGTGTGAGGTGGCACTACCTATGAGGTCAGAAGAGGAGAGTTACAGGCATTTCTTGAGCTTTAGTAAGCCATACATGATTTAACACCATATGTTGCGTAATTCAAAACAGTTTTTGAATTACTGCAATGAGCACCTTTTTATAGCCCCAGATTTAGATGAGGAAAGTGTTAGATGGCTCAGAGTCTTAAATAAATAAATAAATAAATAAATCTTGTTTACTGCTTCTATACATATGTGACCATCTTGTCACACCACTCCTCTTGCTTCTTTTCCTTGACCTTCAGCTGCTCTGTGACATTCTTCTGAGCTTCAGGCATCCTCCTGCTTCTGAAGGTGGAACATGTAACCTTGGAAATAAAACCTAAGGACAAAGGAGCCCTACATCTCAGTGTATTTCTGCAGCTTTCTTTAAAATATATGTAAAGCAGGAAGGAAAACCAGCCACCTTTGTACTTTGAAAAGTATCACACCTGACCCAAAGCATCAATTAGGAATAATTTTCCCTCTGATTAAAGTCAAGGATCTTAAAGTCAAGAAAATAAAAATGGAAAACTTCTTCCATACAAGAGCCCTGAAATAATTTTTGCTACTACTCTGATTATTCTCTGATTTTAAAAAATACTGCTATTGGCCACTCCATATTTAAATTGCAATTCATAGTCTCTTGTCTACTAAAATTTTTGTTACACATCTGTACTAGTTCAAAAATATCAGATTTGGAAACAAGGCATGCAATGCGTGATTTGTGCTACAGCAGACATAGGACAGCTGCCACAATTCCAGTCTGTTGTAGAGAGCTTTGCCTGCATTTATATTGCATTATTACCTTCTGTCACGAGAATCTGGTTGAACATCTTATCCAGGCTCTAACACATCTTCAGTTGCTCCCCAAAGAACAACCTTAACAACCCATTCCACAACATCTGTCAGCCTCATAGACTGGAATGACCATGTTTTCAATGCTCAGCCTTGCAATCACATCTGCTGGAAACAACTGTCTGAACTCAAAGCCATTTCTTGGTTTCTGAAGAGCACCTTAGGACTTTTCAAATCTTCTCAAGAGAGCAGAGGACTACTGATGATGATGATGAACACCCATCCCCCTGCCCATTGCAAAGTTTTCCTCCCACTGCCACTATCCTAGTGGACAAACTAGTGAGAGATTTCCTAAACAGCCTGTCAGCATAACCTCTGCAGCTTAAACCTACACAGGCGCATGTAACAAGCAACAAGAGTTTACATACACAGAAATCTTGAATGCAAGATCACATTCCTGTAATACCAGACAAAAAAACCTATCCATCTCCTACCCAGGGAACACCTGTGTAAGTACAGTAATTTCCAGTGCTAGGTTTTTTGCTGCTCTTTGAATGCAAGTTGTACCACATAAAGACTTCAGGAGCAGACAGAGCGGATGTTCCCACACCCACCCACGCCATGAGTTAAGCTAATAAGGAAAACACAAAAGCAAGCTGCAGGACTGTGCTCCACCATGGGATACATAGTCCCACCAGGAAGCCCAGTCAATGGCTAATACCAGCATATGCAAACCTGGCTGATAGGACGGCATCATGATAGCAATTCCAGCAGAAAAAAATCTTTTGGTCTAGCTACTTTCATTTTCACTTCATTCTCTTCAAAAGACAAGACTTTTGTTTCTAGGTATTTTTCCTGATTAAAAATCAGTTCAAAATTTACTGAAAAACTCCAGGAAAAATTTCAAGACTGCTGCTATTTTTCACTGAGCCCCACTGTTAGCAGTAGATACATGAATCACCCATTTGCTCAACCTCACATTCCTGCTAGGATGTTCCAAATTCCTGAGCACTAGCATAAAAGCAGATACTAATGTTACCTTGATAATTGATTCTGAAAAAACAATGTTGTACATGTGCTAATGGCTCATCTGTCAAAGGATAAGGTAGAAAGAAGTAAAACCTGAAATACAGTCTATAAGGCAAGCATTCTTAAATTTGGTAGAGTAGGAATAGGGTTTTTTTTGAACAGTCAGAAGAATTAAATCTGGGTGAATTTTCCCAACAATATTCAAAGAATACCCAAATCCCAAAGTGAAGAACTTGGTTTCAGCAGGGAACTATAAATATATTGACAAAGGTTATCTCCTTTTGTGGGTGGGCGGGAAGGGAAGGGGTGAAGGGGTAAATTTACTTATGATTTTTTTTTTTAGAACTGTTTGTTTTAATGCTTTTGAGAGCTGATCACACAATAAAGGTCTCATACTATCTGAGAGCTAAGCCAACATGTTCTTTGACTTCCAACAGAACATAAGATCTGTTAAGACTAACAGACTAAGTAAACCAGCCTCCTGATGCCAATAATAAAAGGCTTGAACACAAATCATTCCCTTGAAAAATCAATAAAGATACAAAATATAACAGCTATTCCAGGAAATGGCATGACAGCTATGGATGGTATACCTTCCTCCAGGCTTCAGGAAACATCCCACAGCCTGGGAAGGAGTCAAGGGTACAGCAAGGTACTTGGCTACTGAAATGAGGTTACAGATAGTGAGCCAACCAGCATGATGAGGATATAAGTGCTGAGTCCACAGGCATGAAGAACTCCAAGCTCAGCCTCACCCACTGGAGCTGCATTTCTGTTGTTATAGGATGAACTTCACAGTATGTCTACTTCTGCTCAGCTCCAAGAACCAAAGGGTAAGGAAAATCCCTCATCTTCAGTTAAAATTCTATGGAGGTGGCACTACCCACACTCCCAGGAGAGCAACTTCTCAACTTTCTGCACCTCAAACTCACTCCACACAAGTTTAGGAAAACTTGAAAGAAGCCATAATGCTGCCTTAGAGATTTGAGAAGGCAGACAGCTAAACAAGGGGGACAGAAACATGTATATTCTCATCTACAAAATCTTTAAGTCATTCTTTAATCAACAAACATGTAATAGCAGTCTTGATCTTAAGAAGGTCTAACCATTAGGAAGGGAAAAAGCCATTGCCTTATTGTTCTTGGAAATTTGCGGGAACACTAAATGGGAAACATTATCTGCACATGCAACAGCACCCAGCTCCTCTCAAGCACCTTGCAGTGTGTGTACATGACACCAACCAGCAACTTCTCATTGACTCTAGGTTTAATTTGCTCAAAATTATGACCTCTAGATTCACACATTAACAAGAAGTTTTTATTTCCTTCTGTTCGAAATAATTATGTAAATATCACTGAACTTCATACTGATAAATAAATGTTCAAAGCCACAACCGAGACACATTTCACTATTCAATAGAGGGAACAAAAAGGCAAATAAAAAGAACCTGATGCTATTAAAATCTTGTGATTTCATCCCAGTCTATTCAGCTCAATGTTTTCAAATACAGCCACCAACACTATGTTGACAAAAGTTTCCAGTATAATTGTCGTTAAGTTCTTATTGTTTCCAAAGACAAAACCTTACAACAAATTTCAATGTTCAAAGATCCCCAGAAATGGCTAAAACCCATCTTCCCACAGTAATCTCCAGAGTGCTAAAATGTATGTCTACCTCAAAAAAAACCAGCTTGCATCACAAATACACTTGTTTTAAGATGCGCTGACAATCATATCATGCCAGTGATACTGCATGGCTTATCTAAGAAAGCTTGAGATGAGCCATTGGCCTAAAGCTCAAAACAATCCTCCAAGACCCCCTCAGAAGGCTGGGAGGGACTGGGGCAGCACAGCTACGCTGCAGTTCATGCACAACTGATTCAGCCATTAAAGGACTCATGTTAGTTACATCAGGGACATCCATCTTGCACTTTTCCATCTTGCACAATTCCCCAGAATTAGCCACATCCCAGAGAAGTCCAGAGCCTTAGTCACATTAGAGCACCGAGGATGGTTTACAATAGGTAAAAAACCTGATGAGTTATGTCTTCACACACCCATCTATTTAGGGAACCACTACAATCCCATCTATATTTTGTTACTCTGCTCTCATGTTCAATCTCTTTGTATTAAAGCCTCACTTCACAGAATGAGGAGTATTTTCTCCCTTACCACAGACTTGCCAAAGAGAGTTTGGGGGAGGTCTCCTAGTGCATTCAGAGTTTCTTCAACACACCTTAATCCACCTTCACACAAGACACCTTCACCCATTAAACTTTGCCATGCATTTCTGCACGTGAACAAGCTTTAAACTAGCAGCTTCTCAGGCTTATCATTACCTTTCCTACCACTTCTCCTCTTCCCCATCAAGTAATAAGAAATTGTCAGAGATTTTTTTTTTCAGATGGGCTCAATATCAAGCAGAATAGAGCAGTGGAAAAAGCATTCATATTATGAAACTTTGCAAAGTCTGAAAAAATTCCAGTTTATGGAGGAACTTCACAGAAGTTCATCTGAGTAATATAAATTACAGAGGCTTTCACTAGCGAAATCAGTGGAATTAGTGCGTTGTTTATTTGGTTGAAGATTTTTTAATCTTTCAATATATTCCTGAGAGGGAACCATACCAACTGGGGACACGAGACACAGAGTTGGTAAATATTGTAACAATTAGCTTTGCATTTATTTGATTACTTGTGATGCCTTTTTTCCTGTGGGTACAGAGGAAACAGCAAAGGATAAAGGACGGCTCATTTGCTTCTTGTCATTGCCCTTCATATCCTCCTCTCTCTCTCTGCTGAAGGCTGCTGAGCTGCTGCCCCAGATGCAACAGCAGCATGGTTCAATAGATGGCATAAACAAAGGGTGTGCAGGCAGCGTTCTGCAGCAGCAACATCAGAGCTCCCTGCTCCCATCTCTCCCACAGGCTAGGAATGCATCAGTCCTCTCACCTACATTGCTTTTACTGGTCTGGCAGCTTGTCTGCTGCCTTGCTCCTGGTAGACATCAGAACACAGGACCTCTTGAATATTCAGAGAATCACAAAACAAGGTCTGGGAGCTTACCCAAGACTAACCCCCTCAGGGAAGACCACTAGACACTAACCATTCATGACAGTTTTGTCTCACCTCTTCTTATCAGCCTCCAATGAGGCAGTCACACCTTTCCTAGGCAACCTAATCCATCACTAAGCTCTCTTAGTGGTTACTTTTCTCACCTAAGCCTAGAGAAATCCCATGTGCTACAATGTGGTCCCATTATTTCTTGCAGTGCCCAGCACAACCATAGAGAACAAATGTTTCCTGTTATCGTCATTTTCATATTCCAGTCTTCTCCTGATTAAGTGTGCTCTTGAGAGCAAAGTATCTCAAGTGTCCCTTGCTGATTATGCTCTGGATTCTCCACATTTTTCTTTGGGCTCAAAGTCCCAAACAAGACATCACACTAAACAGAAGAGGTAACAATGCTAACTGTTAGGGTTATTAATGCCTTCCATGTATCCCTTCTATCTCTGGTTCTGCTCACCAGTGGGAACATCATGTTTGGCAGCAGTCAGGAAAATACACACTTTTTAAAAAAAAGCCTGTGCTTGCCCCATGGGAAATCTGAGGGAAGAAAAAGCATGCTAGAGGATAGGCTATGTGTTCCACCACCAAAGTTCAGAGACTGAAGAAGCAGAGCTTAAACTTACAGAGAGTTATTAACACTAGCTGCTTGTTCCTCGGCAGCTGGAAACAGAGTCAGCAGACTGAGCATCTTAACTTGACATTCCAGCCTCTTCCCTCTCTATACCAACTGAGAACATTGCTGATGTTTCTCTTGCTACTTCTAGAAACAGACAAAGCAGCCTAGCTGTGTAAACCCAGTGCCAAGTCTCACAGCATGACCATCTCTTCTCAAGCATGGTCAAAATCAGTGAAGTGCCTTGATATGAACAGTTCCCAGTTTCTTCTCCCAGCTTGCTGACCATTGGTGGCAGCAGAGAAGTGGCAAGTGGAATAGGCACCTTAAGTCACAACAGAGAGAACAACAGCAGAGGGAAACATTTATCACTTCTGGAACACAGATTATCAAGGTTACATACTAGGGCAAACAAAGAATTGAATGTTTTGCCCGTTCTGTACCTCCTGATCCACAGCACTGCCTGGCAGTAGTGCCCAAAACCATGCCATCTAAAACTAAGGTCTAACAGATAATGAGAAAGAATACCTTATGGATAGTAAGGAAGAATAACTGAATGGCTTTACAGAACTGTAACACCTCCACTTGCAGTGCCTTCCCTCAGCCAGGCAGAGGGGCTTCCACCACACCTCTCTGCTCAATTATGCTTTCAGCCTTCATAAAGTAGAATCACAGAGTATGCTGAGTTAGAAAGGGCCCATCAGACTCAGCAATCCAAATAAGATCCTGTTGCCACCCCTAGTAGACTGGGACACCAAACACCTCTTATCTTTTTTCAGGCCTGCTGACAACAAGCACCTGCTTCCTCCAGCTGAGCTCTTGATGGTTCCAGAGACAAGTGATGACCCTCAGGCAAGGATCTGGCCAGCCCTCTCAGCTACACTTTCAGAGCTAACGTTCTCAGACACTGACTTATTGAGGACTCTCCTCCAGGTCTCTGCAAATCCAGAAAATTATTAGAAGACCAAGTACATCTAGGGCTAGTTTGAGAATGATTATCCACACTCTAGAAGAGCTTGTACTAGGACTTAGATTAATTTGTATGCCATATATTGCACTCTAAGGCTCATGTTTATTCCCAAATATGTGAGCCCCAAGCCACCTTTCCTGTCCATCTCAAAGAATAGCGAAGCAAATACTTAAGTTTAGAAACACAGCACTTCCACAGATCCATTAAGCAAAACTGAAAGTATGTGAATAATTTAATAAGGGACTCAAAGAAAAAAAAATACATTTGAAGTGTTTTTCTATAACCTTAAATACTGCAGAAACAGAAGAGTTTGCTGCCATGTCCCCAAACCTGGGAGTGCAACTGGTTGGCCTGTCCAGATTCCAGCATAATCGGCAACTAGCAACCTCTTCACATATATCTTTCCAATATTTTCAAGTATCTTTTGCCTTCTTTTTAACTTCTTGTCCTTAACTGTTGTTGTTCACTATTAAATAGTAGTTATGATTTACTCTGGAAGAAACTGAGTATCTGTACTATCAGTGGAATACCTTTATATATTACATACTAGTATGCATTAGTATTTCCTCCAAAGGAGCATCTGTTAACCAAGACATGAATTCTTGTGAATAAATGCTGCTGGATTTTGGGGTGTGTATGTGTGCCCTATATAGAGACACATGCATGTTTGCATGTGTGTGTTTCTACATAGGCAGATAACATACACAATGTGTATGTCACAAAAATGCAAATGGGAATAAGCTAGAAAAATTTATCAAGGAAAGAAGTATCAACTCTTTGAAACACAGAGCTGATACTGTTATAAACAGAATTAATATTGGGCCTTAACTATCACTGATAACCAGGGATTTAAGAGTCTCTGTTAATAGGCCACTAAAATATGTGTGAACTCTTGTCACACCAAATGGTCCATGACTCCTACATCATATCCTAAGCAAAGGTCACCACATCAGTTTTAACAAAGCTTTCTGATTTCTGTGTGTTTTCAGTGAAATCACTGCAGAGAAAAATCCTTACAGGGTGGAGCTTGAGAGACTCAGCAGAAAGCCTGGCTTGCATTCCATTTTTTCCTGCAGTCAACAAGCTTAAAGCACTTGCACAGAAGCAGGTCTTAGTTGTTTCAGCAGCTGCTGCTCCTTAAAATGTTATGACCTAGAATAAGATATGGTTTAAAAATACTTTTCAGGGGATGAAATTATGAAAAAGCCTTCTCAGACAATGAAAGAAACCCACTGTAGTGAGGAAAGCGTTTTGTTCAACCAGAACAGGACAACACAAACCTTACTGGCCCTCCCAGTGCAGTTCTGATTTTTGGATATAAGGTTTGAGAACTTTTTTTCTAGTTTTCGGCTATTCTTAGTTCACATGTATGGCAACAGCACACACTGGCCTTTATTTTGCCATGGGAGAAGACAAGCTGAAATTATTTAAAATAACATTTACCTACACTGTAGGCACCTAACAGCACCAAAATACACAGCCAGACTGAGCTTTAATGGAGCTAAAGTGGATATGGATTTTAATTTTAAATTATGTTTTGAGTTGAATCCTGTTCCATAAATTCCTCACTGCAGGAAAACTTTTTACATGAGAAACCTTTCAAGAGGTTTTCAGTACTTGTGCAAGAAAAAAGTGATACATAGAACACAGTTTAGTGGAGATCCAAACAATAGAAAAGATTACAAACATAAAGAGGAGATTATGCTTAATTTGAATTGTTGTATGATGAATAAGCTTTCAAGATTTTGAACCACTCAAAGGCTAATTTGATGTCTTTTTGTCTGATAAAAAAGAAACTATGTAGTAAAACACTTAAAAATTCTAAACTGCATAATTCCTGCAGATTTGACGTAAGAGAAAGAGGTTCATTATGTGTGTTTTGTACCTCTAAATCAACATGCCACTCTGAGTTTTTTAGACAAGTGAAATAAGGAAACAAAACGTGGGAAAAATAAATGGTAAATACTAACACTCCCAAATTTTGCCTCTTGGTTTCACATCACTTCCATTACGGAAGTGATAGACATTGTCCTGGTTTTAACACATCTGTATAAATGAAGATAAATCATGAGCAAAAACCAATATCAATATTGTTATAACATGGGTCAGGTTTCAGTGATCTTTTCAATTAAGTTTTAGCAAATGTTTCTCAGTAAATGAAAGATTGTTGGCTCTAAGGTCAATTGTAATGGAGTTTTTAAGGTCAGTTCTCCTCCTTTAGAATTAATCCTAATTTTCACCCACTGAAAAATCATCAGGAAGAAAGCCATTTCCAAACACTTAACTATATTTATTACTCCCATTTCCACCCTGATTATGCAGATAACTGACTAGAATAAACCAATTCACTGCATATTCTAACAAGGGTGTTGCTATTGGCAATCCACTTCAACAGCATGACCTACACTGGCAACCTGCCTGCAAACAGCAGTGAATTTCCGTAAAAGCCAAAAGATTGCTGTGGCCACCTCTTTAGCACAAGGACACAGCCTATGAAAGGTACCAGCCTCACTGTGCATAGCTTAAGATCCAAATCTGTGTGCAGCCTTTGGTCCAGGCTTGGCTTGCCAAACACACGTGTGTTCATTCCTCTAATTAGTCAAACACAGGAAGTGCTAACAATGAACCACAGAATTATAGAATTGTTTAGGCTGGAAAAGACCTTTAGGACCATTGAGTCCAATGGTTAACCCAGCACGGCCAAGTTCACCACTAAACCATGTCCCCAAGTGCCCCATCTACACATCTCTTAACTACTTGCAGGGACCGTGATTCAACTACTTCCCTGGGCAACCTGTGCCAATGCTTGGTAACCCTTTCCATGAAGAAATTGTTCCTAGTATCTTAGCTAGACCTTCCTCAGCACAACTTGAGGCTATGTTCTCTTGTCCTATCACTTGTTATTTTTGAGAAGAGAGCAACCCCCACCTGGCTACACANGACCTTTAGGACCATTGAGTCCAATGGTTAACCCAGCACGGCCAAGTTCACCACTAAACCATGTCCCCAAGTGCCCCATCTACACATCTCTTAACTACTTGCAGGGACCGTGATTCAACTACTTCCCTGGGCAACCTGTGCCAATGCTTGGTAACCCTTTCCATGAAGAAATTGTTCCTAGTATCTTAGCTAGACCTTCCTCAGCACAACTTGAGGCTATGTTCTCTTGTCCTATCACTTGTTATTTTTGAGAAGAGAGCAACCCCCACCTGGCTACACAATCCTTTCAGGGAGTTGTAGAGAGTGATAGGGTCCCCCCCTGAGCCTCCTTTTCTCCAGGGTAAACAACCCCAGGTCCATCAGCCACTCCTCAGCAGACTTGTGCTCCAGACCCTTCATCAGATCCGTGGCCCTTCACTGAAACACCTCAATGTTTTTCTTGTATTGAGGGACCCAAAACTGAACACAGGATTCTAGGAGTAGCCTTATCACTGCCAAGTACAGGCCCATGGTAAGTGCCCTGGTCCTGCTGGCCACACTATTTCTGATACAGGCCAGG
Organism: Dicrurus megarhynchus; assembly: GCA_013399195.1. Taxonomy (NCBI): domain Eukaryota; kingdom Metazoa; phylum Chordata; class Aves; order Passeriformes; family Dicruridae; genus Dicrurus; species Dicrurus megarhynchus. The sequence continues at coordinate 2,338,419 of VXAD01004646.1, read as the reverse complement.
ATGCCATTGGCCTTCTTGGCCACCTGGGCTCATGCTGGCATTTCCCTTTGGATTATGAGGGCTTCATTCTGCTCCCTGTCTCTGTCTTCCATCTCAAAAGGGCTGGATTCCCAGAGAACAATTGGTCTTATTATTAAAGGCTAAGGCAATGAAGGCATTAAGTTCCTCAGCCTTTGTCACTATGTTTCCCACCACATCCAATAAAGGATGGAGATTCTCTTTAGACCTCCTTTCGTTGCTGACGTATTTACAGAAATATTTTTATTGTCCTTTACAGCAGTAGCCAGATTCTTGTTCTAGTGGGGTTTTGGTCCTTCTAATTTTCTCCCTGCATTACCTCACAAAATCCTTGTATTCCTCCTGAGTTACCCTGCCCCTTCTTTGAAGAATTATAAACTCTCCTTTTTTTCCTGAATTCCAGTCAGAAAGAGCATCCAGTTCTTGTCTGCTGCAAGAAGTGGGCCTTTCCGTCTGGTTAGTTGGCTTGATCTCAGAACTTCACTGTGTCACAAGCAGAGAGGAATTGGTTTGACTTGTAAGAAAAAAAAGTAATTCACAGGTCAGTTCAGAAAAAAAAAAATTATCAAATTCTATTTAGGTGGGATTATTTGCTTGAGGTAATTATCCCTTCAAGAGCTGAACTTGTGTGCAGTAATGCATTCAAAAGAACCCACCCAAGAACCAAGAAAGAAAAGTTCATATTTCTTTACTAGAATGATTCAAAAATACTTGAGGTCAGTGAAAATGCAGGAAACAAAATTACATACACACCTTGCGCCTCTAAACATCTCCCATCTTACAGACTAAAGGTTTTTGCTAATTATGCACTATGCATAATACCTTTATAAGTCAGCAGGGTAAACAGTTAATTAAATTTCCCTTCCAGTCACTCGTAATGTTACACAACTAAAGGGAGGCAGGATGGACACTTCTTGAAAACACATTGTGATTCTGGGATTCATCCTCAAACAAAACAGGGAAATGAAAAGCCACTTCAAAATTAATCTCACAACAAGTGTTCCTGGCAAAAATTATTTCTTGTGTACGTCATGGCACTACAGCCAGGGAAAAAGTAAATGAAAGTGTACAAATTGTTTGTTCCTGTATGAGGTATGAGAGAATAAAATATTGCACATTTAATACACATTATCTTTTGAGAATAATTGTTAAAGAAAGCATTAATGAGATCTCTTTCCAGTCACATCCAGGCTATGTAGTATCTTATGCACAATTATCACATATTTAAAAGCCAGGCAGCTCAATAAGTTTTGCAAAATTTTAAGTTTGCAGTACTTCATGTTGCGTTATTACAAACAAGTGTGTTAGAGTGCTGTAAGCAGAAATGTTGTATTCATGATCAGCAGCATTATAAGGTAACTGAAACACAAAAACCAGATAGATTCGGAGATTCTGAAAATGGAAAGGGGCTGTAACAACATCTAGTCTTAATCATGCACCATTACACGACAAAAATCAAAGTATTTTAGGGTATTAAACAACCTCAGTTTGGCAACATGATTGAAAGGCAATACACATTCCACCATAAATACAGCAGCAGATACTTGCAGAACTTACTAAATTATAAATAAAAGCTACAATAAACTGAAAGTAAAATAAGAGATGGTGTGTGAGTCATCAAGAAAGCCACCTCCTTAAATTAATGGATTTCACTAAAGGTCATCAAAACGAATGAAGCAGAAAGCAAGGCAAAAGTTGATAAAAATAAATAAGGAATCCAGAGTAAAGAGTGACAATACCCCGCTTCAATACAATAATCATTGCTTCTGTGTGTGAAATAATTCACACACAAAAGGAAAAAAAAATTGAAACTAAAGGTAAACTCTTTTCTTAATCAGAATGGTGGTTTGGAGCAAAAGATGCAAAAGGATGGAAAACAATTTTGGGAATACAATTGCAGAAGCAAAATCTACATTGGCCCTCCTTTATTCACAAACACTAAATGCAGCCCATGTGACGTCCTGATGATTTGCTGCCATCTAGAAACAAAGCTTCATCTATGCAATCGCTTGGCTGGTCAAAGACTGCAATTTCCAAGCAAATCAATTCATCTCCTTTTATTAGTTCTAATGTCTTTAGTCAATAAAGTTGAAATGTTCAACGTATTTTTAAAAAACCTCAGCCAAATAAATTTAGGTATAAGTTAAATTCATCTAGAATGCACGTCAGTAACAATCCCTAAGCTTTCCATATTGTTCAAAACTGACTCACTTGCTTAAGTGTGTCTTGCAACCACTGTATGATTTTTTTTTGCACCTCCTCATATTTCAGAGGATTTTGTGCATCCCTGCTCAGGCACACAGCTTGTTTGGATGTTAACTGCTGAACTATTAACCAACTCACATGTGCAATTTCAAAGTGAAACAAAACTTATTTCTTAGGTAATCACCACACATAGGAAATGTAGAAAGGAATGTCTGTATCAATGTAGAAAGTAGCCCCAAGGCCCCCCAAAGGCAAGTAAATAATCCAATGGATTAGCACACTTACTTTTTTCCTTGAAAGAAAAACTCAGATTGTACATTAGCGGTGGGGTTTTCAGCACAACACAAAAACAATAACATGGTACTTTGAGGACTGTGTTGTATTGGCAAACCAAAGATAATTTTCTCCCCTTGCTGTAGAGTGTCCCCCCTTTTAAGGCAGGTCTCTTTAAGGGAATGGTTTGGATTTGCTCTCTGCTGCCAAAGCAGAGTAATTCCAGTGCAACTATTTCTCATTCATGGTGTTTTGTGGGGGTTAGAAACAGGTTTTTAATGTTTATTAGGCAATGAAGAATGACATTACTTGGAGACAGCACTGTGACATAAATCATCTCAATTTATTATCTAGAAGCCAGGCTATTCCAAACCAGAAATTATCTCTGTTCTTGGTCACAGCTGCGAGAGTCTTACAAGCACAGCACTTCGCTCTACTAAGCCTTTTCTTTAACCCATCCCTACTGGAAGGAAATGGTAAGTTCCTTCAGAAACAAGAAGTAACTGCGTTCAGCTTCTTCTGAGGCAGAAAGAGGGATTCACTCCATCTAACACAGGCAGCTAAAAGGCACGTAAGCGTGAGCTCTTTCCAAGCCACTCCTTACAGTCAAAGAACATAAAAAGACATCTAAAGAAGGAAGGTAATTCCATCCCAAAACTGCTTTCTAAACTGCTTTTTTCTCTGGAGCTGCCAGTTTCTCTCCAACGACAGTAAATACAGGCTGGAGTAGCTAGTGGCTTAGTTGCCATGTAGTTTTCAGCTATCTAAAGGCAGAAGATATAAATACCATCATAAGTGTCTGAAAGAAAGCCATAGAACTTCTGAGAACAACCACTGAACCACGTTACTTTGAAAAGATCAGACAGTGATGGCACCACCCAGAAACAAAGAGCCTGAACAGAAAGATTCTTCCTGCAAGTGCTACTACTTTCACACCATCTCAAAAGACTTCCCTCAAAAGATTTCCATCAAAAGATTTCCATTTTCTTCCAAAAGATTTCCATCTTCCAACTTTTTTTTCCAACTCTGCTTCAAGGTCTCCACTATGATGATAGCAGCCAGTTGCCCAAAGCAAATTACATTGATTTTATCATGATGAAAGTAAGTTTTTGTAAGGCTGTTTCTTTTAAAATATTTTTACATAAAGTGCTTCAGAGTCCAGGTGAAGGAGGAAAAACAAGAATGCTCAGCTGAAAACATTCAAGCAATGTCTAGTGCTTTAAAATAGAAACTTCAACAGTTAGGAAGACTGCTCTTTAACCTTATCACTAGAATATTTTTTCTTACTCATTAGAGCACAAGTCCAAGTATGCTTTAGTCTCAAAGGGAAGACTTGCAAGAAAATAAAATCCTTGACTTGTACTTTGCTATAAATATTATTTTTCTTTATTTATGATATCCTCTAATGAGTTTCAAAATACTTTAAAACCAGTAACAGACATAAAGAATGTGCTGCATCAGTATTGTATATAATTACTTTAAAATGTTTATTTTCTTGTTGGTCCTCCACAGCACATTCACGAGTTACACAAGTACATATCACTTGATCTGCTTAAACTGTACACTGTCCTTCCTCTGCCAGCTGCAACCCAAATGAGACTAAAAACGGAGCCAAAACCAAACAAGTTCAATTTCAGAGAAACAACGCGGGGCATCAAATGCTAATAAGGAATCTTGAGATCAAACCATTTCTAATTTTACCACAGTGTTTTAATGGGATTAAGCAGGCCCCTGACAATGTCTACTGCATTTTCTCTACCTATAAAAGTTTGTCTTCTATCTGTACCATTCCCATTCTTCAGTGAAACAAATGAAGTGACAAGGTTGATTAAATAGTTTTTCCAGCTCTCATGATGGGTTTTGGATATTTTTAAACCATCCTCCCTATTAGCTTCAGTACTGTGGCTATTACCTGAGAATCACATTTCACTTCAGGGCTACAGACGCCTGGAAAATGTGGGTTTAAAGCTTGTACATATTTGTGAATATAAACATTTTTCATAATCCTCGAGAAACTGGTTAGATATTTTGATAGTCTTGGAGCAAAAAATAAAGTGAGTTATCTAAAATCACACCACAAATCTATGCAAAGTCCCAAAGTCATCTTATCATTGCTCTAAAAGGAAAACCGCTCCGAGATAGGGAACTCAATCCGAATAGTAGCAAGAGGTTGAAATCCCAGTCAAAGGATCAACAGAAAGAGAAGACTCTACATTGGATGTGTTTTAGGAAGAACACCTTGAAAAAATGATGGTAGCCCTGGGCCTTTCCGTCACAAAATGCTCTGTTAAAAATTTGTGACACTGCCTTTCCCGGTGCCATACCACACAGTGAAGTAGTTTCATAACAAAATGAAGAGTATCCACAATAGTTCTCCTCAGGGGCACCTAGATCAATTTATAATTGCCAGTTCAAAGAGCATACAGTAGGACAGCTCAATTACTATGGCTATATCCAGGCAAGACAAAAAATAAAAATAAAAACTGGAAAAGCTAAAGCAAATTAGGCATAATGTTGCTAAGCTGTCCCACCAATAGCAAATGCTATTGGGATCCATGAGAACTGACTGACTGTATTTCTTCAAAAGTTCCCTTCTCATCCTTGTCTTCTTTTCCACTGTCTGCAATAAGAAATTTTAAGAAACAACTTTAGAAAACCCGAACCAATAGACAGAAGATATTCAACCACTTGATATCTACTATGCATTTCCAGAGGGATGCAAAAGCATTTTGTCCTGTGTTTAAATAGCTAAACACAGAAATGTGAAAACAGAGCTTCATAGCCCCAGATCTTCCTTTTACTTGCATTCCAACAGTGACCAGCAAGCACTGCCTATTAAAAATGCCTCCAATGGCCACTAGATTTTGAGAGGCAGAATGAACACTCAGGAGAACTGGAAAGAGGCGCCAAGATCTAAAGAGAATACCATGTTTTGAGCATCAGTAAGACATGACCTTCACAGCTGTAAGCAGCCAGCTGGACTTGTATTTGCCACTGGTTACATGTGCCTTTAAGCAGAATTTCGCAGGTCTTGACCTCCTGATCAGGAAACAAAATGATATTTCATTATATCTGTTTGGTCTCAGAAACTGCATTTTTTTTAGTAAAGTAGAAGGACAGGCCACACAATGCATCCATGAGAGATGGCTGCCTATGTGCTTTTATGTAGGAGAGAAAGTTTAGCAAGACCAACCATTCATGGTGCAATCTTACATAGACTGCATAAAAATCTCAAAGACCTTTCTGCCATAACAATACAGCAGTTTATCTGCAAGAGAGCAGGAATCAGCCCTTCCCTTTAAGCAGGGATTATTGCAGCTGGTTGATACTGAAGGCAGAAGAGAGCACTTCATTAGGTCCTGGCATTCCAATGCAATTCTATAATACAACGTTAGGGTAGACCCTTTCGAATATTCGAGTCCCATAGATCACAGTTAAAGGTTTTTTTTTTTACAACTAACTTGGCAAGTTCTGCACATCTGTCCGTGATGCAGCAAACTTTCTGGAATACTTAACTGATCCAGAAGCCCCGGAACTTAAACCTGCTACATGCATGTTTCAAAGTTTAAAACGGCTACTTGTTGTAACAATTTTGACAATAATTGCACTGTCAAAACAGCTACTGAAACCAGCTAACATCAGTTCCCAATACGCATGATCCTTTCATAAGCTGAAAAAAGCCAGGGGATTAGGGACTAGGAAATGAAATTAAATCTTGTACCATCCCTTCATTAAATTGTTTCTGAAGTGATCAACTGAGTAAGACAAATAAAACCAACAAACAAACCTTTTCCAAAAAAGCGACTGACAGAAATTGAGATAGTCCTCTCAGCACATAAAAATTCTTCTTCAATGCAATTACTGGTGTCTATTAAGGTTGCTGAGGGTACAGTCCCCTGATGCTACTGAACATAACATGAATGGATTTCCAGAAATCAGGCAGCATATTTGACTGTAGATGTCTGAGGTATCAAGTTGATAAAAAAGTCACTCAGAATATGGGTCCCCCTAAAACATCAGGAATATTTCGACTTTTAAATCAATCCACATTGAGGCAAGACCCTTTAATACCGTGACTGAACATAGCAAAACTCTAAACAGCCAAACTGACCCGAGACCACAGCAGCCCCATAAGGAGCAGCCCCGTCCTACCCCAGACTGAGGCACATGCCCGCAACAGACTAATGCCAGGACTTCATTTTTCAGTGTCTCTGGTCAGAAGCTAACCTGACTGAAAATTAAAATTTTAATTTTTGTCTGGTTTGGGGTTTTTTGGTAGGGTTAATATTTCAACAATGTCTACAAGAGAAACCACTCTCTGTCACAAGCAGTATTACTGCCAGCTGAGTTTCACTGCCAGCCAGATAGGAAACTCCACTGCGTTCCAGAGGAACCACAGAAGTTGTTACCTATACCTGTTATAACTTCATGACTGCTAAGGAGAAGGGTGGGAATAGACACTTACCTTTGGCTGAGATGAGTTTTATTCTGGAAATAGCCTTTTATTTCCATTTGCTATAAAAAGATGAGAATGAGTAGCTCAAAGGTACTTGCTTAACTTTGAAAACCTGCTTTCTCTAGTTTGGCAGATGAACAGACAGTGGGGTGCTATGTCTCTTTTCTCACAGCATTCTGCTTTGTTCTGCTTCCCAGTTACATTTCAAATACTTTCAGGCTGGATCTATCTGTGCCTGTCTTTTTTAGGTGCCCACACTGGGCAGAAGTTAAACATCTGAACAATTAAAGTCAGATATGCAAGTTTGGGCTGTTCACCCTCCAACTCCTTTTGCAGAAAATAGAAAGTCTTTACTAAGAGGAAAAAAATTCAAAATGTATTCAAGCAACAACATGTTTCTTAAAACAATGGTTGTCATAATGCAAAAAATACCCCAAAATAAAAGATAAAAGTTACAACTTGGTTCTGAGATATAGGAACCAAAAGTACTCTCTATAGAGGCTGGGAAAGAAAGTCCACAAGTGCAAATTGTGTAGACATTTGGTGGGACTTTTTCTAAGGGATGATAGCAAAAGATAAAATGTTTAACAGATTGAGGGACATATTAATGCTAAAATAATAAATATTTGCAGCAGAAATACTCCCCCTAGCTATGGAAAGTAAAATAAAACTGAATTTGACTTGATAGCCAGATTATGACTGAGCAAGGTCAGATAAAAACAAACTGTGTTGCATGGAATGGTGGATTTACACAGCTCAAATACAGGTAAGGCAGTTAAACAACTGGAAATTATCAGTGAAATTTTCAAGAGCACTTTTGAAGCTGACACAGGTTCTTCAGTCACTTTCATGCCCTTATGGCCTGAATATAATGCAGCAACTTTAGCTAGAGACAGGAGAAGCACAAGCCAAAGATTTTGCCATGTTGGGTATTATAAAGACAATACACAAGCCAGCCTACTGTTTCTTTAGAGTAGGCAGGTTTTTGTGAGATGTGCTTGAGGAATTGCTGCAGGACCTGAATTAACCTAGTATCAGAGAGTTTTCAATCAATGTACCCTCTTTGAGTATTCCAAAGCAAACTGTAGGGACTTTTTTTGATGTGTTCTTCTGACATGCCAAAGGAAAGAAAAATCCCAGAGAACTGAAACTGAGTAAATGTGAGGCTGTGGAAAACAGCAAAATAAATAACAGAATTTCCTTCTAAAACCTGGAAAATCTCTACAAAACCAAACTGCTGAAGACAAAATGAGACCAATATAGTTACTGTGAGTCTGGAATGCTGCACTGTTTAGCAAGGACACAGAACCACTGGAAGACGAAGTGAATCCTGAGGGCCAGAGGAACACTGCAGCACTGATAGTGCTGGAGCAGCAAGGTATGCCTTTGGAGATCAGAGGCAGAGAAACATCTCTGATCAAATTTACCCTCGACTGGCCATAATTAGATTCTCAGTCAGAGGGCTGGCTGAGGACAGAAGATGATGACAAGGAAAAAAACATTTTGGAAACTTAGACAGAAGAGCTATACACACCCATAGTCTGAAGGCTGGATCTGATAAAGGGTTTGGGTGAGCGTGGACTAGAGGCTGCAATCTCCAACTTCTAGTTGGCTCCCAAAGGGAGAATGACAGCAGGATGCAGTCTGACAATGGGACTTACAGCAATCTAAAATCACAATTCTATACATCATACCCAGTCTCACAAAAGAATTAGTAAACCTGTGACTGCAGTCACATAAAAATTCATTCCCACCATCATCTCATTTGATTTCCAAACAAAACAGGAAGGCAGTGCTACTACCCACGCATCATTATCACTAATTACACTGACAGAAAGCAGGAAGCAAAAACCTACCAGGACAGAGAGACAGGAAGCAGAAAACTTGACCACTCTCTAAGCCAAGGGCGACTCCAACACAGGAAGCACCATCACCAACCAGGGCCGCAGTCCCGGACAACCTGAGAGCAGCAGGCAGATCCAGCTGTTGAACAGGCTTCACTGGCAGCAAAGTGAGGGAGCAAAGCAGGTGCAAGGTCTGCCAGGGGTACAGCCAAAGGCAAAAGACGAAGCAGAGACAGGTACCCCTCAAGGCAAGAGCAGAAGCTCCCAAGGCAGCTGCCTCCATCCAAGGCCTCCTCCTCCTCCTCTTTTCCCGCATGTGGGCCAAGGGCAGCAACATGCGACTCCACAGCACAGCCAGGACCAGGCCTCAGTCCCCGATGGCACAGGCTGGCACCACTCCCCTGCCCACAGAGCCCACAGGATGCCAGGAATCACCAAACCATCATGTCCAGCAAGATGCAGGATCCACTGGGGCTGGAGAAGAGCGGCCAGGCACACCCCAGGTGCAGGACTCCATGGAGCAAAGGTACTCTGCCGCAGCAGCTGGACAGCCCGGAGGAAAAGGAGCTCCAGCAGCAGGAGGCAGAGGAGCAGCTTGCCTGCCAGACGTGGTCTTGGTGGGTCAGTGACAGACCCAGGCAGGTGAGCACCAGGGACAGGATGGGATCGCTTGGGACGGGATGGGTTACACAGGAAAGCATCCAGGTGGATTTGGAATGTCTGCAGAGAGGGAGACTCTACGACCTTCTCGGACAGTCTCTTCCAGAGCTCTGCCACCCTCAGTGTAAAGAGGTTCTTCCTCAAGACTTAAAGAAATGCCCCTCTCTCTCACCTGCCAGGTGAGCTCATTGCTCAACCTTGGGCAGCCAGAGCTGGCAGGCCTGGAGGGGCTGGAGGCCATCCCAAGCATGCAGAAGGTACTGGAGTGGCTTGAAGCCCATGTTCCCTGTGAGCCAGGGACCTCGGCCGAGGAGGACGACTGCAAACACAATATTGACAAAGACCTGTCCCAAAGAGCTGCCCCGAGGGATGTAGAAAGACAACCTAAAATATCCAGTGCCCTTGGAGATACGAGAAGAAAGGCTGGATTGGATGGAGCTCTGAGCAATCTGATCTAGTGAAGGTGTCCCTGCCCATGTGGGGGGGGCTCAGAACTAAATGATCTTTAAAGTCCCTTCCAACCCAAACTGTTCTACGGTTCTATGATCTACAATAACATTTCCACTCCTCTAGTTTAATTTTCTATTTCAAGGAGATGTCCAGGTTTTATAAAATTACTTCTTTTCCAGAAATAGCTAAAGCTTGGCTTACTTTTATAATATTTATAAATACTTATATTTATACTTTTCTATTTTTCTCCTTGTCTTTTTTCCTTTTGGATTTTTTTGTTGTTGTTGTTGTTTTCTTTTTTTAAAAATCATGTGTTTATTTAGGGATCTATTCTTATCTTTATGTATATGATATATACAACCAATTTTTGGAAAGAAAAGTAGCATCCCAAAAGAAAACTGGAGACATAAAGGAATCTGATGGCTGATCTGTATACACACACTCCCAAACAGAACCACACTAATTGTGGTCAGTAAAACACCATCTCTCAAAAACACATATTGAAACTCCTAAGAAAATTCTACTGAATTCTTAATGGATTTTAGTGAAGGGAGATTCATCTAAAAAACACTTTCTGGTTTGTGGATTAAGATTGGAGCTGTCACATTCCAGAGAAGTTTTATATTTTCTCCTTAAAATTTTTCAGCAGTACAACATTTTATGTGAAATTTCTCCAGGCCTCCTTCCCTCCTTTCCTTTAATGCATTTTAGTGCTTTTCTCTGTTCTCTGTTCTCATACTGTTTTTGTTCCCCAGACCTTTCATTTACCAGCAGTGGTGAGGTTATTTGCTTCTGTTGCTAATTCGTATATATGAGGAATATCCACAGAATCACCCTTTCTCTGGACCGCACAAGCAGACATTTTTTGCACAGATACAATCGAAACTAGAGTTGGAGATTTCACAAATCAAGTTTAAATCCACTCATGTAACTTCCAACATATTTATTCTTTCAGTGAGGTCAGAAACTCTAAAGAGGTCCCTCCTGGAAAATAAGTATGTCAGCAAAATGCACGTGCATTCATATTTTTTCTCTGTTAAATGTTCAAAAACTTGCTTGAGGAATGGACTGTACAGTATTATTTACCTGATGTACTCCAATAAAATAAATTAATCAAGACTGGTTTTCAAGCAGACAGATGACATAAATAAGAACATGGGGGTTTAAAACTGGAGAGCAGCACCTAGGCCTGGTCAGAAGCACCACACACACAAGCACTGGCCATTTTTCCTGAAGGACTGCAGCCCATGGAAAGACCAGTGTTGGAGCCAGGGACCAGTATGAGGAGGGAGCATCAGACAAAGTGTTATGCATTGAGCCTGATCTCTAATGCCTCTGCACTACTCAGTATGGAGGGGAGGGGAGTCAGAAATACAAAATTGAAGTTGAACCTGTGGAAAAAAAAGGGAGAAAGTGTTATTTTAATACTTTGTTTTTGTTTTTCACTACTCAAATCTGTTTTAATGTGAATTAATTAAGGGAGTTTTCCTCTCGTTGAGTCTGTTTTGCCTGCAACTGTAACTGGTAAACAGTATCCCTGTCTTTATCTTGACCCATTAACTTTCTCATCCTAATTTTTCCCCCCAACCTGCTGAGGAGGGGGCAGGGAGAGAGCAGATGGATGGGCATTTGGCTGCCAGCCAATGCTAGCTCACCTTAACACCAAAAATCAACTGCCTCCTTATCTCCTAATGCTTTCTAAATTTACCAGACCTCTTTTCTAAATATTACAGTTTGTGCAAAGAGATAAAAGGAGCTAGCTTACACAAAATGATGAGCAAAATGATGACTCCCTTGGGAAATGGAAAATTAAGTAAAATAAATCTCAATTAATTGATATAATTACATAACAACATCTAAAGTATTAATTAGAATAAAATTAGGCAACAGGATTAAGAGTTGTGAGCAAGCATTCTCTCCTCAACCTAAAGTCCCAAATCCTCTCCTGCAAATGAGATGTAGCTACATGTTGAGAAAAAAAGAAAAGAACATCGAGCAAGGATCTTCTTTGGAGAAGTGAGAGAAAGGTGTCACAGTGGGCTACCTTTCATGATTTCCTTCTTAAAACAGTAAGCCAGCAAATAGGAGACCTGAGGTCAATGCTTAACTGAGCCTGACAGGGTTCAAATTTATATGTTCTGCCTCCTCAAGACCCACTTTACACGCTTGCTAAGTATGGCTAAATGGGGGAACCTTTCTGGGGACTCTGGGCCAGAGTGCAGAGGAGAATGTGATAATCAGCCCATTAAGTCTTGCTGGCGATCATGAGTTCTGCTTCCTCCTTCTGCAAAGTCACTGAAGCAAACAAAAGCATAATCCAAATAGTGGAGAATACCCTTCCTTGTGCTCTCTCTCTTTTGATCAAAGAAATGTTCAATTTTTATACTAGTCCTGTTTACTGGAAGGCAGCCTGATTCAGGCTAGGAAAACAGCTTCCACTCAGCACTTTCTCTACTCTTGTAGGTAAGTAACAAAAGGTAAAACTCCTTCAGGCTGAGAAAGGAATTTATCCTGGTCACACACTCTCTCAGTATGTGTTCTAGCCAATTAGGCTGTAATACAAAAGATGTGTAGCTAGACCGTCACACTGCTTTTGCAGCTTTGGAAAGGATCTCTTTCTTAGGAAAGATTCTCTGTAAGCAAGCATTAACTGAAATCTATTTGATCTGATTAAACTCCTGAAAGCTGAAAGAATGACTGCCTCCCTTCTGACCCTTTATGAGAGTCAGGGGACTTTGGTGCTGAGAGAACTGGCCTGGGGAGACCAAAGTTCAAAAACAACTCTAGGTCCCCAAAACTGCCACACTGATAGGGAGCTACCTGTAGAGAAAGATGCTTAAACCCCTAGCTCTGATGGGCTGTATTTTTGAAAGGGAATTTGCCCTTATGATCTGTGCTTCTCCAATACTGAACTGTATGATCCTGCTCAGTTTTGAAACTGAAAAAACCACAGCTTCACCTCCTTGCCTAGTTTATCCACCAACTTGCTTGCCATTTTATCCAAGCATAGTGATTGCTTATCAGTTTTCTTTTCTGTCGTGGACTAACCTTTCTGCCAGGCGGTTCGACTTCCAAAGTTCTTTAAAAAATGCATAGTTTTCATTCTGAAATTAAATTACACCACAGGAGCACTGATGATAAGCAGTATGCACACCTGCATGCAAAAAATCCCATGGTTAAATGAACAGCTCTTATATGCAGAGGAAGAACAAGCAATGGAAACTTGGAAGGTCCAAATAATGAATCAGATACTTCACTGGCAGGCCTGGCCCCAGCCTTCCCCTCAACATCAGCAAGTTGCAGCTAAAGCCAGAAGGAACAGTTAATTAAAAGACTTCTCTCCTAATTCTATCCTATTGATCAGGCTTGAAAGAGTCAAATTGCAGGTGGGCCTGTCCCTTGACACTGAAGAAGCCCAAACTTTTAAAGTATTCTACTACCTATCCCACAGAAGCAGTCACAGCTCTGACTCTGAACAAGAAGACCCTTGTCTGCAGGATGTTCTTAATGATGCAGCAGGATGAAGGACTTCACAGTAACACCAGTCTCCTCATGTCACCCTCCACTTCAATTAAAACCCTTTCACGTCAGCTTATCAACCACAAAAACTTCCTTTTTTTTAGAGACCCAGGCTTTTAGGCATGCGGAATTACTAGGGACCTTTAAATTATTGTCTCAAAATTGTAGGAGAGGAACATTCCTTAGGTATTTCCAGCAGGTTTTGCCTTTCAAAGCTGCATTCTCTGCCCATATCCACATAGCACATCAGGATGAGACCAGGATGCGTATCCTTCCCTCCCACTCTCTGCTATCCCTTGACAGACCTTAGTGGCATAAGAAAAGAATGTGTCACATATACTCCAAGATCTCTCCCCTGATCCCAAGAAGGATGTTTGGGGATCTGTGTTCAACCATACTCGTACAGCAGAAGACAGTCCAGGACAGTACATCAAACATGCCTACTGACTTTCAAAGCAACTTCATCCCACCACTGCGGCCTGTGGAAGAACAGAGAGCTCTCTACTTAAGGTTAGTAGGCAAATCCCAAATTTCTACAACTTCACTTCCTAAATCAAATAATGTTTTAACAAGAGTGCCCCAAATATTTAGATCTACCAGAACCCTAAAGGGCACCTGGCCCACTCCCACTGCTCCACAAGCTGCTCCTTCACCTATGTTCATCTGGAAATTCCATTTATTCTTGTCCATACTTGCCATCAAATCTCAATGCTGAGTTCCCCATAACTTTTTCCACTTATATCTTGAAGAAACATCACAGCCAAGTCAACATATGCTGAGGGTCTTGTTGTCTATGTATTTGTCATGATATCACTTGGAACAGATGTTGTTCTCTGCATAAAAACTTCATTTAAACTCCCCAGTAGGTTCACATGTGTCTATGGTCCAGCAAACTAAGGCCAAGTTGCTTTTGAACTAAACTGCTAATTAATGATCAGAGCTGGGATGAATGATGATGTTTCCAGTTTTGCCTCACTTCAAGACAGCAAAAATACTTGGAGAGCCTGGGTACTGTGAAACACCAAGAAAAACATGGCACAGACACTTACAGTGGCAGTACACAAAGCCAGCTTGTGTTCAAGTCAGTCTGAGCTGGGCATTGACCCTCTTAGACCTGGACTATCTCCATAAACCAGCGTTGTCTCTGCCCCAGGCTGCTTAGCTTCCCTACATTCTAGCAAGACCCATTAGTCTACAAATGGCAGTGGATGAGTCCCTTAGCTAACAGGCAAACAAGACAGCCCAGCAGGAAGAAAGATGAGGTCTCTTTTATGCTACTAGGCAAGTAATTGCAGTAAATAAACAGTTAACCTGGACAGTAGCTCACAAAAATTTTGGGTGGCTTCTGACAGCTGAAGAAATATATATTGTCTTTTTGCTTTTATTTCCCTGGGCTTCCTCATTTTAATAAATAATTAACTGCTTGGACAGTGTTCAGCAGAAATTAGTCTTTAATTAGAATTTAACAAAATACATTCCTTATGTTGGCTGGCTGGACTTCCCTCAAAAGTCTCATTATCCTTCCTTAGCGGAGTAAATAGCACATCTACAATCTTCAGGAGCAATTTAATATTTTTGCTTTTACTACTAAAGGCGCCTTTATGTTCATTTCCTAGCATGGAATCAATGCCTGCACCATGAAGACAATGCAACTTTCCTGTAATAAGGTTAGTTGTGCCTGTGATGAATTACTTTTGGGTCTTAATGATTCTCAGCATGGGGTGTCTTTTCCTCCTGCTTCACTGCTTGGAACATTTGAGTTATTTTGTTCCCTTTCAATTGATGTCAAATATCACTGGTTTGGATCTTAATTAAAGCACTTAATTGTGGAGCCGATTTTGTTTCATGCTAAGGTGGGACAAGATACTGTTTGCCTCTATTATTTCTCTCTTTCTTTTTCTTCTTTTTCTATCTTACATATTTTAAGAAATAACTTTCTCATTGCATTCATTTAACAAGGGTTTTTCCTGTTAGAGGTGGGTTTCTCTATCACATGCCTTTTTCAGTCATTCCAAATACAATGCCTCTGTGGCACGTCTCGATCCCCTGTTCAAATCACTTCAAAAAGGATTCCAAGCATAATATTCAATTAGAAAGACATGACTGAAAAACAAAAATGAAATTTTAATGATCTAGTTAAAGTCCATGGCTACCTCAGCTAGGCTATCTTCAGTCCTGCTTTCATGAGCCCAAACTATATTCAATCAAAGCTGTTCTGGCTGTCATCTATTCATTAGCAAACAACCCCACCACCGCCCAAAAAAAATCCCACAATCAAAAAACCCCAACCAACCAACCAACAGCAAAACCAAAACCAAAAAAAAGAAATCCACACACAAAAAAAAAACCCCAAGAGGATGGAAAATATAAAGCAAGATGTCTGATCATTGATCTAGAAGAACCTCTCCTGTAGAAGCATCAGATCCAGACATAAGAAATGACAATGACATGGGGAAGGGGACTTCACACTGATTACAAGACAAATTAGAGTTAATTCCTCACTTTTCACCATACAAGCTCTTCTAAATCAGCACAAATGAATAGCTCAATAGTCCCTGTCCCAGCACGAGTCACCGCATGGATTCTAGCTGTGCTTAGGAGTACAGGGGACTGAAACTTATCACCAAAATTAAAACAGATGGACCCCATCTCACATTTCTTATTTCTATTTTGTAACCAGCAGCCTCAGAAGATGTAGCACACAGACACCCTGATGACTGGCTTATCATACAGACAGTTGACTTTCATTTTGCAAGGTGGTTATGATTACCTACTAGATTATACTCTGGCAAGAAATTGGAATGCAGAGTTGTACACCTACAGGGCTTCTGGCAACAGTTTGCAATGGGATCATTAAGGAGAATAAAAGCACACAAAATTGGAAAAAGAGAACTTTCTCCCATGACTAACTACATATTTTATAAATATCCAGCTATCATTAGTAGCTATAAATATTACTACTCAAAAAAAAAAAAAGGCAGAAAGGTTCAATACAAATAAGAAAAAAATATGTTCAATATGTTGGTAATTAGAGAACAGACCAAGTCACAAAAATTTAATATGGGGGTAAGGGAAAATTCATTAAATGCCTGAGACAGAAAAATCGTCAAGTCTGTGCTATGCTTCTGAGGTTTCATGAACGAGGTGGAAAAAATCTTAGCTAAAATAAAGTACCACCAGGGCTTCCCGCCAAATATAACAAACAGTGAAGGCAACAGTGGGAAAATCACTCCTCAACAACAGGATACGTGCAAAATGTCCAGGGCATGATACCAAAAAGGCTGCATGCGATCAGGAAAACCACAGGAAGCAAGACAATCTACCTTGCTAGAAGATGTTAAAATATCAGCCTTGACAGAAGCTGAAGGAGAACAATTATCATTAAGGCCACAAGAAATTGCCTGACACCAGCTTTCCCACAGTACAAGGAAATTACCTAGCTTACCTTGCTTCTGCATTTTAATCACACTGGTTATTAAAATGTTATTTAAGGCATTGAAAAGATAAGGGTTAAAGGGTACGACACAGGTACCTATGCCAAGTCCAAAAAATCCAGTGGGTTGCCAGAAGGGCTGTGGGGCCGCAGTGGGGAGCACTGAAGGTGTAATAGATAGTAAGAAAGTACAAGTGTGTGCCACAAGCATTACCAGTCCTCACTACAGCTCTGTATTATGTAGGCTCACATGAGCTCACAAAGAGTTTACATCGAGGAGACGAAACTCAGCACTGAAGGAGGAATTAAACCATTAGGCTACGGTAAGCAAGGACTTCCTGGAAATCTCTGATTTTAGCACTATACTGGCAGATCATATTATATGTGTTAGGGCAGAAGCAGTTCATAAGTTTAGGAACTTAGGCATATGATGAAAGCAAGAAAGACTTGCAACACAATAAACTCCAAACCTCTATTTTTCTGAGGTTATAATGGTGTGATGGACCTAATTAAAGAAAAAAAAAACAAAAAAAAAAAAAAACAATCCAAAACCACAAAACAGAAAAAAAAAAACAAAACAAAAAAAAACCAAAACCCCCCCAAAAAAACACCAAACAGACAACAACAAGGCAAAACCCAAAAAATTAACCAAACCATACCTATTTAAATGCTGTATGATTTTTCCAGGGGTTTGTGTACATGGATGTAAGACAGCTACATCACTAAATTGTAAGAGAGAAAATAAAAAAGAATTTGAAGGCTCTGGTACTCATGAAAGAAATCATTTGGGATCATACATGCTTCTACCAGGATATTACCCATCTTGCAGACAGTATAGTAATTTCTACCTTAAAGTACAACAGCCAGTCACTGAGTGGGACTATTCACCAGCAGCTTCAGGCTACAGCACACAACAGTGTTTAGTAGGCATTTGTAATCTTTTGCTATACAAATTTTGCCCATTTGGGCTTTTTAACCCAAAAAGTGTTATTTAGAAGAGGAGAGCAAAATGGTTTTAAAGCACTTCTTCTGAATATGGGATATAGTTTTGGCTGGGAGAGGGGAAGAAGTACAGTCTGAGCTCGGTTTCCATAGTGACTTTAAGAAATCACAGCACAGACAGAAACTTGTTCAGAATCATTCTAGTTTTGCCTCCCAGCAAGGTTTTGTGATTTCCACATTAGTGACACTGTGAAATCAGTCATGCCTGCAGAGATAAGCCTTTATCATGTTAAGATCTAGGGTACTTCTATTTCTATTAAAACACATAATTTGAAATATTCATTTTGCTTTTCTGGCTGTAAATTCTGGTTTTGGCTTCTTTTCCAATTTTACTGCAGACCAAGGAAAGAAAGGTCTCAGGCTGGGTGGCAAAATTCCTCTGATTTCTCTACTCTCCTCCTTGCATTCAGAGGGGAGAGGTCACACTGTAATGATAGAAACGTGCTGGCACGTAGGAAGCCAGCTATGCTAGAATTAAATTAGAATTCATGCTCATCCTCTCTGGAACAACCTGACAGCTTCTCTTCTCCTTCATTAGCAGAAAGAGGCTAAGAGGGGAATGTAAATATGCAACAGTATAATTTAAATGGCAAATCTGAAGAGGGGAAAATGCGATAACCACAGTAATCATCACCAAAAGTGACTATACGGAAAATACCAGCATACAGTCATTTTGCTTTCATACACTTCCCTTAAGGAAAACAGTATAAAAATTAGATATTCAAAGATTTTGCAGTCACATAAAACAAAATGCCTTTTGGAGCAGTCACGCTGAACAAGTATCACATGACAGCAAAAGTATTCTGGCATTAGCTTTCAACTTTTACTCTGTCTGCACCTAAAGAAAACCTAGAAAAATAACAGCAGACTTCCTTCTGTCTAACTCACCTACTTGAGAAACCAAGACATACAGCACCAGATAGCTAAGGAAAAGAACCACACATCTATCTAATGAGAGCTTATCCATAAGGAAAAGGGCACATTTCTAGATTATATTTTATTGTGAATGTTGGGCATCTCTGATCCATTTCAGTGTATGACAAGTTCTTTGCTGGGAATACAGAAGGTTGCTTTCAAATGGAGAAAAATGAGTTTGCACATAGCTCTGAGCATAAAATGGTGAAGCTCAATGAAGAACATAACCTGAAGAAATTCTGGGGGTCTATTAAGAAGGCAACCTACTCAGGCTCTTCATAACCTTCTCCTCGTTCTCTGTAGGGAACTCAGATGACTGCTGGTTAATACCTCTGAAGGCCATACAGCCAAGTCTCACAGTTGGAAGCTGTGGGCTTCCTCCCGGGCCGTTGGAATTTGACCCTAAACTTGCTAAGTGCTGCACAAAAGGCCATCAGCTCTCTGCCCAGCATATGGGTCACAGGGGCTTCTCATTCTGGGAACAGAAGAATAAAATTAAATTTTAAAATGTGATCTGCTGCAAGGCTTTTGAGGAAACAGCTCATCTGATATGAAAATCAGAACTAAAAGGGCAGCCACTGTGTATCCTCCTGTTGTATATGTTCACTGAGAGGGCAGATCTGTAACTTGTGAAAGGAATAGGAAGAGTTTTCTAAAGTATTATCAGTGCATTCCCATCTGTCACTAGTTTTCAAGACCAGCGATCTAAGGCTAACCAAAGGGATGAGCTACTTCACCAGGGATATTTTCACACACTTTTCAGGTATGAGTATGAATCATTTCCCATCACAAGGATGGGTACTTCTTTCAGAAATGTCAGGGACGCAGTGAATTGAAACCTCTACTGTAAAAGCTGAATAGCTCTGTTGTGCTCTCTCTCCCTCTCCACTCATATGTATACACGTGCTGTATATATTTCTGCTACATATATTTTTATATCATATGTATATACGTTGCTTTGTTGTTGAATAAGTGCAGTTGCTTTAGCCTCACAGTTCTTCTGGACAAATGACAGGATCATTCTCTCTACTTTACAGGCAAGCTAAGCATCTGTCCAGTCTATGACAGGGCTGAGAACTGAACTCTGCCCATAAAAACATCTTTCCTGTTGAGGAAAAATGCAGAACATTCATTTTTCTAACTCTTAGTGAAGAACAAGTGTTTCACTGACATAATTTTGATAGATCAATCTGTGCCATGAATCACATTAAGATTCAGATCCAGGCCAGGACAAATCATGTCCTCTCTACAGTTGTCAGGGTGACAGCAGTCTTAGGCATTTTAGCAGCAGAGGACCTTTGGTGACTCCAACCTCTTCCCTTCAGGAAGTACTTCTTGGCTGGCCTATGGTCACACTGTGATATACTCACTGATCCTGCTCTGAACACACTAGGCATGTTCAAATAATGGCAGCACTCTTGGAAAACAATTCACCGACCCAACAGCATAGCTCAAATATCCTACATCTTGGCTGAAGCTAAGAGTTACATGGATGTTTGGGCAGAAACACGAGGGGGTACATTTCTTGGTAGGAAAGCCTCTAGTCCTTTCCTATGTGTGATATGCCAAGGAAGAATAACAAAGCTGACAGAACAGTTACAAGGCTATTATCCTTTGCAGTCAAAGAGAGACAGTTTTCTTTAGAGTGTCATTTGGAGGTGAAGGCAGACACTGATGAAATGGAAGAATCTAAAAAAGGGTAGCAGTGCCAAGATATCAAGAGTAGCCACCCCTCACAGCAACAATATAGATCTAGTACCATTACCAAATCTCTCAGCTCTTTGGATCCAAAAACTACAGCCTTGATGTCTTTCAAAGCTTTATTCACCTGAAAGACATGGGACAATTTGCTAGGGAGACTCTCAAGTAAATGTGAGGATGCAAGACTATAGTAGGGACACCTTACTAAGTGGTGACTAAAGGATGCACTGTATCCTCAAAGGATCTCCTTGACCCGAGATCTTGGAGTGGAGATACCTAGTCCAGGAGCTGCCCCGTGGTCCATTCCTTATCCCATGACCAGGCACAGCTGCTCAGCAGAACACAGATACAAGAGCAACTAGCACAGAGCTGATCTACAGCACTCTTGTTGACCTTGCAGCAAGGATAAAACAAGACCAGGGCTGACTGTGGGATGCTGATGCTTGTGCACAGCACCTGGCTTATCTAAACCACAGGGAATGGGAGAGCCCTACACCACTGATAGGACAGTTCAGGAAACAGATTTTTATTAATAACCTGCTGTATCTGACATTCTCTGACACCACACAGAGAGGTAGGACTGTGAAACTACTGCAGAGTAGCAGTGATGTTCAAAGACTGTTACTCACCAAAAGGAAGTATTTTCCTCTTTTTTTTTTCTTTTTGAACTAACTGGATTTCTTTCAGCGCAGACATAAAATTCATTTCACTTCTGTTTGACACTTACTGTCAACATAGGGTCAGTCCTTTGTGCATTGGGTTTTCACACAGTTCAGGGAAATGCCTGCATTTGTTTATTTTAAAAAAGAAAGATTTTTTTCCCCTATCAGGCATAGTATTTTTTACAGCTTATTTATACAAGATGTTAACGATGGGTGAGATTTAAGCTGACAATGTCTCTTTAAGTTAAGGCTAGTTAATTCTACAGTCTAATAAATTTCAACGTTCCTATAAATATATGAACTTCTCCTTCACGCCAGGCCTAGCTTGACTTTGACAGTCTTTGAGAGAAGGTTATCAGGTCCCTTTATAAAGCTGGTACCAGAATGGAGAGCCATCTGAAAGCTGGACCACACTTTGAAGGGTATCTCACTAATATGATGGAAAGGAGCTGCTTTCCAGCTAACATCCGTATGACTGTCTCCTTCTCTCTTGCCAGTACATTGGCAGTAATACCAGTGAAACATCATTCTTTAAATGGAGATAGTTCAGCCTGTACACAGGAAAACTATGCTAAAAAAGTAAATTAAAAAGTGGCTTAAGAGCAAGTGAAAATATGACGGATTGGGCACACCAAATTACTGAGATACAGCTACTGTCAAAATGTGCCTGTAGAAGAGGGAATACCTTTTTGTCGCTCTAATGTTAACAGACTCTCTCAGTTTTTTGCCATCATCATTAGGAACTATTGCATTCATCCTTCATCCATGAATCTCTCACAGAGGGAGAATCTTGGAAAGATAGGTCATGCAAGGCCAACATCAGCAACGTAAACAACCCAAGTACCTTTTCTCCCCACTCTGTTCCCCATCTGCCTGGTACACTTCATGCCTCAGGTAAGAGCAAAGAGGGGCCTGAATTGGTTACAGGGCAGATTGCCTTTCTTTGCATCCAGTCACGCACAGCAAAAAACTACTACTGCCTGTTATTTCTTGCCAGGTAGATATTGAGATGCTATCCTTGGTTATTTGGGCATAAACTGTTCAGGTGATAGTGCCCTTTGGCTGAGTCCTAATGTTTTTGCATTCAAACCTGTCATTTCAGTGTAAATCTTATGTGCAACTGCCTACATCATAACGAATGAATTATTTTAACTTTCCAAAAATAAGTATTCACATCCTTTAAAAACATCTAAGCTATTTGCACTGCCAAGGTCTTTCCCTGTCTCCTTGACATCTCTTCCTGCACTGGGATGTAAAATCAAATTCTCTGCTCCGTGGAAAAAACTGGAAAGAGCTAAAATGCAAGGAGAGGAAGGAGAGTTGCTTCTTGCTGCTTTAAAGGAGTGTCCCACAAGTGTCTGTAATTTGTCCTCATGTCTGTCCTTGCTCTTTGCTTCCAGTCCCCTCTGGCTTTAGCCAAGCTCTGCTGGAGAGCTTCCAGTCATTTACAGGAATTAAAAGTTTAAAAATAAAAGAGGAGCTTTGATCAAGAAAGAGGTTCAGCTGGGAAGGAAAAAGGGAAATACAAGCACTGACAACTCAGGCGGAAAGCAAGGCGAAAGCAGGTTCATTATGAGGTGACAGACGTTTCTGTCTGCTTGCAAAGCCAAAACCTTCCCTGCTGCTCTTTCTTCTTCAAAATGCTCTGCATTAACAGTGAAAGATATGTTATGTTTTCACCTCTGGCTTTCCCCCATGTGCCAGCATTCTTTGCTTTTTCAATTGCAAAAAGTTATTTTGCAGAAGCCGTCAACTGTACTGACCTCTGCGCTTGTGCATGCACACGTACGTGTATCCACACATGCGCCCACAATCATCAGTTCTTGGATTCCTCTTTATTCATAGCCAGTGCTCCCTCCCTGCCCTTCATTTCTTTATGTCTTAACTTGAAATGTCCCTGTCAGCTGCTGTTAATGGAGAGATCTCTTCACTACTTTTCTGTTACAAAGAAGGCGATAAAGCTGACATGGAAAGTACCAAGCTCCTCCCAAATTTTTCATTGTAGACACAACTCAGCATGTTTTGTATTAGATCACAAAATCCTCCCTCCAAATTCTAAATATTGGAAGCAACCTCCACACAAGCACCTTGTTTGCTTTAGTGAAAAAGAATGAAAAAGCCTGCTCCATACATGCAGTCTGCATCATTCAGGACCTCCAAAAGCACCAGTGCTCAGGGGGTGCCCTAAAATGCAGGCAGGATGAAGAACAGAGCACTTCTGGAGGGTACATTTCCAGTAGCTGGGGTGGTTATACTGCATTCATGTCACTGTGGAGCCAACTGGCTGCTGCCAGAAAAGTGGTAAGTGTCTGCAGAACAGGCCTGATGGAGAAACCTTTGAGCAACAGGTAGCAGCACTCTGGTCAGTATATACTGTTAAGAACAAAAGCAGAACCAGGTTATTGCAATTCTGATATTTGTAGTTTCTTAGCTTAAACCAAAAATCTCCAAATGAACTCTGCGTGCTCCATCTTGAGCCCTTACTTTTTTTTTTTTAAGACAACGAAATAAAGTAACTGTCACATTAATTAAAAGCACAAGTGAACCAGAGGAAGATTATCCTCAAAGTCATAAAACCACAGGGCTTATTTGACTAATTCTTTTGTTTATTACACTTTCAGATTGTGTTTTTATATTGAAAGGAAAAAAAGCACACATAATCCAAAGTGGATACACTCTCTGCCCTTCAGAGCTCCAGAGCTGAACACTGGAAAAATGCCCTTTTTTCAAACTCAAATACATGTTTTGACCTGCCATAATTTTTTGCTTGGCTTTGTTTTTTACTTTATCATGAGAAGCCTAATTGACAAGAAAGAAAAATTACAGTAACTGCAAGTGCTGGAAACCCAGGTATTTCTGAGTAATATCATATTTCCATTTTGACAATTATCTTTATATCCAAAAGTGATGTTTTTTATTGCATACGTAAATTAAATCAATAAAAATTGCATGTGTCTGCTCTGTACTATGTATTTTGGAAAAGATGTTAAATATTGTAGAAGTATAATCTACACATATAATTCAATATTTACTATTTTAAAATTACTGCATGCATACATATGAATTAAGAGACGTGTTATGTGCACAGAACTCTGTGTTTTAAAAATCAGAAATGACTACTAGGTAATTTACTTCAATCTGCTATACAATAAAAGCCTGTCAAGCCTGCTTCAACCCAGCCATTTATATTTTGCTACAGTATATCTTGCAACAAGGCATCACATTCTTTGTTGAAGACTTCAAGAGCTTTTTGGATTATCCCAGCAGTTAACCACTCTCCCTGTTAAAATTGTGTCCATTGTCCCCCTAACGCAACTGTTTCTCTTTCGAGTAGGTTTTGTCTGACTTCAACTCCCAGCTCCTGCTTCTTGTTATGCTTCTTTCCACAAGATAAAATGGCTTTTTAAGAACCCAGCATTTTCTTCTCCTAAAAGTGCTTGTGAAATTCACTCATCTAGTCACCTTTCTGTGCAATGAAGCTAAACAAATGGAGTTCTGTAAGTCCTTCGCTGGAAGATGTATCTTACAGTTTCCCAGTCATGCTTTGCAACCCTATCTCCATTTTTTCAATGTCATTCTCAAAGTGTACGCAGGAGATCCAAGCATGCCATAACAATCTCCTGAGTATGAAGCCATTATAATCCTCCACAAGTCAATAAACTCCCACCTATTTTAAAATTAACAAAACTGAGGCAGTGAAAAGGATTGGCTCAGCTCTTTGAAGAGCAAGTATTAGAACCAGGATAAAAGCACAAGAATAATCTGGTCACAGACCCCATTCTCCTGCCTTATATACGCCTAAAACTCTTGCCTCTACTACAGGAGCTCCTAGGTAATGTGGTACAGTGACTCTTACCAGTATGAAGTATGAACAAGGGCTAGTGTCAGATTCTGGGGAATGAGATGTTGGAGAGAAGCATCACAGAAAGGGACCTGGGAGTCCTGGTTGAGGGAAAGTTGACCATGAGCCAGCAGTGCCCTGGCAGCCAGGAGGGCCAAGTGTGTCCTGGGGGGCATCAGGCACAACATCACCAGCCGGGCAAGGGAGGGGATTGTCCTGCTCTGCTCTGCACTGGGGCGGCCTCACCTCAAGTGCTGGGGGCAGTTTTGGGTGCCACAATATAAAAAAGTTATTAAACTATCAGAAAGCATCCACATGGGGGCCACAAGGATGATGAAGGGTCTGGATGGGAAGCCTTATGAGGAGTGACTGAGGTAATTTGGTCTGTTTAGCCTGGAGAAGAGGAGATTAAAGAGAGACCTCATTGTGGTCTTCAACATCCTCACAGGGGGGAATGGAGGGACAGGAACCAATCTCTTCACTCTTGTGACCAAGGACAGGACTCCAGGAAATGGCATAAAGCTGAGTCACAGGAGTTTAGTTTGGATATCAGGAAAAGGTTTTTCACCCAGAGGGTGACTCCTGGGGGATGGTCCTATGCAGGACTAAGAGTTGCACTTGATGATCCTTGTGGGTCCCTTCCAATTAAGGATATTCTATGATTTCATGGGCTGCATTATGGACAGTAGTAGAGAAATCACAAAAGTAGAAAGTGAATTACTTTCTCTCCTCCTCGATAAGTTGCCCAACAGAAAAGTGAGAGACTAGGTACAATGGGCTGCAGTTCAGGAGCAGTTAAGACAGGTGGTTAATAATAGGATCCCATTCCAGCCTACAGTGGGTACCAGCCCCCAGCCTTCTGCTTTGTGTGCACTGCTGAGATCCTCAGCACCTCCACCATCGTGCTCCCCAAAGCAGCACAAGACACACCAACCTGTCTCATTCATCTTCATGCCTAGACCCCACCGGTTTCACTTATCTTTATCTAATCAAGATACAGCCTCAAAATACAGTGAGAACAGGTCACTTTCAAGGAGATTTAAATGTCTGTTATTCAAATTTCACCCTTGTCTAGGTTTACACAGAGTACAGAGGAAGTTCTAATTAAAAAAAAAAAAAATCTGAACTTCTTAAAATTCAAATACCAGAAAAATATCAGCTGGAATGATGAAATTGTGAATGGGAAAACTCCAGCCTAACTAATTATCCACTGTAGATAAGAGTGAAGTAGTCATAAAACGCCTCACAGACTGTCATTAGACTCAACCTGGTTGTGTGTAATTGAGGTTGAAGTTTCAAGGAAACCACACACATATAGACAGTTGCTTGTAACCCTGTTTATCACCTGCATGGGACCATCCAAGGCCTGGGGACATGCACATTCTTTTTCTATTCAGATTGGATGGGTTCCACAGGAGATTGGAGAGCTGCTAGAGGAAGCTCTCTCACAGCTGAGGGACAGCATCCAGCACCTGCACAGAGTTATGGAGAATGGCAGGAGTGCCCTGGTGCAGGAATAGCCAGTATCCACCCACAGCACTGTTGCTCTCCAGCTGTCAAACAGAAATGCTCACACTGAACAGAAATTAATTGGCAGATAAGTACGTGTGTGTCAGTAATAATCTATTAATTCCTCAAGATGAACAATCCTAATATTGAGGGTTTGTTCAGTGTTTGGTTAATTTTTAAAAGAATAACAACACTTGGCTGAGTTTTCACTCCATAACCAACACAACAAGAATGTACATAATATTCTCACTACCTTTCTGCTACAGGCACTCACAGCCTGCATTGGTAGTTGTGGTTGTAGCCCAGAAATTGCTCCTAAAATTTAACAACCATCCAGCTCCATGGAGAACCGATATTCAATTTTGTTTTAGCCAACCCTGTCGGATTCTTTACCCATAGCTAGAGTAATTGCTGTTCCAAATTGAGAATGAATCTTATCTTCCCTAGATATTTACTCTACCCTTTTGTCCCTAGCCCCCACATCTCTCTGGAATACAGACAACATGGTTGAACTCTGCAATTCAGAAAAATTTATGAAATGGGCTCTAGGGTTTGGTTTGTGCAAGTGGATCTAAAGAGGGGAGAAAAAGACATTTAGAAAATCATTACCTTCCACTTCCTTTTAGACTTCACAGGGCTATAAAAAAGAATCTTGAGAGCTCACTACTTAGAGCCCAGTGACAGGACCAGTGCTCCAGGACAATGATACACGTCTTTGCAAGGCAGGACAAGCCACAGAAAATCAACTTTCTGCCAGAGGATATGTAATAAATACATTTTTACAGGGTTTCAGAGAAGGAAGTAAAGCACAAAGAAGAAAGTGTCAGCACAACATGCTGTTCAGCTCTGGGAAGCAAAAGGTGACCAGCTACAAACATAATGTCTTTACAATAATGATGTGCTGGAGTGCCCCACTTTCAGTTTAAAGAACACCCATTTAGGAGCTCACCCTGCCCTCATCAGTACTTGTTTACAGGGTCATAATGCCTAAGGGGAGAAAACAACATTTTTCAGAAATGTTTGAAATTATTTCCCCAAATAACTGCCTCCAGTCTGGGGAGGATGCCAGGTATTGCTGCCCAGTGCCCACTGCAGACCTGTATAAAGGCCTCTGGCACCTCTGCTCATGACACCGACACCAATGGGATAGTGAGGCTTGTATCCCCCTCTGCAATGGTGTCTCACAGATTTTCCCACTCAGAGAAATTACATGCTGCCCAAAGACACTTCAGGCATACTGGAGACTGAAATGCAACTCCAATCTAATGACTTTTGCCATGTTACTTTCAGAAAAAACAGGTCATACCTACAGACCTGTAGATGCTGCAAGTCTGTGTGTAAGCACTGCTCCAGCCACCACTCTATGCCTTGCCAGGAAGTGAAGCTACTGTTTATGACACAGTGTTGGAAAATATGCTGGCTACCAGAATTCCTAACCTCAGAACCAGAGTTTAGTGGTACATCCTCTACAGGCACCCCACACGACAGAGAAACCCCGACCTGTTACCATAGTTATGTTAGCTCGAGTGATAGAAGCCTAGGACAGCTAGACACGGAAAACATGCTCTGTTCTCCTAAAACTAAGGGCTGTGACTATGAAAGTTGATCCGTGTTTGAGTAAGGATTACAGAAGAAACCTTTCCTCTTGCACTCCGTGTTCAACTACACAACTTCAACATTCTTTGAAAAGTTACTGGCGTTGTCCCAAGAGCACAGCTAATCACCTCAGAGCCAGCTGTGTGTGTTTTACCTGCCAGTGAGGATTAAATTCCATTTCCATTTAGGCCAAGTAGTGGCATGTGGATGCAGTATGTTTTCTCTGTCTCCAAACTAGCTCATCATTGCACTTTGCAGTAGTTAGCACACTGGGCAGAAGAGACCAGACCTACATGGACCATAGAGATTAAACTAATTTCTGTTTCTAAGAAAATTCCTTGAACTTCCACCTCTCACATACTTAGGCATGCTTGCACATTTATGTATGACAGTCACTTTTTATAGTTAATCTTCTTCCACAACACTATCAAGAGGGCATCTCTCACCAGCACTACATCTGCACTTAAACAAAAAAGAACAAGTGAGGTGTGAGAGAACTATCATTAGTGAAAGAAGGGTATAATCTTCTGATTTTTAGACCATTTCACACACTGAGCTGCACAATAGCTGGCAGGCAAATTAATCCAGGAGTGCTACTTGAGGGCTTTCAGTTAAATAAAGAGGTCCTCAAGAGTTTTGAAGGTCTCCCCCAGCAGCATCAGAGAAGTATTGATGAGACCTGATCAGCCAGAGCCAAAAAGAAAGGCCATCAGAGGATACAAGAGTCAGAAAATACATCACCTAGTAAAGAAATATGCTGGTGTTGCAGGTTCACCTTACCTGCAAAATCACTGCAGACAGTTTTTTAAAAAACCACAGAGCCACCTGATCCATGTCAAGTGCTGTTTCTTCCATTAGATCAACAAAAGACAGGTCACAGCATTGCACATATATTCATCTTTCTTTCCAGAAAGTTAGATTTAATAGGAAAAAAAAAAAAAAACAACCCCCAAACTGTAGATTGTAAAGAAAATTTCTAAGAGCTACCACATTTTAACCTAATTTATTTCTATGGTCCTTAACCATAAGTAAGACTATCATCCCAGCAATGATCTTTAGTTACTCTGAAATACTCCAAAGCCTCCAGGAATATAAGGTGGTGGCTTTGTATTTAGTTTTTAATCTATCAATTAAACTGCAAGGTGACTGTGAAAACAGAGAAGTTACATTTCGACTTACAGGTACAAATTGCTTAAACATGTCACAACACTTCTAGTACATTCATAACTGCTCTCAGGTGGGCATCACTTAGAGATGAAGTTCATTCTCTCATTTCCCTTCAACCAAAAGCAAGAATGTGGGAAAAAGTAGTGTGTCTTCATGGATGATTGGTGAGTGGCTCTCTAAGGGCTGTTGTAGTTGAATTGCAAAAGCTTAGACTTGAATCTACACATGATAATTGAGAAAGTAAACAATATTGATTTTAGCTCAGTATCTTCTTTCCATCGAAGGCCAGAGACAAGCAAGACTTGAAACATTTTGACCAAATCAATTTAATGTAATTACCCTTGAAACATGACTTTGCCATCGTGATTCTGTCATGATAGTGGGAAAATAGGACTGTCAACCCAAGGCATATTATAGAAAAAGGTGGTAATGCAATAGAGAGATGCCCATCACCACTAGTTACAGCACTTATGCATGCAATTTTTAACAGCCACATTATCTCATCAACCCCCCAATCCTCCCTAGAAGTGTCACAAATAATTTTGGAAACAGTACAAAAATATCTACAGAGAGCATTTCCAAAAATTGATGCCTCACCTGTCAAATTTGCCAAGCCTCAGAAATATATACTTTTTCACACATCTTAAAATATGTATAATAAGTCAGTAATCTGTGTCCCTCATTTTGACTTGGGAGAAAGACAGTAGTGTCACAGAGCATTATTTTTAGGGCAGTTAAGCCTTACACAAATGTGTGTAAACAACTTTCTTGTGGAGCAAGTGTTTTTTGTCTTTTTCTTTCTTTTAAGGAAAAAAAACAGAAAATTTAAGCCAAATTTCCCAGAGAAAGTTGAAACAAAATCTTCCATGATCATGCCAAATTTTTTGTCTAAATAAAATAGTACCCTAATCTAAATCAAGAGTGAAGAAATAAATAAATGGCTTTTCAGTTATCCACCGTGTAAGAAGATATACAGGAGTGATGATTCTGAAGGTGAAATTGAGATGAATTTATTTAGTGTTCCTGAAACCTTTTGATAATGATCCTCACAGAAGCTTTACTTGGAAAACTCAGTCAGTCAAACCTCCTCTCATTAGCTCACAGTATGGCAAAAAAAGCAGGAGACTAACAGAAATCAAACAAGCAAAGCTGAACTTGAGCCAAGTCACAGCAAAGCACAACAGGGTGGTTGCAGGAACGAGAAGTAGTTCATATACTTACTAGTGACTCACAAAGAACACCAAAATACATTTTTGGGTGACATTAATATTTTCTAGATGTTAAACACTGTAAGAAATTTTGCAAAAAAAATCCCCTACATTAAATTAAAGAACTGAGCAGCACAGTGGCAAAAAAACATGCTTTTTCATACATTTATAGCAAATAGAGCACTAACAAAGAACAAGCATTCTTCTCACACGTGTTAGTACACTTGGAATCATCTGACAGTATTCAAGAGTTGACTGAGATAGCAGTGGCAGGTCAAGAGGAACATTTCAGTGAGAACCGTGGACAAATTCGCAGCAGCAGCCGAGCACAAGCTCAGCCTGAAAGCCACTGGGATGCTTGGGTTGGATAAATGCACAGTTGGATAAATGTAGTATCAGAAACAGTGATGTGAGCAAGGAAAAGGTTGTCACAAAACATGTTGGGAGGGTTTGTCACAGTGAGCTAACCCTCACTAGGAGAATGAGGTAAAACATGGGGGTAAATGGCAAAGGTGAACAAGTGCTGCTTTTAACATTTACAGGCTGACTGAATTAGAGCGGGTTCATACCTGTGTGGTACACACAGTGCAGGGGCAATGAACAGTCTGAGGGAGACTGTCAGGAGAAAATGAAGCCTCTCACTGAGCACTGGAAGGTCTGAACATCAGGAACGATGCTTGCATCGGGAGCTGCTGGTGTTGTGTTCAACAGGAAATAAGAATGTGTTGTGAGAAACATATTAGGGCTCTACAAACATCCAAAACAAAACAAACAAGCAAGAGAAAAGCAAGTCACTATAATCTGGAGTCCCAAGAGCTGTCTCTATGTCAGGTAAATAATACTGTGTACAACTTGCAGAGGAAACAGCAGTTATTAGATAAAAATTTTTAAAAAGCTTAAAAAAAAAAATAAAGCCAGATAACTAGAGTACCCTGTAAAGTTGCCATGGAAAGGGACATGTCTGGAGAATCAGTGACAACCCAAGATGGAAAACTGGAGACTCTAGGATTCTAAAAGGTCTCAAAAAAGCAGCAGCCTGATCTCGTGACCTTGTAATCGAAGAGAAGAAAGGAAAGCCTAAATGATTCCTGGAAAAGCATACAAGCCATGTACAGACTGGTTGTAATATGATGATTAATTTAAGAACTGCTCCCTATAATAACTTATTTTATTAATTTCAATATTGTTTGTAAATTCTCATTATTATCACTTACAAGTATACTTTCAAAACTTTATTTTCTTTTGTTTTCAGTTGTTGTTTAAAAAAAAACAACCACTGTGACATAACAATCACAAGAATGGGTAGCAATGCTTGCCACAGGAATGGAAGAAGTGCAATTGCTCAAGCTGTAACTTCCCCTGTTGACTTTTTACTTTTACCTTCTATCTGTTACATTCTACTTCCATGACTGTCTCTATTTCTGTCAACTCTATTACAGGGCTTTTGTACATACCAGATATTTTTTATTATAAGGTCACAAAATCAATCTGCTTATGTGACCTCAAAGAACAGTTTCACAAACCCTCAAAGGTCTCACTCATCCCAAGATACTGCTGCCTTTGAAAAGGTGTATAAAATGTCATCTCAGAGGATTCCTCAAGGCATTCAAGTCCTGTGTGGAAATGGAAAATTGAGGCACTGACCACTTGCGACTGTGGATACAATTCTGCAGGCAAGGACTAACCCAAACTCACACCGCCTCTTCTCCCTCTCCCATCAGCATCTTTGGTATATTCGAAGTTGGACTGAGTGCTTGTTAATGAATCCACAATACCTTCTCTCCCTTCTTTTTCCCAGCATTGACACAGCTGCATCCAGTCCTCTGTGCTTCCTGAAATGCACTTAAATAGAAGAATTGCAAAAGGCAGGTTCTTTTTATCAAGGTGCTTTCTAGTAATGGGAAGGTTATGCTGTTGACAAAGATATGAAACAGCTGCTTCCCTAATAAGATTGGCATATACCTCTACTCAGATGCAGCCTGTAAACTATTCATGCTTAACTCCTATTTGAAGGTTGACATTTATTCTTTCCTTCCCTCTTCAAAACATATCAGAGGTAACTGATTTGAAATGTATGGTCAGTCTTCCTCTTTTCGCTACCCTCCTCCTGAAATATTCAGGAACCTGGAAGCTGAGACATTCATCATACTGAAACTTGCTGTATACAAAATCTGGCTTTCACGTTACTCAAAAAACATCTGCATGTCACATATATATTTTTAAAAAAATGAAACATTCTCTTCTGAAGGATTTAAACTATACCACAAACTTTGCCTCTGTTCTTAAATACTAAACGTAACTCAAAAATTGTCTGGAATTAAAAAATCCACCTCTTTTCCATTTTTCCACCTCTAAATTCTTTATTTGTGTCTTGGTCTGTATCTGTTTCCTCCTTTCCAGTCTCCACACCTGTTCCACTTCCCTCTCACCTGGCCGACATGCTGAAAATAATCACTTATTGGCCCCTGTCACTGCTGGCATATCAATTAATCCCTTAACTCCATTATCAGAGTGCCTTTAGAACATGCCAGGCCTTAACGACTCATTCAAGGCTCTCCAGTTACACCAGCAGTGTACCAAAACTCATCTTTCAGAAATCTTCTTACACTCCACTGCATTTGCATTTTACTTACCCGTTTCAGTCGCAATTCCCTGGGGTCTTCCTGGCTGTGCTGTTGGGCATCGCTCCCACCAAGCTCCAGTTTCCTCAGATCCTACACATTCAGACTCTTTCAAGTCATCTTGCTCTGAATAGGGGCCTAACTCTAACCCTAACCACAGCACCTGGCACATTAATAGGTTTGGAGTGCAACACGAAGGGGAGGGGTGTGGAATTAAACAAAAGAGCCCACGTGCAGGCGACTGAGTAACAGCAAATGAGTACTGAAAGGGGGTGAACTAAAGGAACTCTTCCAGTGTAGCTCCATCTCTGCTTTCAGTGATACCGTCCTCACCCTCCTCAAATACATCATTGCCTTGTTACAGCAGCACAGAGAAGACTGCACAGGCCTCAGGGGCAATGCTCATCTTGCATCTGAAAAATGCCAGGTAGATCTGGACTGCAGTAGAAGGTGAGAGGGGACAGGAAAAAGATATATTTTTATTTACCGCTAATTTAAGTATTGTGAGATCAAACTAAAACACAGGTCCAAATAAACATGCACGATAATTTGAGAAGTCACTCCTTTTCATAAGAAAGTCTTTCACAAATCACTTGTCTTCTCCTTTATTTGCTAGTGCCTGTCTCCTCAGCACACACTTCAAACATGCTTGTTATCCCAGTATCCTGCATAAATGCAGCACGTATGAACCTCATCCTGATGGTTGATGTGGCAGAATCTGGGCTGCTGGACAAGTCTAAACTTGAGGCAAGGTCTGTTCATAATGATTCCTAATTTTTGCCACACATGGTCAGAGCAGTGGTAGACTGGATCTTCAGACTTGAAGGTCTGGGGGTGCTGGAAGAACCTGGGAGAGAGCTCCTGCCTCTGGGCACTTACTCTCTTGCAGAGCAGCACCCTCGCAGCCCCCATTCACAGAGGCAGAGCCCTTCTGAAGAGCAGCCTTTGCAGCCCTCAGTTTACACATGGGCTGCTTGTTCTCCCAGATGAGCTCAGCAAGCTCACACATGAACAGCAGCAGCCTTTCTCCTGTCAAGGGCAGAATCACCCTGAGAGCAGCAGCAGCACTTCCAGACTCCAGGGGAGGTACCCAAACACTTCAGATGTGACAGCACAAAAAATCAGAAACACAGCTGATCACAGAGATTGCTGTTTGGCTAAATAGTCTCTTTCTTCACATTCACTGCCGTGCAAAATCACTTCCCCTTGCCTTAAGCTCTTCTATCAAGCGTTTCCCTAAGGAAGTATTTCTTATTATCCAAATCAATATCCACTGAAGTGGATTTAAGAACTTTAAAAGCCTTGATGCCTGCTATTAACATCAACCTAGATAGCTACTCTGTTAAGCACAGGCTTTCAGTGGTGATTCATTTGCTAGAGTCTGTGTGCCACAGGGAGTGAATTGTTTTTTCATCAGCATATTCAGCACCAGCTTCTAGAAGGCATCACTGGATTGTCGCTGCTTGTGGCAGTGATTGTTTTATCAGAAAATAAGATATTTGCCTGAAAACACTAGGTTTCTTCCTCCTATCCTGTATCATCACCCTGAAACTCCTATCTACTTGTGAGACACTGCCACAAGCAAATCATCCCCACTGCCTATTGGATGATTATGAAGCATTCAGAATGGATAAGAAAGTCACAAATGCTTTACATAAGGTAAATAGCACATTTCTCCACATTTCAACTGAAGAAACGCCTCAAAGTTTTATGAAAATGTGCAGTTATTTTCTTGGGAAGCTTCTGTTCACTGACCAAACTGGATTTGTGCCTGCATTTTCTCAAAAAGTAAACAACTATGCATACTTATGTAATAACACCCAACGTGACTCATTCCTACCTCTTCAGTGGTTTTGCATCAGATGCATACTGCATCAACCCCTCCATGCGTCGTTCTTTGCCGCGGAGAAGGCACAGTCACAGAGGCCTTGACCTCCTGGAAGGAAAACACTCCTGGCTGCTGCTGATTGCTCCCAGTTGCAGGTGCTCAGCATTTCCCAGTACTGAGATCTAAAAGCTATCAGCTTGAATTGATTCCTAGGAAAATATTCTCAAAATCAAATCTTATTTTCACCTTCCTATATACCTCCTCCTTCACAATGTATAGGAAATCAAGGCTGTAAGACAGCAATCAACCTCATTTCACCTATTTATTCTGAGAAACTAAGTGGTCTGTCAAGCTAAACATATTTAAATTGATGGACTCCTATCTGGTTTTAATCTTTTAAAACTTGCTAAGTTGCTCTTAAATGGTAGATGAATTATTTACTTCAATCTTTATACAAATTCCTGTCTGACAAGTACATGTATAGAAAAAACGGAAGTTTCAAAATGAAGGAATCTGATAATCCATCCTACATGAAACATTCCAAATGTGTGATGTGTTCACTGTGTGTCACAGGTGCTGATGCAACAGAGTCCCTAACTTGGTTAAAATTTGCAGGATTTCACATCCTTATGTTTTAGGGTAGGGGGTTGATGCCTTTTTTTGGGAGGGGGGGGGTAAATATTTTTTTCATTATTACTTACATTACCTAAATCTCTCAAACTTGTATTTAATGTTTCCTTATTTAAATTTTACTGAATGTTTTAAAATCAAATATGAAATAGTAATTGCACTGTATCTAATTAGGGGAAATGCACCAACTTATTTTGCACTAAGAGGAAAAAATGTCTTTAAAACAGAAAATCTAGTGTATTTACGTAGCCTTAACTATACTTTGCATTTGCATAAAAAATAACTTCTGAAGGAAGTCTAACTCTTCATGAAAGTTATATTTAATAGTAATTTTTCTTCCTCACCAACTTGTAAAAAATACATTCAATCTATTCACAAAAGTGAATGTGAAGCGACATGGAACGTTTTCAGATACTTTTTTTTGGTTTTTTGCTTGGTTTGGTTTTGACTTTGTTTTTTTTAACTACAGTACTGCTTTTGCACAATTTTTCAGACTGAAGTACCTTATGGTTGGCATTTCATCAGGAAGCATGTGACTCAGTTATTTCCACAATAGCAAACTGCATTATTATGCTCTAAAAATCTCAGCTCTTCATGACACTGATTCAGAGGCATGGTCACAAATAACCAGTGGGAGGCACTAGCTGTGTTCACCGAAACAGAAAAATTTGCAGATGTTTGATAAAGACACAGATGTAATTATCACTTCAGATTTTTCAGCTGAAGCTAAATAAATTCTTTACTGTCTCCACAACAAGTACACAACAACTGTGATATTTCTTGGACACAGCCCTCCAGCTGCTTGCTCATCCAATACAAAAAAATTACTTTCATCATTATTTTGTATAAACATAATTCATATTTATAAAATGTTTTTGTATTTATTTCTCTGCAAAGTATGCAAAAAAAAAAAATCATCTGATAACTGTTGTACTTAGATCTTTTGCAGTAGGAAAGGCAAGAGGAAACCAAGACAAATTAATATGTAATTCAACTGGGCTCCCCTTCTTCCTGCACCTCAGAACACCCCCTTACAGAAGGACAGGCTGAATTTCATTTTTTCTGAAGCATTGCTGAGGCCTCAGGATTACCATACACAAAGGATATATGTTATCAGCTCCAAGGCAGCCCTCACAGGGTATACCACACTGTTTCTAAATAACAGCATTTAGCCTTCATGGGGTACACTGCAAAGAGTATTTAAAGAAGGCAGACTTTTGAAACTTTTACACTTTTAAAATCTAACTATTACAAAGTAAATCCAGTGGTTTCTTAACTTTTCCTGTTAAAACAGAAATTAAAATGTCAAGTTTTTAGCATAAAACATTTATATTTCTGTGCTCTGCTACAAGTGAAAAATGTATTTCCCCCCCCAGTATTTTCCAGAGGTGACACCTTAGGGCTCAAACATGCAACCAAGTTACCTGGGTCCTGTGAGCACTGAAAATAGCTGATGTACATGCTCTAATACCAGGGAAAAGGCAAAGGTAAGGTAACTCTGCTGAAACCCACTTTATTAAATCAACTTCCCTTGCATTTTCCCTGGGCTAAGAGCACAAAGAGAGACAGGCAGAACTGTTGTGACTCAACCCTGAGCCTGAACGTTGGCCTTGACAGTACAACTATCAGGGAGCTCCATGTTAAGTGGAGTGAGAGACTGAAGAAAACAGCAAATATCTGTCCCTGCGCCCTCCACCTAAAACCCCATCATCAAACTGGGGTCTCTGCAGCTACAGCATTTCTCTGCAGCTTAAAGTAATTGTTAGCGACAAAAGCAGAGATCTGTAGCCTGTGTCTAAAGCAAAGGGCTTCACTACCCACCTGCAGAACTTCTCCCCTGCTGTAAAGCTCAAGCCCAGGCCAGGGCTCTGCTCAGGGTTGGGAAAAGCAATGGCTGAAGAGCACTGTTGACTCTAGTGGATCTTTCTTCAAGGATACACATGAACATGCAGTCAGTGTTGTCTTTTATATTTCCATTTCATAAATCTAACTGAATCACATTTAGACATGTACAATCATGCTCTGACTTATTTATAGTCTCTGGATTCTTCACTTGTCTTCTTCAGGATGCAGCTAAGTTCTCCAAAGGTAAACAAGTACTCAAAATGAGCCTTTCCTAAACCATTTCAAAAATTCCCACAAGCAGTGTGTGCCTGCTCTCCTTTCTTTAGGCCAAACACAAGACAGATGGTATAAAACAAAGTAAAAAGTTACAGCAACACCTGAAAATCCAGTGAAAAGTTCAACAGCAAAGTACCCTTTCCTTGACTGACTTCAGAATGAAACTGGCAGCAGTGTCATTTTCTATGAAAAATGTATACTTGAGGTAGAAATGCTCCCCTGTCAAGGGAATATTTATGAAAAGTTGTGTAAGAATTGCCTAAATAGCTGCCAGCTCTCTTATGTATGTAAAAGCCATAGTTTAGATTTTAAAAATATTTCAAGACAAGAAATAAAAAATTATTCAAATGCATGCCAGCACTATCTGTTAAATGCTAAAGCTTTTCAGTGACCTTTGCTTTCAGATGTTAATTATGCATCCGACAACACAGCCTTCCAAGTTCCTGCTAAGACAAAGCCAATCAATAGATATTTGCCCCGAGAAATAACAGCCTTACTGTACAACAGTGTAAGTCTCTCGACAACACTGCATACAAAATTCTGAAATAATCCACTGGAAGTAGCAGTTTCTCCAGAACTGTTGGCTTAGGAGTTAGCCAGTAATTGCAGCTGATACTAAGCTCTTCCCAGGATGAAACTATTTGCTGACTATGAAGATCAGGGGATTATTATTATTTATCAAGTGTCAATGAGATAAAACTGTAATATCAGCAAATACAACACATCTCCCCCAAGGTATTTACAGTACACATTAGAAAGATAATACAGTTTATCTCAGCACAGTGAGTAATTAGATAAATTCACTGCAAATCAGGATTTTTTTCCTGGGAGTCACTGTTTGTTTTAACGATGCAGATAGACCAGGTTTGCAAACCACACTTCTCCTGAACCACAGGAACTACCTTTATTTTCTAAGGCCACTGCTGAGTCCCTGTTTTACAAAAGGTTTTGGATTAATGAAGTATATCAAGTATACAGTAGACTTGGAAATTTCTAGCTTGGTAAACTACTACTACAAAAAAGACTACATTCTAATCAATTTTCTTTTCCAAATAATCTATTTCTAAGCTAAGGATAGGATCAGTATCAATGTCTTTAAGCAAAAATACTCCTATTTACAAAGTTTAAAGCCTATCTGTTGCTTTGCTGATCTAGTATCTTTTCCCTTCCAAGGATTCTGGTCTCCCCAGCAGCATTGTT
Source organism: Dicrurus megarhynchus (assembly GCA_013399195.1). Lineage (NCBI taxonomy): Eukaryota > Metazoa > Chordata > Aves > Passeriformes > Dicruridae > Dicrurus > Dicrurus megarhynchus. Next base: position 2,299,560 of record VXAD01004646.1, on the reverse strand, counting down.
CAAGAAGAAAAACATACCACAGCTGTAAACTCTGATAGCATTTGCCAAGAAAGTGATAATATTGACTGGCAGTAATGACTGTACATGTTAAACACAGGCTTTAAGAGAATTCTTACGACATCACTTGTATCTGTTTTTATTTACTGAAGTCTCTGCCTATTTCTCAAATACACATTTCTAAAACCAATCATATTACACTCTTTCCCATCAACCATTGCACTCATCACGTGCTGTGCCTCCAAAGCTGCTTAAAAGTAACACATGTAACTAACTATTCATATCTAATTTCTAATTAATGCTTTTAACAGTTTGCCTAAATGTCTATTTAAGCTACTGCTCCAGGCTGGTCTGAAAAGGAAGGTAGCCTTGAATGAATTTGTGGGTTCCCAATAGGTAGGTGTTCCTCCCTGCTGCTCACCACATTCCAGACCAGCATATTTTCACTCTTTCTTCACTTGACCACACAGTCTTAGTCCAGATCAAATTTATCAGGTTGGAGTAAAGGAAGCATAGTCTTGAAACCTCCTTCTTTCTCCAGAGTCTGCTTTAGACTGTCATTTAAGTACAAAGCTGCCTGCAGAGCATCTGTCTCTCCCATGGTCACCAGTCGCTGCAGCAATGTGCAGTAAAGCCTGGGACTGGCATTGAGTAATGAGTAAACTGGACATGGTAAGAACACACAAAGTACCCTGAAGGTCAACAGACCCAGTGTAATCTGTAGGGTCTTCCTTATCAGAAAGGACTTTTCAGAGCAGAATCAGCGAGAGTTTTGACTTGCTGCTTCGTGAAATGTGAAACAAGAAGCATACTGAGAAACATTCTTCCACATCTTTTGGCTGTTGTTGAAGATAAGATGAAATGTATATTTTAATCTGGTGTGCCCCACAAAATGCCAAGAGTAAATTTTTCTCTGCTGGACTTCTTTGGTTACTCTCCCATATCCTCTGAACCTGGGACAACCAAAAATTTTCCATAAGTAATTCTCCTCTTGGAAGTTTGTTAATGGATTTTTTTTTCCCCTACAGGGACATGACAATCCCAGAAAACATTTCATATAACTGGTGAAGGATATTCCAGTGAAATTTATGGATTCAATGCAAATACTACCCAATATTGACCTTGGGAAAAATAATTTGAAACTTGCTTTTGACAGAGGAAAGAAACTGTAAATTTAGTTTTCAGGAAAATCATATTTTTAATTTGCCATTTTAGGTGCGGAATGCTTGCATTTTCATTTTGTGCTATTTTCCTACAGTTTCACTTCCTGTTTTAATTAGAACTTCACACTGAAACATCAAAATTCTTTGCAAGATGATAATTTTTCTAAAGAACTGCAGCTCCTAGAAAGAACACGGTCATCAGCACAGCTACAAACAGCAACATCAAAACCTGCTAAACATAAAGGTCTTGAGAAGTTTTTACAATATAAGCTGCCAAGTAGATGTTAATTTTTTTTAGTTATGCAGACTCACCCCACTGTTGGATGGTTTAGTCCTCCATGAAAATGGGGTATAGTACACAGACAATGCTATGATGCCTTCACTTTTTGGCAAAATGCTTTTCCTTTGAAGAGCAGTGTCTGCATTTCATAAAGTTCTAACCCAATCAGGAATACACTAAGCAGATGTTCTGGAAAAGGCAAGTGAAATGGACAAGTCCTACAGAGTTCAGAATCATACCCTTGGGGTTTTTTTCTTCCATTCTTCTCCAACACAGCCATACTCTGAGTACTGCTTACTGGACATTTATGGCAAAGATGTGTTTTCCATTCATATTCTCTGGTGCCTCTGTTGGCACTGTTGGGGCAACACTTTTTGGCTTAGGACTAAAAGCTTGGGACCTCCCCCTAAAAGCATGTTTCTGATGGGCACAAGCAGGATATAATTCTTTTTTTCAACATGCAGCAAAAACGAAGAGGGTTGCATCCAGCCTGTGTTTTACCCAACAGCCATGTCTTTGAAAACCTGCCTGAGAGGGTTCAATACTTTTTTCTGCCTAAGACACTAAAACATTACTCTTCCCTCCTAACTGCTTTCCCCGTCTAGAGCTGGGAAGATGGTTTCTTTTCTCAGCTAAAGCTGTTCTGTTGCACACTGAATATTTTAAAACCTATTAAATCGGAGTGAGCAGCAGCCTCTAGACCCTGTATAAAAATAAATTCACCTACTTCACATGAAGATGTTACCGTAGCAGCAGCAAGGAATTAGCATCCTATTCCACACAGGCTGCTTTCAGGAAGAAGAGTAAACTGATCTCGCATCCCCAACTAGTGTTTAAGCCACCAAATACTTAAAATATCCCATATATAGTGCTTATGTTGGCCTGCTTTACAATAGAGCATCAGTCACTTCTCTGTTGTGCCCAGAGCCCAAATTCAAACATGCAGAGTAGGTCAGCTGAGAGCATGTGCAGCTACCAGAAGCCGAGGAACCACACCTAGTCACAGGTTTGGGAGAGCTCAGGTCTGTGTCTGTTACTGAACTTCTCAGCTCTGCCAAGCTCTGCCAAGACTCATCTAAAAATAGCTTTTGGGGAACACAATAGCAAAAACAGTAATCCTACAAACTTTAGTTTCCTTGAGAATTAAAATGAACTCAGTAGCTCATCATAGCAACTGTGATATTGGGCATACAAATCCCAATTCCCTTTCCCCCAGTTTGTGTCTCTGAGTGGATGTAGAGCAACACTCAAATAACAGCTTCCCTTGCTTGTCTGTATTTTATACTAGTTGGCATACAGAAGCAAAGGGCTGCCTGGAAAGAAAAAGAGGAATGAAGCCCAAAAGATAATTAACACTCTCAGTGGTCAGAATGAGAGTCCAAGGCTTGAACTGTGACAGAGCCTGAGGAAACCCTGACAGAGGAACACTGCCAGAACTATCAGCAGGGTCATGATTGCTTTTCAGCCTTTCAGTGGGGAAAAGGCAGCTGTAAATCCAGTCTGCAGTGGGCAACAAGAAGATTCGATAGTTTACAACTGGTGTGAACTTTAAACAAGCCCACAGAAGTTATAAGGGTGCCCAATGAGTCAAAAAAATGGCTTCAGAGCAGGTCCAGGAGGGGGGTGCCCACTTTCCACTGGCTGCTCCTGCCCCAAAGAGCAGACTGCCACCAGGAAACAGGCAGCCAGGAGGCAGCCACATGCCCTCACCCCACAGGCAGCCTCACCCCTGCAAGATTTCCCTTCCTTCGGACCCCACCTGAGGCATTGGTTCTTCCAGTTACACCTAAAGGGCTCCTTCCCCCTTACAACACATAACTCATCTTCATCTTTACAAAAACCCATGTTGTTTCCTGGCGAGGTAACATCCCCGAGTCTGTTTCAGACAAAGCAGCTTTGATGGCAGCAGACACGTGATGTAGTCTGTATACAGGTAGGACACTGTCCTAGGTTACAATGTAAGATGTGCCCAAAGGTATGTATTCTATCACCATCTTCACAAGCTGTTAAAGCAGGTGGGGCAATGTTCATTGTCTCCTACCATGACTCATCCTTGATAACTCTCCCTGGGAGCTATNTTTATTTTATTTTATTTTATTTTATTTTATTTTATTTTATTTTATTTTATTTTATTTTCCTATTAAATTGTATTTCTGACTCGGAGTCTCACTGATTTGTTTTCAAACAAGGACAGACACACAGGGAAATAAAATCCTGATCCCTTCTACTGCTGTGCCACTGGCTTTCTCCTTCTTCAAAGTGAACTCTGCAGAGTGCGATTTTTCAAAATCACTTAGTACACAGGTGTCTCTGAAGTATCTGATTAAACTGCTGTCTGTAGTGAAAGCAGTGACATCAACACTGTTTATCCCACCAAGAATTTCCCACTACCTCATTTTATCTGGGAATAATAAACACTTAACAACACTCTCCTGCTTCTCTGTAGGTTGAGATCTGCTGTTAACAAGTCACCCAAATACCCTAATCTGGAAAGAACTAAAGAAAAAAGAACTGTCTGGCAGTAGGAATATCCATCTTTTTCCACAAAAGGACTCCGTGTATCAGCAAAAATGTTGCACCAGTTTTTTGCTTTGGGGTTTTGTTTTTTTTTTTTTGATTATGAGGGGGAAAATGGTTTTAAAGATAAAACTTAGTCATGAGCAAACAGTACATGAAAAGGGTCTGCCTCTTTACAAAAATTGTACCAGTGCCTCAGTATCACTTAACTGGGATAAAGAGGCTGCTGCCAGCAACAGTTTACTCAGTTCATCTTCTGAACTGGATTTCATAAGGATTAAAAAACAAAGCCAATGGAAAAAACAGACAGTGCAGTGGGACTTTCCTATGCTTTTACCAACTCAGCAAAGCTACAAGGTCATTCCTGTGAACCCTACAGCACTATGGATTAGATTGCTTCTTCACCAAGAAGCAATTAATACTTGGAGGATATGTAGTAACTACAGGCCATTCCAGAAAAGATACTGACTCTGAAGAAAATGAAGCAGCACCTAAGCAAACCAGAAAACTTGACAGTGTTTTCCAGCACCTCAAGCAGCAAATGTTGCTGTTAAGAGAGATCAAGGCAAGGCATAATTTTTTTGAAAACGACAGAAAATACAGAATGTTTTTTCATTCAACATCACAGGTATTTATTTGGAAAACATGAAAGTCAACAAACTAACATCAAAGTAAAACCATACAGAGATGAAAAATTTATCTGGCTTCAGCATGACTCATGAAACCATTTCCCTTCCTAAATCCCCAGCAAAAATGCCCTTGTGCAGGCACCATTTTTGTGTTATAATAAAAAGATACATTAAAGGACAGAGTTCAGTACCATGCAAGGAACTATCTTGAAATTTCAGATGCTGATCTTGCAGCTGCCAAGACAGCAGGCCTTATCTCTTCAGACAACTATGGCTGCTTTAAATACAAGAGGGAATTTAACTGAATTAAACATTCCCTATTCTAAGCATTCACAGAATTTTGTGATAAAGCGATTCTTCTAGGCCTTATTTTCCAGCCTACAAAACAGAGGCCATAGGACTTTGTTAATTCAGAAACTCAGTTGTCCCAGACAGTGCAAGGAATTATTTTAAATCCTCAAGGATGAGGATCATCACTTCATCAGTGAGATTTTTCCATTGGTTAATTAGTGTTAAAACGTGTGCATTGAGTCCAAATTTCTTTGGAATCAACTTCCAGCTACCTGATATTGACATTTTTTCCTACTCGAAAGGAGGCCCCTTTGATTTTTCAATTTGCTTTTCCTTAGACTTTGATAAATCCAAAATCAATGACGTCTTTCTTTGATTAAAAAATGAAGTTTTTTTAATCTCACATTAGAAGAAAAATTCTGAATCACCTTTTTCTGATTTCAGAACTTTTTTTACAGTCCAACACCCTTTCCAGTGCACGAACCTCATGACTAGCCTGATTATTTTCTCAGTTCTATTATTGCCATAGACATACATGGTGCTATCTTTTTTACACATCCAAGGATCATACTTCACAGAATCACAGAGTCAGTTAGGTTGGACAAGACCTCTGAGATCATTAAGTCCAACCTATGATCCAACATCACCATATCAACAAGACCATGGCACTGAGTGCCATGTCCAGTCTTTCCTCAAACACCTCCAGGGATGGTGACTCCACCACCTCCCTGGGCAGCCCATTCCAGTATCTAATCAACTCTTCTGTGAAGCAATTCTTCTTAATGTTCAACCTAAACCTCCCCTGATGCAGCTTAAGATCTCCTTAAGTCCTCTTGTCCTGGTCTTTCTTACCTGGGAGAAGAGACAGACCCCCACCTGGTTACACCCCCCTTCCAGGGGGTTGTAGAGAGTGATAAGGTCTCCCCGGGTCTCCTCCAGACTAAACAACCCCAGCTCCCACCACTCCCTGGGCCCAGCCATCCAGCCAGTTCCTAACCCAGCAAAGGTCCCACCTGTCCAAGCCATGGGCTGCCAGCTTTTCCAG